>JAVSCE010009517.1:0-198766 GCA_032199065.1 Smutsia gigantea
CACCACTAAGACATTTTGAGGTTTTTGCACTTGCTAGGAAGTGACCTTCTTTACTCACCTGGTAAGGCTGCTGGGAATCTTGTAAGCAAGGTACTAGGACAGATTTTTTAAGGGGCCTTGTTGGCTCCATGAAGTCAACTTTAGTTTTTTAAAGCTGTCCGTTAACATGAGTTTACACATGTGTTTTGTGGGAATAGCATTTTAGTTAAAACCTTGGTAATATAATTAGTGTTTTTAACTGGTCTTTTTACAAGGAAAGCAGATTCTTATTGAACTTATGCAAACAAACATACTGCTATGAAATATAAAAATAGTTACTGAGGGCAACACAGAGCATCTAGCAACAAAGTTTGGCATTATTATCTTTGACAGTGCTTTCCAGGTAATTAAGCAAGTGATTATATATCGATAAATAAGCCGAATTAGCCACATACTTTCTGTAATGAAAATTTCTCTGATATTTTCCAGGGGCCCTCTGGAAAATATCAGAGTTACTTACAGGTAAAAGTACCCTTTTTTGAATTTGATTTTGGAAAGTTGTCAGAAGAGTTTCTTTGGTACTTGCTTAAATAGGATTATAGGTATTTAATTAGAATGACAATAAAAAAGGCTTAAATGCAAATACAGGTTACTTAGTTGTTAACAACACTTGGCTTACAGTCTTTCTAATATGAAGATTTCACTTTCTTAAATACTCAGAGAACTTACTGAGACTTTAAGCATGAGAAACTGCTTTGATGAGAACAATTAAAAAATTCTTTGCAATTTGTCAACATTAAGAGCAGGCTAATAGTCTAAGACAACTTTGTCTTTTAACTGAAAACAAAACTCTAATCTTGCTGTGCACTTGATATTGAGACTCATTTGCTTTAATTTCACATAGCATGACTGTATCAACTTTCACAAACTTTTTACAACTTTCTTTTTACATTCACTGTTCTCTCTCTTTAAACAAACACTTGTACTTTAGAAGTTACTTTCTTTTACTCTCAACAAAATGAATTTCTATTCTTTATACCTTTTTTATTAAACACACATCTTTTCTAGCAAGCAGAGATGTCTCCTTTATTATATTAAGTAGTTTTAATTAGAACTTAAAAACATTAGGTACTTTAACCTTCAACGAACACTGAAAAATAGGCTATTGTAAACTGTGACACCAGCATTCCTCAGATTGATACATTTATGAACACTTTTTATCATTTCTGGAGAGGTGCCTTACAGCACAATTTTTGCTGAGCACAAAACATTTTTATATAACTTAGCAAAACTCTTAAGAATTTTGGTTACCACAAAAATTCTCAGGCTGTTTGCAGATATACACACTGTAACACTCTATAACACACAATTATTAAGATGTTCACTTGCTATACTTAGTTTATTCAGAACTATGCTAGATTACTCATGAAACTTTTACTGAACATTACACAGAGTTAAGCTTAAGCAATTTTCTTGAAGGATTTAACAGATAACATCAATTGAAATGACTTTAGGTAAACAGGAAGCTGATAACTATAGGGACATGTCCATTTTAGTTAAATTAGCATTAATGCTTATTGATACCATCCGTAGGCAGAAAAACATTTTTCTTTACTAGACACATAAACATACAGATTGAGATGCAATGACTACAATTAGCAAAACTTTTCATAAAAGAACACATACTTAGATAAACTAATACAAAAATACCGGGGGCAGCGGGCTTCTAGGCCATCCTGCCCCACCCACTCTTTTCTACTTTCTTTTATCTATTGTTGCCTCTTGCGGGAACCAAGGACAGAGCTTTTGTAAAGACTGAAAAAATTCAATTAAACGTTTTCTTTTAACCTTTATTCCTCGTGCCTTTAAAGCTTCCTTTAAACTATTAACAAAAGCTTCTCTACTACTTAATCCTTGTCCCATATCACAGATCACTTACCAGACTCTTTCGTCTGGGCAGGTTCCCCCGACGCGGTCGCTAATTTTATTTTACTCATTTTACTCTTTTGGGCCCTTCTCCGATCTGTGTTCCTCACTGGATCCCCCGTGCTCGAGCCCCACGTTGGGCGCCACTTGTCCCGGCCCGCGGGACATCAACGAAGACCTGGAGAGGGGGAGTGGGAATTCTAATAGGGAACAAGAGACACAAAGAATGGAGACAAGACAGTTTCCTGATCAAGTCTCAACTTTATTAGGCAGGGCTACAGTATTTATAGGCAGAATTAGTCCTGCCCTACTGTCCATGGTAACACTGACATCAGGGCATCAGCTGATTTATCAGAAATGCTACACTGAAGAACATGAAACTTAACTCAGAATACAAAACTTAACTCATGGCCAAGAGGAAATGACGTAGCAATCAAACAAAGACAATCTGGGCAGCTGTTAGGCTGCCACAACGTAAGATGGAGTTACTATGGCTGTTGCATATCCGGCTCCCCACAGTAAACTTGTATGAAAAGAGAAACAAACCTGTGTCTGGTCTTATGGGGTCATTCAGTTGCATCTGTAGGGAGGCTGGTGCTCAGCTTGCTCACTCTCCAAACTGGGAGGGTGTGAAATGGGCATGGAGCCAGAAAGCCTGCAAAGTAGGGAAAAATGGACACTTGAAGAGAACGATGCAGACACAGAGCATAAACCTCAAGGTTTGTAAAATTGAGAGACTTAGTAATAATACATGTTTTTAAGTCATGCCTGCCAGGTGAAACAGACATCTAATTACTAAAACTGACTCCAGAAGAGAAAAGCTAATCAGACCAATAACAATGGGGGAAAAAAATGGGAATGTTATAAAAAAGAAGAAAGAGAAGGAAGGAAGGAAAAGGCAGAGGAAAGGAAGGAAAGGAAAGAATAAAAGAAAGAAAAACTATTCCCAAAAGAACCAGGCCAAGATGATTTTTACAGTGAATTTACAAGCACCCTGCCTCCAAGGCGTTGGGCACCCCTCAAGTAAATCAGGTAATGGCTTTCACAATGCAGCTGTTTTGGGAGCTGTCAAGCTTAGAAATTTTTTCCCTCTCTGGGTAATGACTAGTATGAATTCTTAAACTTTAGTGAGGAAAAAATTTTCAGAATATGAGGGAATAGCTTTTACTGTCCTCTGCACAGATTCCAACATTCTGCTAGAAATAAGGTTTTTCAAATGAGCTAAAAATATTGAGGTGACGACTCAGTTGGTCAGTGGGTGTACATGGAGGAGTTTGACTTCTGCCACCGCCAAGCTGTATGGGTACCACCAGATAACTACTTAGGTGGCAAGAAACATGTCTGACTCCTTTTATTATCTCCCTTGGGGTAGACTTGTGGGACAGCACTGGTATCTGATCATAAATATTTTCAACTGAAGGCAAGTTTGTCCTAACAGATTCCTAGCAAATTAGCTTGATCTCCAAATGAGGAGACCTTGAGTCAGCAATTATATAAATTGTACATTTCCTGCTTCCTCAGTACAGTTTACCTTCTGCAAAAGGCTCAGAGATATCCTATTATAACATCGTTCAGAGCAATAGACATTTTTAAACTCATGAACTTCTCAAGAGAAAGAAAAAAAATAGGGTGGTACCAGAGGGCTTTGAGATTTTCCTGAGGGTCTCCCAGAACACTGACCCAATCTCCTTTCAATCCCTATCACCTGCTTCTCCTTTCCCTCTCTACTTTATGCTCTATGAAAGACGTGCACTCACATGCCTCCGTATGAATCATGGTTTTCTCTATGGCATAGTCTTGGGCCAACAACTTCTGCCTCCTTATCTACCTAGTCTCCTTCCAAACTCACCTCACAAGTTATATCTTCTCGGAAGCCTCCTCTGTCAGACAGCTAGTCAAACAAGCCTCCTCTGTGGTACTATTATTGTGTCTCACACCTATTTATGTGATAAGGCTTTATGAGAATTATTTGCCTATCTTAGTGCCATGTGGGCAGAATCTTTGTAGTACTTACCTGTGTTATCTGTAACCACCTAGCAGAATTGAGAATAAATTATAGATATTCAATAAGGTGGTTGAATTTAAATATCTTAGCACTTACTTGTGTATAAACAGGCAAAAAAAAAAAAAAGATCCCCAACATAGGTCAATAGTTTTTGTCTGTTGTTATTTTTGACCATGTCATACATTAATCTGAATGAAGGTAATATAAATACACTTGTTTTTATTAAACAAGTATTATGTAGGAAGGAAAAAAATGAAAGGTGATCTTTTATTGAGCCTATTATGATTATGGTACTTAACTCATGTTCCAAGTATAGTATGAGGTAACTGACATGCTAACTCCATTTAATTTACACTGTAATCTCACCTAAGAGATGGGATGGTGCTCAGTTTATAAATGTAGAAACTGAAGATAAGAGAGATATTTGTTTAAAGTCACTTTGAAACTTGGTCTAATCTGTAACTATTGACCTTTTGTCCTCCCTATTAGGGCATTGTTGTATTCAGGTCATAATTTTGAAAACAAAAATTTGTATAAACTGGAACAAGTTTAATTCGGAATATATATTTTTTAAAAAAAGAAGATAATGATTATGAATTTAAAAATTTCAGATTAACTATTTTTAACTTTTATTTATATGAGTATGCTTTGAAAAAATATAGGATCACGCCGTAATATATTTTGTAACCTGTGTTTCACACAACAGTATATAGTGAACATAGTTCCATATCAGTAAGAAGTATTCTGCTGCTTCATTTTAATGTCTTAGGGATACTTGTTCATTATTCAGTGTGCCCCTTACTGCTGAACATTTGTTACTCAGAATTTGCTTTTAAAAACAGTGTTATAACAACCCTAATGGTCCTCTTATGCATCTTGTACAAATAATAATTTCTTTGCACTCCATTTCTAAAAGGATAATAATGATTTTCTGTGCACTTTAAAGTTTTCATATTGCTATAATACATATCTGTGGCTGCTATAGATTATAAATTCCTCAAGGAATGATGCTTTCTGATTCCTTTCTATATCTCAACTACGCATTGTACTTTGCCTTTACAATGATTACATTTCTCTTCAACATCTTATCTTCATTATTTAGCAGCTTATAGAAAAATATATTGGTAGGAAAAAATTAAAGAGCTTAGTTTTATAGCAAAATTTCATTAAAGAAAGAGAGTGATAGATCTGCTCATCCGGCCTAGCTTTGTTATGTTTTTTATTATCTTTTCCCTTGAAATCTTTAAACATGACTTTTGCTGTTGAAGAACAAAATTAAGTTTAAAAATCAAAAGCAAAGAGAAAAACAAAAAGTAGCAAACATTTTTTCCCCACCTAAAGAGTTGCATGCACTCAGTGGATGGTTATGGAATCAATCAATAAGTAAAGCAATGGATCAATATATGAAGAATGAAGTAGGGGGAAATCTTTCTATATCCTTCCATTTAATAATCTTTCATCTTCTTCTCCTGTGTTAGAAGGAGTTAAAGTTCAAGTGCTCAGTGGAAGGTGAGCAGAATCCCAGGGGAGGAAGAGGTGTGGAATTGCCTAGGACTACTGTCTTGGCACTGGTGATATCTTTACTGTGAGACGGTGTCTGATTCTGGGATTTATCAAGTCTTCACAAAGTGGAGACTCCCTGAAGCCATCTTTATCAACATCTTTTGAAAAATAATATTAAGTTTCAGCAGTTAAGTTTCAATTTCTTTCTTGGGTTTAATTTCTCACCCCCTCCCTGTCATATCTTTTAAAACAAATTTCCTGTCAAGTTACAGTTTATTTTATATTCACTTTTAACAAGTATATAGGCCTGTGACTAATCCAGAGATAATTATAGTGCCAATCCTATTGACAAAATCGAAATACTGAAATGGAAAAGCACATATTTCCACTCTCTTTTCCTAAAAATACTAACCTGTCACTTTAGTGCTGTGTCAAAAATCACTGGCTTCTTTCCTTAAATCAAGTTTGCCCAAAGCCCTGTGAAATTACATTTTCATAAGCAACTTAGGGTACTTCCACAAGCCCAAGGAGTAGGATTACCACATTGTCCTCATCAAAAATTTCTCTTTTGTGATATTAAGAATTTTGAAAACTGACTTATGCTTCTCTACTAAATTTATCCTCAGGATTTAGGGGGATTCTTAATTAGCTTCTTATGCTCTGGTTAACTTGCTAACCAGTTGAGTTTCCACTTCAAAGGCAACATGATGGAAATACATATGTTTCTCATTTAAGAACTACCACATTCATATGTGCACAATAATTGTGTATGAAAACTTAGCATCATGGAAAGCATAGCAAACTGTGAGAGCTATAAACATGAAGAAGAATTTGCAAAAGGGGAAGAGAAACATTCATGAGGCAAGTTACACCTTGTTACCTAATTTGAATTTTATTAGGCAGACTCCCACAATGGTCACATGCTGGAAGGAAATAATGATTGAAAAGAGACCAAGAGATATTGCCAGATAATTACCATATAATTTAAAATGCACATTCCATTGTTTATATACAGTGCTTTTTAAAAAAATCAATACATCATAGAACATTCTGAGGCTAGAGCAGAAATACAACATTAAATGCAAAGTAAAATTATAAATCTCTGGACAATGAACATCTTTTTTACCATTATACAGCAGTGAGGCAATGGTACCTCCCTAGAGGATCAAGGCAAATGCTATGCCACTAAATATTACACTGAATAATAAAATACCAATGTTTTACATAATGTCATACCTTTCAGAGCTGTGCACTACACGTGAAAAAACACGGAGAAAAAGAGGGCCTGCAAACAGAAAGAATGAAGGCAGTGCAGAAGAGAAAGAAATGCACAGTGAAAGCACTTCAGAGCTTATAATTAACAAGGGCATTAATAAATATCCTAAATTCAATGTAAGATCATTTAAGAATCTTTTAAATGCTCCTGGCTGTTGGGAAGCCTCTTACCAGCAAAAATCTTCTGGATAAATAGGAAAAGTACTGTTGCCTAAACAAACCTAAAAGCCGACTAATAATGAATTTCCTTTGTTTCCTGTGGTGAAGTCTGCTTAATGTATCAAACGAAATGTATAGCTCCCTGCCACATCACCGTGAACAAATGAGCACATGCATGCACACACTCTCCATGCATCACTTTTAACTAAAATGGAATCCTAAATGTCTCAACTTGTACCTCCAAAGAAACAGTGGATAAAAAACTTATCTTTCACCAGAAAAGCCCCAGTAGATAAATGATATAAGAACTTTGATTAAAAGCACCTGTTGAAGGCATGATTGATTTTTAACTATTAATCTAGCAGGCTAGCAGCAGGTGGCACCTAGAGACACTATTTTGGTCTTAGCTTGAATGTTTCTCCATTTACTTAATATATGTTTATGTTAAATGTGTGAGTATTATATATATGTACATATGTGTAAAATATATAATATGTGTGTGTACATATATATATAATTGTATGTTTTGTATTGTTGATGATGCTTTTTTATTTCTGTGCTTTCAGAGGCTTAATGTAAATTAACTCCATAAACACTGAGAAAGGAGAAGGAAGGGAGTCTGAGTACTAGCTCTGAAGCCCCATTGCCATGGGGGGAAGAGATACAAGATTAACCCACAGACAGATTTATCATCTTTTCAACCCTCCATCACCTCCTTTTCTTCTTCGTGTCCCTTTACTTCCCCATATCCATTTTCTTTGGCAAAAACAAAAAAAGTTTATTTAAATATATGGGACTGCTTCTGTTGACTTAATTAGGGGGCCTCTAATCCTTTCACAACTATAGTGTAATATATAAATACGTTCTACCTACTTCTGCCAGATGCTACCTGAAAAATATGTATATTAAAAGTAGTTGCTGATTAATCAAGATTTCCTTTGACAAGTGGAACTTCTAAAGAGTTGATCACATCATATCAATAAATTGGTGATTCCAGCTGAATTTACCTCTAAGAGATGTCTGGATTACTAAATTCACCTGGACTTACCCAATGACTGCATAAACTCTCTCAGAAAAATATGTACATCCAATATTTGAAATGATTTATCATTTTACAGTAAGGTTTAATTATATTGAATAATGCGTTCATTTAAATATCATTTGTGTACAGTAATAGAACAAATAACAAAAAAAAACCTTTCCTTCACAACTCAACAAAAAATATTTGCAGAATTGAACAGCACAAAAATTGATTGCCCAAAATCATATGTGTTTTTAGATACTTATGGTGTGGAAAAGGAGAAAAATTAAGAATGCATATATCAAATAACCTAAAAGAATTTGTAGACTTTTTAGAGTAAAGATCAGTTTATGTAAGACAAATTTATTTTTATTTTTATTTTCTGGAGATTTTATGACTCTTATTTTGCTTGGCCATTAAATGGATAGTGATTTAAATATTGTCAGTCATACTCTCTTACCAGAATTAAGTAGGGGAAAGAAAAATGTACATTTCAAAACAATGCTTTGAATGAAAAGACAACTTTGAACATATGTAAACAGTAGTTTGGGGTTGGTTTTTTTTTAACCATTGTGTTTTGTGAAAATTGCATTTTTAAGCAATGTTAATTTTTTCACTTTTTTGCCTAGTTTTGCTAAAAGGCTATCAGACACAAATAGGTTTTAAGTGCCATCACTCTACAGCCTTTATTTAGTTTTTTTCCTCAGCCATGCTACCTGTAAGTACAGGACTCTTTTCACTGGTTGACTTGCTTGAAATCAGTGCTGCTTCAGAGCTCCACACCATACCTGAGTAACCCCTGAACAACCTGCATCTCGGAGTAGTGTCAGCTATACAATGCACCTTCCTCTGTGAGTGTTTTGAAACTTCTGAAATAAGAGTGCTTATATTTTAGACCCTGGTCAGATGGTTATGTCAGGCTTGTGAGTGATGTGTCTTCAAAGAGATATTTTTCAAAAGCAGAGTTCATATTTACTCAGCAAGGGTAAGTTTCTACAGGAAAAGTAGCTTTGGCACATCCAGTGCCATTTACTATTGCAGATCTATTCCAGAATGAAGGGGAAAGCTGTACTGTAAGGACTGGTAGTTATTCTAGTATATAATTTTACTATTAAATGCTGACTCAATTTTAGACATTATCCTCTACTGCTGTAAGAGGAAATAATTAAGAACACACTGTTTTTCCTGTTTCTCTTTTCTCTGTACAGGAATAGTTATAAACATATTTTCATCTTATAAACAAGTATTAATTGATGGATCACTATCTGCTTCATGCCAGAAAATAAGAGGATTAAAAAATATTTGAATAACCAGTGTCATAATTTTTTCCAAAAGACTATGGTAAAAGACACTGTTTTGCAAGGGATTTTCATAAAAAAGCAGTCTTATTTAAATAGTTTATTAATCCTACAGATAAAAATCATGTGAAAGGAAAAAGATAGCATCTGTCAGTTGTGATCAGGAAAGACTTCCTGAAAATGGTAGTCTTTATTTCTAGGCTTTGCTTTGGTAGTTTGAACAGCAAAGCTTGAATATAAAAGGAGTACTTTCTCTTTATTTATGTCCAACTGTGTTTCCCTAAATCACCAGAACCAAATAGGTAGCTGTAATGTTAATGTTATGTGTCAATTTGACCAGGCCACAGGTGCCCAGAAACTTGGTCCAACATTACATAAGGTGTTCCTGTGACAGTGTTTTTAGATGAGATTAACATTCATATTGGTGGACTGAGTAAAGACTGTCCTCTTTGATATGAGGCTGGGGGTGGGATTATCCAATCAGTTGAAGGCCTGAACAAAACAACAAGGCTGACGTCCCTGAGTTAAGAGAGAATCTTGCCCGCCTTTGAACTGGGTCACTGTTTTTTTCTTATGTTTGGGCTCATTTTGAAATGTCAGCTATTTCTGGGTCATAAGCCTGAAGGCTTTGGACTTCTGGACTCAGACTGGAGATATACCCTCAGCTCTTCTGGGTCTCCAGCTTACTGACTCTATAAATCTTGGTACTTAGCTAGCCTCATAGTTATGCCAGCTGATTCCCTAAAATAAATCCCATTCTGTATATATGTATACATACTATTGGCTCCATTTTCTCTGGAGAACCCGGACCAATACAGAAGTAAGCTTCATCTGTAACACTCATACTTGAAGACATAGGCTGGTTAACCCCTTGAGGCTCCATGAGGAAGGAGGTTCCCTGCCCAGGACAAATTCTCTATGAATCTGATGTGACCAAAGGAAGACAAGGGAAAGGTTACGTTGGGGAAAAAAGGGTTTTTGTTCTCACTTCTCAGTCTTTCTCTCCTACAGCACTCTGCTCCGAACCCCAGCTGCTTGGTTTTCTCTATCTCCCTGAGCACTCTGACCCCTTTCCCTTGGCTCTGCTCCCAAGCTCTCTCTCTCTGGCTGAGGCACACTCCGCTTTCCCCAACCCCTTCCTCCAGGCGGAACTCCATGGGCGGACCTCTGATGACTGATTGGTGCCTGACCAATTACCTACCAGGAATGGAGGGGAGGAGGGAATGGGTGCTTCCCCAGACCAGCAATCCCTTGACTGACCAAGCAGCTCTGCTGCCAGTAAATATCCCATTGATGTGCAAACAGGCCCTTATGTGTATATACAACAGGCACTATCAAGGCCAGGCAGGAATCCTGGATAAAATGTTCCATTTACCTCCTACTCCGGATGTGAAGTAAGGGAGGTAGTTATAGGTAGATGTCAAACTCCTTTCATTCCAGATCTCTCTAAATAATTTACAGTTTTCCAACAATCTAGGTGGTAAAGTAGAAATACTGTTCATATTTTTGGAACTCTTCTAAGTTTGTGTATGAGATTCTTAGCTCCAGAATCATTCTATATAATAAATGCCTTCATTCAACAGTGTTCTGAACACCTACCATGTTCCAGGCATTCTTCTTTGTCCTCAAAACACAGAGGTAAACAAAACAATATGAGACAATATGTTTATTGAGAAAAGATTAGGAAAGACTTAATGTGATCAATGAACAATTGAAAAGCCAGAGGGCTTCGTTTATATCAAAACCTATGAGAAGTCTAAGGTTTTATTCTACTTATGTAATAATAAATTGGCTTGCTACAGTTTCATGGAAGTTGATAGGGAGCCATGAGACTCCCCGGTCAAAACAAAGGATAGTATCTTATTCACAATAGATGAAATGTGATAATGGAAACAAAGTTGGAGTGATGTGCGGTGAGAAGTACTCAACACTCCATTGCTGGCTTTGAAGTTGGAGGAAGGAGGCCATGGACCAAGCAAAGTGGACAGCCTCTAGATGATGGAGAAAATAAGGAAATTGATTAAGTGGTTTTTGGAAAGGTAGAAGTGGAACACTTCTCCCATTAAAATCAGAGCAAGAGTTCCATGCTGGTAGGGAAGGTCAATAGAAAGACCTGGAGTAGACTTCAAGGATGGGAAAAAAAGAGCAGTAGAAAGTCAGAAAGCATCCCTGAATGTGTGACAGTAATGATTCTACAAAGTAAGTACTGCTTTCACACATTCCACAAATTTTGGTGTTTTATTATCATTTTCATTAATTTTAATATATTTTTAATTTTACCTTGAGGCTTTTCTTTTGTTTCATTATTTAGAAATGTGCTGTTTAATCTCTAAATATTTTGGAATTTCAAGCTAATTTTCTGATAATTTCTAATTTAATTTAGTGGTCTAATTTTGTGGACAGAGAAAATACTTTATATATGATTTCTGTACTTTGAAATTTGTTCAGGTGTATTTTATGGCCCAGAATTTGGTCTATCCTGATGAATGCTCCATGTAAGCGCCATACTGCTGTTGTTGGGTAGAATATTCTATAAATGTCAGTTAGATTATGTTGCTTGATAATGCTCTTTGGGTTAGCTATATACTTACTGATTTTCTGCCTGATCAATGTATTAATTGCTGAAAGAGTTGCATTGAATTACCCAAATCTAATAGTGGATTTGTCTATTTCTCCTTGTATTTCTATCAGTAATTTTGCCTCATATAGTCTGAGCTCGACAATTAGATGCATATATATTAATAATTATGTATTCTTGGAGAATTCATTCCTTTTTCATTATGTGATGGCCATCTTTATCTGTGATAATTTCCCTTGTTCTGAAATACGCTTTGTCTAAAATGAATATAGCTACTCAGGCATTTGTTTCATTAGTTTTTCCTCCCTTTCTTCTCTGTTTTTAATTTAGAATTTTATATTATTCTATCTCCTTTCTTAGTGTATCAATTGTACTAAATTTTAACTACTTATTTGCATATATACACATTTAACTAATCTAAGTCCACCTTCAAGTACCATTATACCATTATATATTTAATGCAGGAAACTTATATTGTAGTCCCAATTCCTTCATCTTATCCCTGTGACCTTGCTAGCATTTACTTCACTTATCCATATGGTATTATCACTCAAAGTCTCCCATTACAGTGATAATATTATTTGTTTAAAGTTAACTCTTAGATCAATTAATATGAATAAAAATACAATTTTATTTTACTTTCATTTATTCTTTCTCTGATGTTAATCCTTTTGTTATGTTGATCTGAGTTCTGACCTGTATAACTGTCTTCCTTTCTGAAAAACATTTCTGAAGGGATATTCTCTTTTTGTTGTTTTTACTTTGTGAGAAAGTCATTATTATTCCTTCATTTTGAAGGATAATTTTGCTGGATATGGAATTCTGGGTTGACTTTTTTTCTTCTGAATTCATCACTTTAAATATTTCTTTTCTTGCTTGCATCATTTTTGAAGAGAATGGAGTTTTAATTATTATCCTTGTTCCATTATGTGCAAGGTATTTTTAGTCTTTTCCCTTTTCAAAACTTTCTCTTTTTCTTTGCTTTACTATACTTTGAATATGATATGCCTAGCTGTACATTTTTTCTTATTTAAACTTCTAGGTGTTTTCTGATCTTTTTGAATCTGTGATTTCATGTCTGTCATTAATTTTGGAAAATCTTCAGTTAGTATTACTTCATATACTTCTGCCCTGTCTCTCTTCTGATATTCCAATTACAAGCATGTAATGCCTCTTGGATCATCCCACAGTTGTTAGAGATTCCGTTCTTTTAAATTTTTGCATTTCAGCTTGGGAAGTTTATACTGACCTATCTGCAAACCACTGATTCTTTCCTTGACCATGTCTAGTATACTAATGAGCCCATCAAAAGCATTCTTCATATCTGTTATAGTATGTTTTATTTTTGTTATTTTCTTTTCATTCTTTCTTAATGTTTCTATCTCTCTGCGTACATAACCCACCTGTCCCTGGATGTTTTCTACTTTTTCTATAGAGTCCTTAACATATTAACAATAGTAAAAATTCCCTGTCCATTATTCCAAAGTCATTGTCATAGCTATGTTAATTGTTTTATCCATGATCCTCCTCTTTCCATCCATCCATCACTTTCACAAATATATTTGAAAATCCCTGATTCTCCAAAATAAACCAAGTTTATCAATAAAGAAATGTCATTTGAAATTGAATATCATGGCAATTGAATACATATTGGTAGCAACAGTTCTTTAAAATAAATATATATATATATAATTTTATAATATATATAGTAAAATTATATATATATAATAAAATATATATATACATCCCACTTTATGTGTTTTGTAGGCTGCTTAAATAATTTTGTTTTAACAATATTTTGGTTATCATATCACAACTGTAAAATCAAACAAAAATGTGTTTTTGGGCAATAGGATGCCATAAAATAAATGTTAAACTTTTAAATGCTGAAAGAGTTGCATGTCCTTTTTCCAGCATAAGGGAAAAATAAAATTCTGTTAAGTTCTTTTTATTCAGCAATAGTATTGTTGAGCAAGTAAATGTAAAGCAAGGAATTCCCAATAAGTTATTCTGAAAATCTACTAAATGTAGGAATTCAGATACATATGTAGGCAAGGCTAGCTTAAACTTGACAGAGAAAATAAAATATAGTAAACAAAAAGATAAAACATAACTATACAGTATCATAGAACACCACTAAAAGTTTCTGGGACCCAATTTCTAATGTGTAGGGCTTTTCCCCAAACACTACCAAGCAATGCCCTGAGACCAGCTTGGTGTCGTACAGCTCAACTCAATTCTATATTTTAGAAATAGTGTGATCTCACAGGTTAAGTGCTCACTCCAAAAGGCTGTCACTACTCCAGATGACAAGTGCAAATCAAGATTGCCATTTGTGCTTCTGACCACCTGGCTTTAATTGGAGATTCCAACAAGCCCCTTCTTGGGTTTAATTTGCTATAGCAGTTCATAAAACTCTCGAAACCAATTACCAGTTTATTATAAAAGTATATAACTCAGGAATATCAGATAGAAGATTTGCATAGGGCACGGTATGGAGAAAGGGATTATAATTTCCTTTCCTTCTCTGATATTTCCACTCTCCCAAAATCTCCATGTGTTCACCAACTCAGAAGCTCTCTGAACCTTGTCTTTTTGGGTTTTTATGGAGGCTCTGTAACATTGGCACTTGACCAATGGTGATTGGCTCAGTATCCAGCTCCTCCCCACTCCCTAGAAATCATGAGGTGGAACTGAAAGTTCCAACCTTCTAGTCATGATTGATTCACCTGGCAACCAGCTCCCATCCCTAGGTGCTTTCCAAAAGTCACCTCATTAACATAAGCCCAGTTGTGTTGGAAAAGGATTGTTATGAATAACAAGACACCCTTTTAACCTTTATGACCTGAAACAAAGAAACTGAGGACATGAGACCAAATATTAAGACAAAATATGCTCCCACTGTTCTTATTTTACAATCAATTCCAGGGGTCCAGGGAACTGTGAGCCAGAAACCATGGACAATGACCAAATATATATATGAAAAGTATATTCTGTCATCTGAGCAACCAAATATATATTTTTTGAATAATAACAACAATGCAATCATACAGAAAGAAATTTTCTGTAGGGTGAAATCTGCATTGTTTGATAGTTTCAACTCTGGCAATGACACACGAATGTCTCTACTTGGTGCTGGAAAGATTCAGATTGAGAACTTGTTTGCTGGAGTTGTTTCAAATTCTTTTCATACTCTCCCTGGAAGATCAGTAGAACAACTGTGTAACCTCCACATCTGCTGAGCATTAACTCCACTGTCACAAATTTCTATTTTCTTTCCAACTGTGTGCCCTATGAATCTGGATGGAAAGAATGAAACATGATACAGTGAAATACAAATAGCTGGATATTTATCTTCTTAATATCAAATTCAAACCCACTCATGAATATATAAACATGAATATATACATTTCTGCCTTTACAAATATTTATATTCTTTCTCTCAGTAATGGTTCTGTGTTCATTGTCATAATTCTAATGCCCTCTTTTTCTATTATTTTCTCCTCTGTTGGCCCTATGATCAGAGCTGTTTTTCTGTTGTGTTACCAAAACAAAGTCCCATCCGTTTGTTTGAAATAGAATACTGCTTCAAAGTGTAAAATGTTTATCTTATAGCAAGACAGGAGCTGCAGAACAAACAAGACTAATTAAAGTAGGCGCATTTTTTTTTTACTTGAGTAATCCAGCAGTCTCTCTCAGTGTTTGAGAATTAAAAAAACAAAGTGCCATTTCTGTTAAAGAATATAATGTCACAGACAATTAAGAAGCAAAACGGTATAAGGTAATTTCTACAAAATCTCAAATTATAACAAATGGTTATTATTCTCTTGGCCATTCTGCTGTCCATGTTGATTTTTTGTGTTCTCATGGTGAGAACTATGAACTACTTAGGGATGCACTAAGCCATAATAAGTACACATGGAGCTGAAATATTAAGATACTAAGAAATAAATAAATAAGGACTCCAAATAAAATTTCTACCAGCCCAATGAATCTTTGTACCTAGTTCTATTTTCTAACTCTTATCATCTGATAAGCAAGCCTCGCAAAACTCCCCATCCCCACTAACATTTTGTATTTACACTGGCCACTAAAGTGGAAGTGCCAGACATTTCAGATAAATTCTTCTATGGTGATATTTCTAACATACCATCAGTGACTTGAAAAACTCAAAAGAGGTATAAGAATTCACAGTTTAAATTCTGAAGAACCTTTGAAAGTCATCTTTTTAAAGGGGTACACTGAAGAAATGCTTTAAAAACAAAGAGCTAGAAAAGTTCATTAAATAGAATAGAGGAATATATCATTGGATTCTTGCTATTTTTCCTATTAATAGCTTATTATTTAAATTTCATTGTATTCTGTGAGAGATGATAAAAACAGAGATCTTAAAAAATAGAAACATAGCAAGATTAGAAATGAAAATATTTGTTGGGATCTCTGAAATTTCACCATCTTCCTATTAATTTCCATTTTCTTTCAGGCTTACATATTATAGCAATACTGTAAGAGAGGGTGAGGAAAAATATGCTAGATTTCTTTGGTATGTAAGTATAACTGTAAACTATATTAATGCCATGATTTATATAAAAAAGGTCTAATCTGCTTTATTTAAAGTGATAATATTTGTGCACAATTTCATATACAAATTTGATAAACATAAATTCTGGTTTCTGTGTAATATTATCTAATCCCTCCCACTTCAACAAAAAATAAAGAAGTTTATGACTTATATGAATTTGGTGATATTATACAGAAACCAGAAGAATTTATATTTCTTCACTCAGTGAATAATATATTTACAGCTTTGACCCCAGTAAGAAATAAAAATTTCTCCTGAATTGCAGGGATCCATTCAGACACAGAGAACACTCAATATTAAGTAATTTTCCTCAAACTATTGAGCATGTTCAAGTGTATCAGAACCATTTTAGGATTCTGTTATATCCCAGAAATACCTAGGGATTAGTATTTTCATAACAGCTAAGAGAAACACTGAAAAGTCAATGAAGCTGCAAAACATTGTCAATCCTAGTTTGAAATGCAAATTACACAATTGTCATTTTGCTGAGTTTATTGAAATGAGCCAAACTCGATAGCTATTAATAGATGAAAGGTGCACTTAAAATAAGTTTTAAGCAGTTATATGGACTGGACACATTCTGTAATTAATACCAAAGCAACCAAAAGAGACATTTTAATATAGGTTATTATCACACATTATAACTAGGATGCACAAATGAGAATCAGATCTTAAAAAAAAGTAAGAATAAAGAGGATCATACACTAGACTAGAGCAGATATTATCATTTACATGTATTAAGAAGTTATTAATAAAATAAACTTCGCCTCCACCTTTATATTGCCTGTCACCATTGAAGCCCCCTTTTATGCTACAGATATTCCCACTTTTGTGAGTTTTGATAGATGACAGAATCCATTACTTATGTCGTTGCTAAATATACTAGGTACTTGTTCGACCTCTCTTGGAGCTAGAGTTCAGGCAGATGTATTACACAGAAATGGAGAATTGGGAACTAATGACAGTAGCAGCAGGACCAGAGAATCCTTTTTTCTTGATTTCATAGTTATGGAAAAATTTAGTTCCTGGAGCATCAGGAACAGCCAAGGTGGGTCACTGGTGACAGCTGTGCAGGCTGAAGCTTTCCAGTGCTCTGTGGTGGTATTCCTATCACACTGGTTCCACAGCCTGAGTATGGTCTTGGCTTGTGGTCCTGTGGCCTCTGATAGTGGTTAGAGAACCTCTCAGTGATTCTGGGAGCCCCCAAAATTCATACTTTGCTGAAAGCAGTCAGAGGCTGCTAATAGCTAAGATCCCTGACATCTTATATTCTTTCATATAAGAATTTTTATGTAAATATTTTCGTATTTACATGAAATTTTAAAAAATGGATTTTATACATTTAGTTACTACTTATTTAATGTTTGTTAAATATATAAGTTGTTCTCATTTTATAGTGCAGTTAAATAATTTTTACTGTATAGAATTCTGTCTGTATTGTTTCTATTACTTATTACAATTTCCTTCACGTTACTTTGTTTAAATCTTACAAGTATTTTGATATTCAATTTAAAGAAAAGAGAAAAAACAAATGAAGAGAAAATTTAAGTGATTTCTCTAAGGTCATAAAGTCAGGAAACAGCAGTGGAACCAAGGTCTTCTGTCTAAAACTATCTGAATTTTAACCTACACTATGTTGCTATAAAATGAGGTCCAAGGAAAAGGAAACATCTATCTAAAGGGAACTCTAAATTTTGACCATAGGAAAAATATTTAGGCAATGTAGAGTTTACATTTAAACATATGTCTCCATATCTATATCTATATCTAAACCCTTATCTTTAAAGTCTTACAGACCCTCAGAAGCCTGGATATTTTCTTTGTTATCACCTTGAATTCTAGTGCACAGATTGTTTTAGAGAAAGCTTAGAGAGATCATACCCACCCATTTTCAGAATGAAAACTTAAAACAATCTTCATTGCTGCCATGGTCAAATTTCAATAAATAGTCTAAAAGGGAAAGAGAGGAAGAAAGAATGAGCAAAAAGAGTTTATTCTGTTTCTTTGAGGTAAATTTCTCATTTTCCTTCATGGTGGCCTAATATAGTTTTAGGGGTTTGTATATGAAAGAGATGCAAACATCAGTTGTCACAAGATTTTCAAAGTTCCTTCAGCATGGTTCCTGAGGCAGTACTAAGGGTTGTGAAGCTGTGAGGGGAAGTGGTGTTTCTTATAGACAAACAGCCACCACTCTTCATAAAATTTTTCTTTCCTTACAGTAAATTTTGCTGGACTTGTACTAACCAGTGTCATGGAGCTTTATCTCGGTACTGTGCCCTAAAGCCTCTGTTCTCTTATGTCAGTCATGGAAATTGATGGAGTACAGAAAAGGAGACATTCCTAGTTTCTCACTCACAGAAACAACAGATATCTGAGGCTTTTTCCATAGTCACTCATTCAGATCTTCCAAGGTTCAGCTTATACTCTGTATGTTACAGTGGCTGTGTTTTTCCACCTAACTCAACTGCCTGAGCCAGCATACATGCACAAGCACATAAACGCATGTCTGTGTTATCCCAGTTCTCAAATATCCTTGCTTATATTAGTTCTTTGAAAATATAGAAACTTAATCTTTGGTCATATATTCATCATTATAAAGGACTGACCTCAGGCTAATGTTGAACTTGTGAATTTCAAACTGTGTCCCGTCTGTACCATTGACATGTGCTTTTAGCTAGAACACAGAGCCTTTTACTGCACCGTGGGCACAAGATCAGGAGGACCCTTTTGAGACCCAATACCTATAAAGCATCTCTACCTGACATACTCCAGCTCCCACAGGTACTCCTGGCAGTTACTACTTTGACACCTAATACTACTTTGAGAGTATGTCAAAGCACTGGAAGATCTTCCTGGGCAACTGTTAAAAAAGAGAAAAGAAATTAACTGAGAGGAGTCATAATTCTACCTATTTCCTTCTAGTTCTCTCAGCCTAAAGGAGAAAAAAGACAAAACCATCTTTAACCTTTATAATTCATTTAGAGTATCTAGCTGGCTGACAAGAAGAGATAAAGTGTTCTGAGAAGGGGAAACGTACCCAGAGTTGGAAGTGTTAGCAACCATGACATAATAGCAAAAGGTTCTTAGAATGAGTGGGAGTGTTCAGAGAAATTGTAGATTATAATAATTTATTGAAGAGTTTGTTAGAAAGTCATGTTCTCTTTAATTGCACTATTTCTAGTTAAGAATCTAAAGGAAAGTTTGCCCTCTTTTGGCCCCATCTTGTCACTATTTTGTAACTTTATAGATGAGAATTACAAATCTTTATTGGCTAAATGCCAGAATAATTTAAGGCACCATAACCATAGCTCAGCTCTCAAAGGAGTTAATGATCACAGCTAGAGGATGAATCAAGTTTGGAGAAATATAGGTATGGACCTGTTTCTTTTTTTTACAGGAATACAATTTATTTTTCTTCCTTCACTCTTTCCTCCTTAGATGACACTGAGACAAGCCTTAGGGTAGTACTTGGTTCCCTAGCCTGGGAATCCTGCTTTCAGTGATTGGAGCTTCACAAGTTATTAATGGTAGAAGCCCAAGGAAAACATGTTCTTCTCCCTGCAAAAACTTTTTGCGGGGGTTTATGATCCCAGCCTAGTGTGCCTAAGGAAGAAATCTCAGGTCAGCTCTATTCTGAGCACTGGGATTAGCTTTTCTTTTCTGCTTAATCTGCTCATTCATAAATTAGCTCAGGATTGGTAATAAGAACTGGATTTAGGTTTTGGGGCAAAGGAGGGTTGCTTTGCATCTAAGATCTCAGGCCTATGTTGTTTAAAGAAAAAGATCTCGATTCCTTCTCTTTAGTTTACTAGCATTTTGTATTAGAGAATGGGATTTTACCTAATAATAAAGTACTAATTTGCCCTGATTTATTCCTTGGGGATATTGAAGGGAGAAATCACTGGTCAAGGACAGAATTTGGAAATTCCTATGTTACTGTAATGCTGGGGGGCAGATGTTGAGGGAATCTTTCTCCCAGCCTGGGGTAAATTACCTTTGAAATTGAAATAATAAAAGGGAGAAATAAACTGGGAGAAACCCATTTATTGCCTACTAGCAGTTGTCCACTTCTGCTCGCCTAAGTCTCTTACCACCTGGCTGCAAAAAAGGGACCCCACCAAACTTCTCCAATTCAGTTATACCGTCATTTCCCCCACCCTTTTCATCGCCTATTGATATGGAGATGTACAAGGCCAGGCCAGAGATTCTGGAAATACACAATTTTATCCACAGTTACAATATCCTTGAATACATGAATTTCCTCCCTTCCCATTGGTACCAACTTCATAAATGATGTTTTATAAAGATACCAGCTAGAGGCAGCACTTTTGTTAATTACAATACCTTATCATAAGGCTCTGACTGTGAGCTGCTTCAAAGTCTGTTCTGCCTGAAGAGGGCCTCTATGTCCAAGATTATGCCCTTGTAGGGGAGAAAAGATAATTTCCTTCTACCCTTCAAAGTTCTTGGCTAAGACCCCCTTATAATAAAGACAGATTAAAAGGAGAAAATCAATCAGAAGTTTAATAACATGTATTCTTCCTGTATACATGTTATTCAGATGTAGGAGAGATGCAGGAAAACCAAGTAACTCCCCCAAATGAGCCAAGCCACCACCTTAAATACCATCTTCAGCTACAGACAAAAGGTGTTGGGGTGAGGGAAGTTAGTTATGGAAGGTTATCATGCAAAGCACAGTAAAGAAGTGTCATGTTGTGCAGATTTAAGTCTCTGCCTTCTCCCTTCCTTGATAAGCATTTCTAGAGATTTGGTTTTCCTTCACTTCCTGGTACAGAGAGGGAGACACCCTAACAAATGGAGGTTTCCCTTATAAACATAAATGTCTCTTACACACAGGTAGCTCCTACTGGGTTTTCAGGGTTTTTCCTATTCCTGCAGTTTCTTAAAAATAACCTGCTCAAAATAATCTTTATGCTAAAGGAGCATGTTTTGGGATGTTGTATTCTGTTCCCCTTCACCTTCTTTGGTGAAGTCACTTCTTTAGTCAGTCACTGCGCAAGGTATGGGTAGGAAGGCCCAGATATTTTCACTGGCGGTGGTCACCCCACTTGGCAGTACTTCCTCTGGAGCTCCCCTCCCCTCCATGATGGCCAAGCTTTGTCAGTTCTGAATCACACTTCATCTTTTTCCTCTGCCCAATCCTGCTTCCTCTCCCTTCTTTTTAAACATTTTTATTTTTAATGAGCATATTGAACACCATACTCTGTTGTCAGCCTCCATTTTGGAGAACCCAACCCATGACCTAAATATATAAATAAATAATAAATAAATATAGTGTATGTATATGAGTGTGTGTGTGTGCACACACATGTGTGTGTAGCTTTTACTTGAAAGCAGAAGCTGACTTCTTGCCCTCAATCTTCTTGGAGGGAGTCCTAGTTTGGGAGTTGGACATAGAAAATAAACTCAATCAAGCATTTCTGTTTTCTCAACCTTTTTTAATTCCTTTCTCTGCATAGTTCCAAGAGAATTTTTGCCACTTAAAATTGTCATCATATGCTGATATTGGATCTATGTTTGCAGTGTCACTCCAGCCAATAATCAGAGCAGCAAGGGTTTAAGAACATCAGATTCAATCTGTATTCAATACAGATTTAGCTTTTGTTGAGGTTATTCCTGTTATGAGTAAGTTTAATAGCCTGAAGTCACTTGGGGAAGGGAAAAATAGTTAAAGGGGATAATCCTGGTCATCTAGTTGGTAAGAATAGGGACAGAAATATCAGCAGGGTCAGTGTCTGCTTATGAAAATATCCATTCTCCTGGATCTTTAAGAGTTGATAAAAAAAAAGAAAATGAGCTGCTGACAATAGCTATTTATAGCTATTTCTAAATGTAACAGCAAGAAGGAGGGGCCTAGGGGAGAAACAGAAAGGCAAAGAGAGACAGGTGTATGAATGTTAGTTGAGGCTTTGAGAGTTAATTATATGTCTACAAGGGTCAGGAAGACGTTAAATTATAAATTGCTCTTACCCACAAATTCCTGTAATAGCTGTGTCAGTGTTAGTTAATGAGCATTTATAAGCAGCTATAGAATATGTACTTATATTTCATCTAACCTGACCATATCACTACCACAAAAAATATTAATTAAAAAAATTGGTTCAGATCTTGGTTTTAATACTCACTATTTCTCCCTTTGATCATATAGTCTGCTCTCTCTTCCCTGTGATGTCTCAACACACCACAGTGTGACCCTATTGCTCTAACCATAACTGACCAAGTCAGTACCAATCCACTCCTCTATGATTAGCTGGACTTAGAGGTTCTTATAATGACTAATTAAATATGTACAGTAAACAGCATAGTCCATATGAGACCCTAAATAATTGGCAGCTATTGGTATTATATTACTAGTACGATTTTCCTCTTTTTATTCTCTTCTTAACTTTCTAATCGTTTCTATTCTGCCACATTCTTAAATTCTATCTTCTGAAACCCCACAATTAAGTATACGGGATTCCCAATGTTATATCCTTTTCCTGATTTTTCCCTCTCCTTCCCTTCTACCCTTACCTTTGTCTTTCCTCTTTATGTCCCTTCTCGACTCTATTTCATGATTTCAACCACTTCCCATAAATAACCATTTCTGAACCTTGCCTCTAATGTGTTCTGCTGTTCTGGAGTCCCACTGCCATTAAGTATCTTTAAAAGCTGAAATTTTGAAATTGATTTTCTGATGGCTAATGAAATAGAATATGGAAGTGACAAAGCCTGAGGTACTGAACTGCTCAGTTCTGTTGTCTATCCCCTTTTTATTTAAAAATAAGAATTTCACTTGGGGGTGAGGAGGGGGAAGGCAAAGGAGAAACTATAGTTCTCCTTGAAGGGAGGTTAGAAGACAAAATAAAGCATTGCCCTCTAATATTATAGTAATTAACACCGGAATAATAATTTACAATAGAGTTTTCATATGCTTTATGGCTTTACTTACCCCATATTAATGATGAGGAAACTGGTATCAGAGAAGCTGAGTTCCTTGTGCAAGACGTTTGCTGTACTCACTGAATAAGGAAGGAACCCAAGTCTGCAGATGGGGCATAGTCTGATTCATTCCGTTTGACATCAAGACAGACCTGTGTGAAGAAAGAAAACATGACATCAGTTGAAGCTGCCTGTCTGCTGTTTCTGCCAGCTCTAAATCAGAGTCTGGAGGTTGAGCCTGATGTAAAAGACAATCAGAGAAAAGTGAAATGGGTTTGGATAAAATACTCTTCTTTACCACAATGCATTTTGCAGGTCCAGTCCAGCACTTCCATTTGCAGGAGGTCTTGATCATGGCGTCTCCTTTGGAGAAAAGAGAGCAGCAAACTTCTTCAACTTGTCAGTGGGCATCTCAAAGAGGACTTCTACAAACTGTTTTATGTGGGGAAGATAAGTTAACTTCTGTCTCTGTCCCACCTAAACCCAGATTCTAGGTCACTTTAGGAGAGAGCCAGTCAATTCTTTAATGTCACAAGCTTTGGCTTCAGTCAAACTGGTCTCTATTTTTGGTTCTGGGGTACACTAGCAGTGATACACTGAATGCTTTACTTGCTATCTCTCAACCTCAAATTCCTCCCATGTAAAATGAGAGAATAAAACTAAGTTCTTTTGAGAATTAACTGAGATACTACATATATAAGCACTTAATTCAGTGCCTCAAACACAGTATTGTAGTGGCTACTATCTTCCTCATCATCAGGTTATTACTAAGCTGTAGTGAAAAAGACACATATTTAGGTATTAAAATGATAGGGGTTCAGATCCTTCTCCCAAAAATGACCATTGAGATTGAGCAGATTACTTTTCTTTCTCTGAGTTGCATATTCCCTATGTGGTGGGTATATAACTTCTCTATGGATTTGGAGTAAAGATTTAAAAAGTCATATGTGTCAAGTTCATGGAATACACAAAGCCTGAAAGATGACCAGAGATCAACAAAAATCTCTTCTTGCTGTTTGCTTAAATATCTAATAATGTGAGGTTCTGGGCAAAATATAATTTTATTCAAGCTGCCCATCAGCCATGTAAGGGAGAAAAATAGTGTTTTCAGTCTGCAATCTACTAATACTTTACCTTGCTTAACATTTTTGTAAGAACTTCATTGATGTAAACTCCTATATTCCCATCCATACTCCGTTTTTTAATATTTATCTTTTTTATTATTTATTTATTTTAATTTTGCTATTATTAATATACAATTACATGAACAACATTATGGTTACTAGACTCCCCCTATTATCAAATTCCCACTATATACCCCATTCCAATCACTGTCCATCAGTGTAGAAGGATGTTATAGAATCAATACTTGTCTTCTCTGTATTATACAGCCTTCCCCATATCCCACCATCCCACCCCCACCCCGCTACATTATGTGTGCTAATTGTAATAGCCCTTTTTCCCCCTTATCCCTCCCTTCCCACCCATCCTCCCCAGTCCCTTTCCCTTTGGTAACTGTTAGTCCATTCTTCGGTTCTGTGAGTCTGCTGCTGTTTTGTTCCTTCAGTTCTTACTGTTCTTATACTCCACAGATGAGTGAAAACATTTGATACTTGTCTTGCTCCACCTGGCTTATTTCACTGAGCATAATATCCTCTAGCTCCATCCATGTTGTTGCAAATGGAAGGATTTGTTTTCTTCTTATGGCTGAGTAATATTCCATTGTGTATATATACCACATCTTCTTTATCCAATCATCTACTGATGGACACTTAGGTTGCTTCCATTTCTTGGCTATTGTAAATAGTGCTGCGATAAACATAGGGTGCATATGTCTTTTTCAAACTGGGCTGCTGCATTTTTAGGGTAAATTCCTAGGAGTGGAATTCCTGGGTGAAATGGTATTTCTATTTTTAGCTTTTTGAGGAACCTCCATACTGCTTTCACAATCGTTGAACTAGTTTACATTCCGACCAGCAGTGTAGGAGGGTTTCCCTTTCTCCGCATTCTTGCCAACATTTGTTGTTCCTATTCTTTTCTGTTGGCCATCCTAACTGATATGAGGTGATATCATATTGTGGTTTTAATTTGCATTTCCCTGATGACTAGTGATGTGGAGCATCTTTTCATGTGCCTGTTGGCCATCTGAATTTCTTCTTTGGAGAAGTGTCTGTTCAGCTCCTCTGCCCATCTTTTAATTGGCTTATTTGCTTTTTTTTTGTTGAGGTGCGTGAGCTCTTTATATAATTTGGATGTCAACCCCTTATCAGATATGTCATTTATGAATATATCCCCCCATACTGTAGGATGTCTTTTTGTTCTACTGATGGTGTCCTTTGCTGTACAGAAGCTTTTTAATTTGATATAGTCCCACTTGTTCATTTTTGCTTTTGTTTCCTTTGCCCAGGGAGATATGTTCATGAAGAAGTCGCTCATGTTTATGTCCAAGAGATTTTTGCCTATATTTTTTTCTAAGAGTTTTATGGTTTCATGACATACATTCAGTTCTTTGATCCATTTTGAGTTTACTTTTGTGTATGGGGTTAGACAGTAGTCCAGTTTCATTGTCTTACATGTAGCTGTCCAGTTTAGTGAACACCAGCTGTTGAAGAGGCTGTCATTTCCCCATTGTATATCCATGGCTCCTTTATTGTATATTAATTGATCATATATGCTTGGGTTTATATCTGGGATCTCTATTCTGTTCCACTGGTCTATGGGTCTGTTCTTGTGCCAGTACCAAATTGTCTTGATTACTGTGGCTTTGTAGTAGAGCTTGAAGTTAGGGAGCGTAATTCCCCCTGCTTTATTCTTCCTTCTCAGGATTGCTTTGGCTATTCGGGGTCTTTTGTGGTTCTATATGAATTTTAGAACTATTTGCTCTAGTTCATTGAAGAATGCTGTAGGTATTTTGATAGGGATTACATTGAATCTGTAGATTGCTTTAGGCAGGATGGCCATTTTGACAATATTAATTCTTCGTAGCCAAGAGCATGGGATGAATTTCCATTCATTAGTGTCCTCTTTAATTTCTCTTAAGAGTGTCTTGTAGTTTTCAGGGTATAGTCTTTCACTCCCTTGGTTAGGTTTATTCCTAGGTATTTTATTCTTTTGGATGCAATTGTGAATGGAATTGTTTTCCTGATTTCTCTTTCTGCTAGTTCATCATTAGTGTATAGGAATGTAACATATTTCTGTGTATTAATTTTGTATCCTGCAACTTTTCTGAATTCAGATATTAGATCTAGTAGTTTGGAGTGGATTCTTTAGGGTTTTTTATGTACAATATCATGTCATCTGCAAACAGGGACAGTTTGAGGTCTTCCTTGCCAATCTGGATGCCTTTTATTTCTTTGTGTTTTCTGATTGCCATGGCTGCGACCTCCAGTACTATGTTGAATAAAAGTAAGGAGAGTGAGCCTCCTTGTCTTGTTCCCTATTTTAGAGGAAAAGTTTTCAGCTTCGCTCTTTTAAGTATGATGTTGGTTTTGGGTTTGTCATGTATGGCCTTTATTATGTTGAGGTGCTTGCCCTGTCTGCCCACTTTTTTGAGAGTTTTTATCATGAGTGGATGTTGAATTTTTGTCAAATGATTTTTCAGCATCTATGGAGATGATCATGTGGTTTTTGTCCCTCTTTTTGTTGATGTGGTGGATGATGTTGATAGATTTTTGAATGTTGTATGATCCTTGCCTTACTGGGGTGAATCCCACTCGATCATCGTGTATGATCCTCTTGATGTATTTTTCATTCAGTTTGCTAATATTTGGTTGAGTATTTTTGCATCCACGTTCATCAGGGATATTGGTCTGTAGTTTTCATTTTTTGTGGTGTCTTTGCCTGGTTTTGGTATTAGAGTGATGCTGGCTTCATAGAATGAGTTTGGAAGTATTCCCTCCTCTTCTATTTTTCGGAAAACTTTAAGGAGAATGGGTATTATGTCTTCTCTAAATGTCTGATAAAATTCATCAGTGAATCCATCTGGTCCAGGCATTTTGTTGTTGGGTAGTTTTTTGATTACCGATTTAATTTCATTGCTGTAATTGTTCTTTTTAGATTTTCTGTTTCTTCCTTGGTCAGTCTTGGAAGGTTGTATTTTTCTAGAAAGTTGTCCATTTCTTCTAGGTTATCCAGCTTGTTAACATATAGATTTCCATAGTATTCTCTAATAATTCTTTGTATTTCTGTGGTGTCTGTCGTGATTTATTCTTTCTCATTTCTGATCCTGCTTATGTGCATAGACTCTTTTTTTCTTAATGAGTCTGGCTAGGGGTTTATCTATTTTGTTTATTTTCTCAAAGAACCAGCTCTTGATTTCATTAATTTTTTTTATTGTTTTATTCTTCCAATTTTATTTATTTCTTCTCTGATCTTTATTATGTCCATCCTTCTGCTGACTTTGGGCCTCATTTGTTCTTCTTTTTCCAGTTTCAATAATTGTGACCTTAGACTATACATTTGGGATTGTTCTTCTTCAAATAGGCTTGGATTGCTATATACTTTCCTCTCAGAACTGCCTTCCCTGTGTCCTATAAAAGTTGGGTCTTAGTGCTGTTGTTGTCATTTGTCTCCATATAGTGCTTGATCTCTGTTTTAATTTGGTCATTAATTAATTATTTAGGAGCATGTTGTTAAGCTTCCATGTGTTTGTGAGACTTTTTTTTCTTTGTACAATTTATTTCTAGTTGTATACCTTTGTGATCTGAGAAGTTGGTTGGTAGAATTTCAGTCTTTTTGAATTTACTGAGGCTCTTTTTGTGGCCTAGTAGTATGTTGTCTATTCTGGACAATGTTCCATGTGCACTTGAGAAGAATGTGTATCCTGCTGCTTTTGGGTGTTGAGTTCTGTAGATGTCTGTTAGGTCCATCTGTTCTAGTGTGTTGTTCAGTGCCTCTGTGTCCTTACTTATTTTCTGTCTGGTTGATCTGTCCTTTGGAGTGAGTTGTGTGTTGAAGTCTTCTAAAATAAATGCATTGTATTATATTTCCCCCTTCAGTTCTGTTAGTATTTGTTTCATGAATGTCGGTGGTCCTGTGTTGGGTGCATAGATGTTTATAATGGTTACATCCTGTTGTCGAATTTACCCCTTTATCATTATGGAATGTCCTTCTTTGTCTCTTCTTACTTTCTTTTTTTGAAGTCTATTTTTTCTGACACAAGTAGTGCAACAACTGCTTTTTTCTCCCTATTGTTTGCATGAAATATTTTTTTCCATCCCTTCACTTTTAGTCTGTCTATGTCTTTGAGTTTGAAGTGAGTCTCTTGTAGCAGAATA
Source organism: Smutsia gigantea (assembly GCA_032199065.1). Taxonomy (NCBI): domain Eukaryota; kingdom Metazoa; phylum Chordata; class Mammalia; order Pholidota; family Manidae; genus Smutsia; species Smutsia gigantea. The sequence goes on from JAVSCE010009517.1 coordinate 28,545, forward strand.
TAGATGGGTCTTACTTTTTTATTCATTCTATTACTGTGTGTCTTTTGATTGGTCCATCAGTCCATTTACATTTAGGGTGATTATCGATAGAATGGACTTGTTGTCATTGCAGGCTTTGGATTTGTGGTTACCAAAGCTTCAAGGGAAGCTTCTTTACTATCTAACCGTCTAACTTAACTCACTTATTACACTACTATAAACTCAATCTGATGATTGTTTATTTCTCTCCTTTCTTTTTCTTCCTCCTCTACTCTTTATATGTTAGGTGTTTTATTCTGTAGTCTTTGTGTTTCCCTTGACTGATTTTTTGGATACCTGATTTTGTTTTGCCTTTAGTTAGTATTTGGTTGGTCTACTTCCTTTGCTGTGGTTTTATTTTCTCTGGTGATAGCTATTTAGCCTTAGCCATACTTCCATCTAGAGCAGTCCCTTTAAAATACATTGTAGAGATTGGTTGTGGGAGGTACATTCCCTCAACTGATACTTATCTGGGAATTGTTTAATGCATCCTTCAAATTTAAATGATAATCTTGCTGGATACAGTATTCTTGTTTTGAAGCCCTTCTGTTTCATTGCATTGAATATATCATGCCATTTCCTTCTGGCCTGTAAGGTTTCTGCTGAGAAGTCTGATGATATCCTGATGGGTTTTTCCTTTGTAAGTAATCTTTTTTCTCTATCTGGCTGCCTTTAATACTCTGTTCTTGTCTTTGATCTTTGCTATTTTAATTATTATATGTCTTGGTGTTGTCCTCCTAGGGTCCCTTGTGTTGGGAGATCTGTGGACTTCCATGGTCTGAGAGACTATTTCCTTCTCCAAATTGGGGATGTTTTCAGCAATTATTTCTTCAAAGAGACTTTCTATCCATTGTTCTCTCTCTTCTCCTTGTACCTGTATAATGCAAATATTGTTCTATTTACATTGGTCACACAGTTCTCTTACTATTCTTTTATTCCTAGGGATCCTTTTATCTCTCTGTGCCTCAGCTTCTCTGTATTCCTGTTGTCTGATTTCTATTCCATTAACTCTCTCTTCCACTTCATCCAATCTGCTCTTAAATCCTTCCATTGTTTGTTTCATTTTGGTTATCTCCCTCCTGAATTCATCCCTTAGCCCTTTCATATTTGTCTATAGCCCCATCACATGCTTATGACTTTTATTTTGAATTCTTTTTCAGGAAGATTGGTGATTTCAGTCTCACCAAGCCCTCTTTCTGGTTTTGAGGGATTTGGGACTGTGGTTATCGCAAGTGGTGGGTGTGTCAGCTGGGAGAAAAAATTCCCTTCCTTCTTGCTGGTCAACTTGCCTGTCTCCGCTCTCTGTGCTGCTTAACTGCACACAGGGAGCTGCTTCTGGGTTAATTCCCTAAAATTCCAAGGGTAGGGTGGTCTTTGAGAAGGCCTAGGGCACTGGCAGGTGTTTCAGGTCAGCAGTGCATGTTCTGCTGCAAGAGCAAAGCCCCTTTGTGCCTCCCAGTCTCTGTAACCATCTCTGCTGTCTGTGCCAGTCAACCACACACAGGGAGCAGCCTCTGAGTCAATCCCCTGAGCCGCCATGTGCGGGGCAGCCCTCAGGATGGCCTGGGGCACTGGCAGAGGTCACAGGTGAGTTGCACATGTTCTGTTGTGAGAACAAAGCCCCTTTGTGCCTCCCAGACTCTGCGCCAGTCTCTGCTGTCTTCTGGTCAACCGCACACAAGGAGCAGCCTCTGGGTCTGGGCCGGCTAACCGTGAGCAGTGAGGAGCCTCTGTGCTAAGCTTTGTGGTTGCTGTAGGTGGGGCTGCTTCCTGACTGTTCCACAACAATGGTGGTTCAGCCAGTTTGCTTACAATGCCAGTGTTAGGGAAGGAACAGCTGCTTATTGTCGTGAGGGTCTTTGTAGCTGTGTTGCCACCCAGGGGTTTAGGGCACTTGAAGTTCCTTAAATTCCCAGCCTTCTGGGCTGAGTGTGCCAGGACGATTTTGCCCACCTATTAAACCCTTGTCCGTTTAAGACTTTTAAAGTACCTGCTTTTCTTTTGTCCCAGGGCAGCCGACTATGGGAACCTGTTCACAGTCTCAATCTTGGACCATGCTTTTCCGCTCCTCCAATATCCAGTGCACCATGCAATATGTGTCTCTGCTCCTGGTGCAGATTAAGAGGGCTTGTTATTTGGGAATCCTGTGCATCCACTCCCTCCCCATTCTGATTCTTTTTATTTTTTTGTAGATGTATTTATTTTAATTTATTTTTTTATTTTTTAATAGTTTATTTTGGTATCATTAATCTACAATTACATGTGCAATATTATGGTGATTAAACTACGCCCCTCATGAGGTCCCCCCCACCAACCCCATTACAGTCACTGTCCATCAGCATAGTGAGATGCTATAGAATCACTACTTGTCTTCTCTGAGCTGTACTGCCCTCCCCGTGACCCTCTAACATTACATCTGCTAATCGTAATGCCCCTTTTTCCCTCTTATCCCTCCCTTCCCACCCATCCTCCCCAGTCCCTTTCCCTTTGATAACTGTTAGTCCATTCTTCGGTTCTGTGAGTCTGCTGCTGTTTTGTTCCTTCAGTTCGTGCTTTGTTCTTATACTCCACAGATGAGTGAAATCATTTGATACTTGTCTTTCTCCATCTGGCTTATTTCACTGAGCATAATACCCTCTAGCTCCATCCATGTTGTTGCAAATGGAAGGATTTGTTTTCTTCTTATGGCTGAGTAATATTCCATTGTGTATATATACCACCTCTTCTTTATCCATTCATCTACTGATGGACACTTAGGTTGCTTCCATTTCTTGGCTACTGTAAATAGTGCTGTGGTAAACATACAGGTGCATATGTCTTTTTCAAACTGGGCTGCTGCAGTCTTAGGGTAAATTCCTAGGAGCGGAATTCCTGGGTGAAATGGTATTTCTATTTTGAGTTTTTTGCGGAACCTCCATACTGCTTTCCACAATGGTTGAACTAATTTGCAGTCCCACCAGCAGTGTAGGAGGGTTCCCTTTTCTCCACATCCTCGCCAACATTTGTTGTTGTTTGTGTTTTGGATGTTGGCCATCGTCACTGGTGTGAGGTGGAATCTCATTGTGGTTTTAATCTGCATTTCTCTGATGATTAGTGATGTGGAGCATCTTTTCACGTGCCTGTTGGCCATCTGAATTTCTTCTTTGGAGAAGTGTCTGTTCAGGTCCTCTGCCCATTTCTTAATTGGATTATTTGCTTTTTGTTTGTTGAGGTACGTGAGTTCTTTATATATTTTAGATGTCAAACCCTTATCGGATATGTCATTTATGAATATATTCTCCCATACTGTAGGATGTCTTTTTGTTCTACTGATGATGTCCTTTGCTGTACAGAAGCTTTTCAGCTTCATATAGTCCCACTTGTTCATTTTTGCTTCTGTTTCCCTTGCCCGGGGAGATATGTTCATGAAGAAGTCGCTCATGTTTATGTCCAAGAGATTTTTGCTTATATTTTTTTCTAAGAGTTTTATGCTTTCATGACTTACATTCAGGTCTTTGATCCACCTTCAGATTACCTTTGTGTATGGGACCAGACAGTAGTCCAGTTTCATTGTCTTACATGTTGCTGTCCAGTTTTTCCAATACCAGCTGCTGAAGAGGCTGTCATCTCCCCATTGTATATCCAAGGCTCCTTTATGAAATATTAATTGACTGTATATGTTTGGGTTAATGTTTGGATTTTCTATTCTGTTCCACTGGTCTGTGGGTCTGTTTTTGTGCCAATACCAAATTGTCTTGATTACTGTGGCTTTGTAGTAGAGCTTGAAGTCAGGGAGCGTAATTCCGCTGTTTAATTCCTCCTTCTCAGGATTGCTTTGGCTATTCGGGGTCTTTTGTGGTTCCATATGAACTTTAGAATTATTTGTTCCAGTTCATTGAAGAAAGCTGTTGGTAGTTTGATAGAGATTGTGTTGAATCAGTAGATTGCTTTAGGTAGTATAGGCATTTTGACAATATTTATTCTTCGTAGCCAAAAGCACAGGATGCATTTCCATTTGTTAGTGTCCTCTTTAATTTCTCTAAGGAGTGTCTTGCAGTTTTAAGAGTACAGGTCGTTCACTTCCTTCGTTAGGTTTATTCCTAGGTATTTTATTCTTTTTGATGCAATTGTGAATGGAATTGTTTTTCTGATTTCTCTTTCTCTTAGTTCATCGTTAGTGTATAGGAAATCAACAGATTTCTGTGTGTTAATTTTGTATCCTGCCACTTTGCTGAATTCAGATAGTAGTTCTAGTAGTTTTGGAGTGGAGTCTTTAGGGTTTTTTATGTACAATATAATGTCATCTGAAAATAGAGACAATTTGATTTCTTTACCAATCTGGATGCCTTGTATGTCTTTGTTTTGTCTGATTGCTGAGGCTAGGACCTCCAGTACTATGTTGAATAACAGTGGAGAGAGTGGGCATCCCTGTCTTTTTCCCGAGCTTAGATGAAAAGCTTTCAGCTTCTCGCTGTTAAGTATGATGTTAGCTGTGGGTTTGTCATATATTGCCTTTATGATGTTGAGGTACTTGCCCTCTATACACATTCTGTTGAGAGTTTTTATCATGAATGGATGTTGAATTTTGTCAAATGCTTTTTCAGCATCTATGGAGATGATCATGCGATTTTTGTTCTTCTTTTTGTTGATGTGGTGGATGATGTTGGATTTTCGAATGTTGTAGCATCCTTGCATCCCTGGGATGAATCCCACTTGATCATGGTGTATGATCCTCTTGATGTATTTTTGAATTCAGTTTGCTAATATTTTGTTGAGTATTTTTGCGTCCACGTTCATCAGGGATATTGGTCTGTAGTGTTCTTTTTTCGTGTGGTCTTTGCCAGGTTTTGGTATTAGAGTGATGCTGGCTTCATAGAATGAGTTTGGAAGTATTCCCTCCTCTTCTATTTTTTGGAAAACTTTAAGGAGAATCGGTGTTATTTCTTCTCTATATGTCTGGTAAAATTCAGAGGTGAATCCATCAGGTCCGGGGGTTTTGTTCTTGGGTAGTTTTTTGATTACCAATTGAATTTCGTTGCTGGTGATTGGTCTGTTTAGTTTTTCTGTTTCTTGTTTGGTCAGTTTTGGAAGGTTGTTTTTCTCTAAGAATTTGTCCATTTCTTCTATGTTTTCCAGCTTGTTAGCATATAGATTCTCATAATATTCTCTTATAATTCTTTGAATTTCTGTGGGAGCCATCGTGATTTCTCCTTTCTTATTTCTGATTCTGTTTACGTATGTAGATTCTCTTTTTCTCTTAATGAGACTGGCTAGGGGTTTATCTATTTTGTTTATTTTTTCAAAGAACCAGCTCTTGGTTTCATTGATTTTTTCTATTGTTTTATTCTTCTCAATTTTATTTATTTCTTCTCTGAATCTTTATTATGTCCATCCTTTTGGTGACTTTGGGCCTCATTTGTTCTTCTTTTTCCAATTTCAGTATAATTGTGTCTTTAGACTATTCATTTGGGAATGTTCTTCTTTCTTTAGATAGGCCTGGATTACAATACACTTTCCTCTTAGAACTGCCTTTGCTGCGTCCCACAGAAGTTGTGGCTTTGTGTTGCTGTTGTCATTTGGCTCCATATACTCTTTGATGTCTGTTTTGATTTCGTCATTAACCCATTGATTAATTAGGAGAATGTTGTTAAGTCTCCATGTATTTGTGAGCCTTTTTGTTTTCTTTCTAAAATTTAATTCTAGTTTAATACCTTTGTGATCTGAGAAGTTGTTTGGTAGAATTTCAATATTTTCTACTTTACTGAGGTTCTTTTTGTGGCCTAGTATGTGGTCTATTCTGGAAAATGTTCCATGAGAAGAATGTGTATCCTGTTGCTTTTGGGTGTAGAGTTCTGTAGATATCTGTTAGGTCCATCTGTTCTAGTGTGTTTTTCAGTGCCTCTGTGTCTTTACTTATTTTCTGTCTGGTTGATCTGTCCTCTGGAGTGAGTGGTGTGTTGAAGTCTCTTAAAATGATTTCATTGCTGTCTGTTTCCTCCTTTAATTGTGTTTGTCTTTGTCTCACATATGCTCTCGCTCCTGTGTTGGGTGCATATATATTTATAATGGTTATATCTTATTTTTGGATTGACCCGTTTATCATTATGTAATGTCCTTCTTTACCTCTCGCTACTTTCTTCGCTTTGAAGTCTATTTTGTCTGATACAAGTACTGCAACACCTGCTTTTTTCTCTTTGTTGTTTGCATGAAATATCTTTTTCCATCCCTTCACTTTTAGTCTGTGTATATCTTTGGGTTTGCGGTAAGTTTCTTGTATGTAGGCAGCATATAGATGGGTCTTGCTTTTTTATCCATTCTGTTACTCTGTGTCTTTTGATTGGTGCATTTTGTCCATTTACAGTTAGAATGATTATCGATAGATATGTACGTACTGCCATTGCTGGCTTTAGATTCGTGGTTACCAAAGGTTCAGGGGTTGCTTCTTAACTATCTAATAATCTAACTTAACTTTCTTGTTAAGTTATTGTAAACACCATCTGAAGTTTCTTTATTTCTCTCCCTTCTTATTCTTCTTCCTCCATTCTTTATATACTAGGTGTTTTATTCTTTGCCTTTTGTTAGTTTTTGTATGGTCTGCTTTCTTTGCTATGATTTTATTTTCTCTGGTGACAACTTTTTAGCCTTAGGAGTGCTTTCCTCTAGAGCAGTTCCTTTAAGATGTCCTGTAGAGGTGGTTTATGGGAGGCAAATTCTCTCAGCTTTTGCTTGTGTGTAAATTGTTTAATCCCTCTGTCATATTTAAATGATAATCATGCTGGATACAATATTCTTGGTTTGAGGCCATTCTTTTCCATTACATTGAATATATCATGCCATTCTCTTCTAGCCTGTAAGGTTTCTGTTGAGAAGTTTGATGTTAGTCTGATGGGTTTTCCTTTGAAGGTGATCTTTTTTCTTTCTCTAGCTGCCTTTAATACTCTGTCCTTATCTTTGATCTCTGCCATTTTAATTATTATGTGTCTTGGTGTTGTCTTCCTTGGCTCCCTTGTGTTAGGAGATCTGTGGGCTTCCATGGACTACGAGACTATTTCCTTCCCCAGCATAGACAAGTTTTCAGCAATTATTTCTTCAAATACACTTTCTATCGCTTTTTCTCTCTCTTCGTCCTCTGGTACTTCTATTATGCGAATATTGTTCCGTTTGGATTGATCACACAGTTCTCTTAATATTCTTTCATTCCTAGAGATCCTTTTATATCTCTCTGTCTCATTTCTCTGTATTCCTGTTCTCTGATTTCTATTGCATTAACAGTCTCTTGCATCTCATCCAGTCTGCTGCTAAGCCTGTCTATGGCTTGTCTCATTTCTGCATTCTTTCCTGACTTCCCTCACTTCCTCCCTCAGCTCTTGCATATTTCTCTGTAGATCCATCAGCATGGTTATGACTTTTATTCTGAATTCTTTTTCAGAAAGATTCTGCATTTCTATCCCTTCACGTTCCCTCTCAGGTGTTGTTTGGGCCTGGGCGATTTTTGTCTGTACCATATTCCTCTGTCTTTTCATGTAGATTGAAGTGGTCATTAGTAGATGCCACATATGTCAGCTGGGCTCTTTAAGACTTAAAAAAAAAAACAAGAAAAACAAAACCAAACAAGCAAAAAAAAAAAAAAAAAAGAAGGAAGAGAAGGAAAATTGAAAAAGAAGAAAGAAAGAAAAGAGAAAAAAGAAAGGGAAAAAAAACAAAACAACACCCACCCAGAGTGGATTCTTTTAGGATGCTGTAGGTGTCGCTGTTGCTCCACTATTCCACAGCCGCGTCCGCGCCGCTCTTTGTAGCTCTGGCCAGGGCGGGAACGAATGGGAGGCTGTTGTTCTCTGTATAAAGTTTTAGTGTGTTTGCTATCTTTTCTCTGTCACCAGCCAAGGGGTCCGAAATTCCTCTGGACTCCCAGCCCGCTGGGCTGAGCGTGCCGGGGCAATGGTGTTCCCTCGCTGGGCCCCCCGCCTCTCCTAGACTGCTATAAACAGCGCATGCTTTGCTCTTATCCCAGGGCACTTGCTGCAGGGACCTGGGCACATTCCCAGCTCAAAACCTGCACCTTCTGCCTCTCCAATGCCCAATGTACCACACGATGTGTGTCAGTGCTCCCAACACAGATCACCGGGGCTGGTTATTTTGCGGGCCTGTTCTTCCAGTCCCTCCCGCCTCTGGATCCTCTCCTTCCACCGGGGCGCTGGGGTGGGTAAGTGCCCAGGTCCCACCGATCGCGGCTCCGTATCTTACCTGCCTCGCAGGGTGCCGAGTCCTCTCGGGTGAAGCTGCATGCTGTGCGCTTTCCTGTGTATTCTGGTCTCTCTTTTAGGAATAGTCGTATTTGCTGTATTTTCATAGATTTATATAGTTTTGGGAGGAAATTTCCACCACCCTGCTCACGCCGCCATCTTCCCGGAACTCTCCCCACTCTGATTCTTTTCCTCCCACTGGTGAGCTGGGGTGGGGGAGTGCTTGGGTCCCGCTGGGTCATGGCTTTGTACCCTACCCTTTTCCGTGAGATGTTGGGTTCTTGCAGATGTAGACTGGCTTGTGTACTGTATCTCCTGGTCACTCTTTTAGGAATAGTTGTACTCGCTGTATTTTCAAAATATATATGGTTTTGGGAGGATATTTCCACCACCCTACTCATGCTGCCATCTTGAGAAACGAATTCCAGGAATTTCTTAAAAGAAAATTAGGGACATATTGTAGTCATTTGTATACTACCTTCAGGATTTGTGGCAAAACTGTATGTGACTGTTACTATTATTTATTTTGTAGTTTTTGTTAAATTAACTCATTAAAACAGACAAAACAAAAATAAAGCAAAAAAAAAAAAAACCCCAAAACCTCAAGTGGAATATTTATTTTGAACCTAAACAACAATATCTGGTAAATCATTATTTTGAGAAAATATTTATAATTTTATAATATAATAATAATCTAGCTAAGCACAAAATTAGATGTAACTCTTTTTATAAATTTGTCTGGTTTACCACCTAACTTCACATCTCATGGCAGTAAAGATTCATAGCACACCTTAAGAAATTGAAATAGTAAAAATCTTTATCACTTATGAATGTAAAAACTAGGTTAATATAATTACCAGAGAATTTATGCTGCATATTTACATATTTATAGATAAATGCAAATGTGTTTGAATCTTAATGAGGAATATATTGTTCTGTATAATCTGTTAAATCATATAAAACTTATATTTAATATAATATATAATATATAATATGATATAACATATTTAATATTATCCTTTATACTTCTAAACACACTAATTTTAATAATTCTTACTCCATATTGTTAAATTTTTTGTTTTTGAATTGATATATTACCTACTCATGCTTAGGCTTTTGATTTTTATTTTATTCTTAAACTGTAAATATGTTGAGGGCTAAAAAATGTTGCTTATTCAGATATTTTTGAGTCCTCTCTGATGTTCAGTAAAGGACCTTGGTTTGGAAATTAAACTATGTTAAATGAAATTAAAATCTCCCAAATAATCAAACCTACTTTGTATGTATATGACCTTGTCAATTACTGAGCAATTATTTCTCATAGAATAAATTGGATTCTAATTAATAACATAATATGAGAAATAATGTCTATATTCATTCTCTAACATGGGAAAAGTACTCGTGCTTTTAGTTTAACAATTATTAATTTCTAATGCTAATATTTTCATTGTGTCACAAAAGAAGATATGTCCTGAAAGTATTTTCTGTTACTAAAATGGAATTTTTGCTTTCAAAATTAAAATGTTAAAAATGTAGCTAAGAATTATAATAAATCTAATTCAGTTGCTTTATTATAGGTCATTATAAATCCCAATAAAATTATTATTTTTCCTAGTGAAACATTATTGAAAACTATGACTTGATCTTATTTTCTTGCCCACAGAGGCATGAAAAGCAATATTAAAATTAAAAATAAATTGTCTGCTTTGCTTGTGTTTGTTATTTTCCAAAATCCAATTATAAAAAATTGGACTGTGATAAAGTAAAAATACATATTAATTTATCAGTAATAGCTTGTTCAAATCTGTAATGATAAAGTTTTCCTAGTACATAAATGACCTGTAAGGAAAAATTATAAGACTAAAGAAATTGAATTTTAACTTAATGAGTATTTATTGAATACCTAGTACAACTCAGTATTTTGTTAGACACTAGTGATGTAAAAGTAGTTAGATATTGCTCCTGTTCTCAAAAAGTTTAATAATGTAATGATTGTAATGGTGGAAGTATGTGTAGCTTTTCAAAGCAATACCCCTTCAAATGGGTAAACTTTAATTCTGTTCTAGGAGTGGGATTTCTATACAGAAGCGTAAGGAATTTATGTCTTTGAACTGGGTTGTAGAGATGTTTCCAGAAGAAGAAATATAAAAATTCATGGAAATATGTAACAGTATGACATATCAAATGAAATAATTATCATTTAGTATTGCTTGATGTAGAGATGAGTGGAAAACTCTAAGTGATGAGTTTGGAAAAAGGGTATGTGGACATACCTTGTAAATTACAATTTGAGGCCATGAAAAAACACAAGGAGCTTATTTCTCCGATTTAAAACACATATTTAAAATCTGGCACTTGGCAGTAAATATTGATATCTAGTCATGGATATTTTCATCAAATCACTATACTGAAAACAAAAATAGAAAACTAATTATTCTGAGAAGAAATATTGGCAGTACTTCGAAACACATCTATCGAGAATTTTGAAATATGCACTGATGGTTATATAGATGCCTACAGTGGCAAATAAAATATTTTCTAGGACTGATCTAATAACATTTGACTAAAATATATTTCACAGAATGTGTTATCAGCTGATAAGATAAAGAATGTAAAAGTCTACATATTTATTTCCTTGATTAGAGATAAGAAACACTAGTAAAATGATGTCAGCTTATTTTATATATACTTTACTGTTAGAGGAATGGTCTAACATTAGAAAATCACCTTTTTAATAATTAATTTTTTCATTCACTCAATAAATGGCCTTGAACAAGTACTTTTACTTCTCTTAGTTTCAATTTATTCACCTCTACAGTAAGGAATGTATGTGTAACAGGGATACATATAAAAATCTCAGTAACTTGTCCCACGCAAAGCAAATGCTCATCCAAAGCAAATTGTTATTATTATTATTATCCTTAAGGTTATATATAGAAACATATTCACAAGTCCTAGTGATGACCTATTGAAAACTATATATCAGTGGAAGTCAGTATTTTGTCAATCACCAACACCACAGGTATAAAGAAAATAAGTTTATGCATATCCTATCTTTCATCTCCCTACCAACTTATCTACCTCTTCTTATTTACATTTTTCTGTGTTTACTTCTACTATTAAATCTCAAAGAACAGTATAGCATATGACATTCTGTTGAAGATACCATCTGTAAATTCTGTTTCAATTAATCATAATCTTGGGGAGCTACCATTTTCTCATATTTTATTAGATTGTTATTACTATATAATAAGGCTAATAAAAATCTTATCCTTGAAGTAAGAGGAATTTCAACTCTGGTATTTTCTTGTTTGTTTATCTTTCCAATATTATCTCTATCTTCAGTTTATTATCTTTAATTGCTTTGTAGGGATATTTCTAAGCAAGTCTATCTGGCATGGGTGAATTTAGTTAAAATTAAATAGCATAATATGTAAATCCAATTAATTAGCATACATGTGAACTGTAATATATAACAATGTGCTATAAGTTAATGAATGAATTTGTTATTCTTTATTCCTCTTTGTTCATTCATTCAAAAGTATTTCTTGAGTGTCTATTAGATGCCTGGAACACATTCAGACAGCAGGATTGAAACAAATCACATGAATAATATTGGGTAGAATCAGATAATTATAAAATAAAAAAATGTAATATATTAGAACAACTTAAGTACTATGAAGAATAATAAAACCAGGGAAAGAGAAAGTGTGCATGGTGAAGTTGGGAATGGAAGAAGATGAACAGCGGCTTTATATAAGGAGGTCATAGAAGACCTCCCTGAGAAAGAGATAATTAAGTAAAGATCTAAAAGATAGAAGGAAAAGAGTCTTGTAAACAGATGAGAAAGAAAGGGACAGAAAATGCCTCATTGAGAGGCTTGCTGCGAGTGCTTGAAAAAACAAAAAGAAAATCAGTGTGCTGAAGCAGGGTAAGCTAGCACTCAAGGAGCAGGAAGCAAGGTCAAAGGAAATGAGGGAGGGATAGTGGAGGGCCTCACAGGCCACTGTAATGACTTTGGTTTCACAGTGTTGTTGAGAAACTTAAAAGATCCTGATATTCTAGGTGAGTTGCATGACCATATGACATTGGACCTATTAAGAGGGGTGGTATGAATACAGTAATTAAGCAGTGGAGAATGCAACTTCTTAATGTGTAGATAAAAATTAACTATAAATAACAAGTTGTATTTCCTCACTTACTATGTAAGTGCTTTACCCAGTGGAGTGAGCAGTGTTGTGTATCATCCTGTAGCAGCCACATAGCAATGAGACAACCTGTGGCAAAAGTGCCTTGCTGTGAGCCACACCAAATTCTCTGAATACCAAGCATGAAGAGAAAAGCAGTTGTTTAGATACCATTTAAAATTTTAGAGATCAGACTACATCAATTCATACCTTCACCTTTCTGCAAACATTCTTTAAACAAGTACTAGTTTTGTCTTATTCTGCATGGCTAAGAATAAGAAAAAAACACTTGACAATATACTATACTATATAGTTAAAGGGATAAAGCAACACATTAAAAGCTGAATCATTACAGAAGTTACTCAAAAAAAAATGGAAGACAGACATAACTACTTAGTCTCAAAGAAATCGCTAGTAAAATGAAAGAAAGTCTAAAGGTTATGAAAGAAATTGTAAGAAAGACCTTAAAAGCAAATCAGCATGTTTGAGGAAAAAAATAGAATACTATAGTGATGAAAGCATATTAAAGTAATAAAAATAGGAAAAGGAGTGAGAACACAGCAAATGGCATAGGATTGGCTTGATAAGATCATAGAGAATGCAATGAGAAATAACAGTGATGTGTGAAGAAGATGATGTGTGCGGAAGACAAATGGAAGTGATCTAGCTTACCCATGGTAATCCTGAATAAGAAAAAAAAGAAGAGGGGAAAAAATCCAAACTGTAATAGAATAAAACTTCCCCAAAAGAAAAAAAATTGAGTGAATTTGATACATAAATGGCATGGAGTATACCAGAAAAAAAATAACAAAATGATCAACTCAAGACATATCTAAACAAATTTACTGAACTTTTAGGATGAATCAAATGTTACATGATTTGCAGCAGAAAAAGTGAACCATGTAGAAGGAAAAGTCAAGAGGACCTCAGGCTTCTCCACATAAATCTGGAAGAGAATAGGGTGCTCTTTATAGGTGTGAGGAAAGATGTGTTTCAAGAGTTGTATTCTAAGCAAAGTTGTCATTCAAGCATAAAGCAAAAAAAAAACTTTTTATGTGTTCAAAATAATCCCCAAAAATGGAGTATTCATGATTCCTTCCTAGAAAACTTGTAGAAAACAGAACTGAGCAAATAAACATATCAAAACAAATAATTCAGAAAAAGAGATGTGATAAAATGACTGATAATAATCACTAAATGTATTTAAACATGAAACCAAAACTAATCAATCATACCAATCATGGCAGATTTTTAAATAGGTATATTTTAGACACCAAACAACCTTTTTTGGCACCCTGAAAATTTATCTTCATTTTAATTTTAATTTTTTATTTATTTGATTTTTTAAAACTGAAGCTAGTTGATATACAATATATTGTTTTCAAGTGCACATATAGTGATTCAACAGTTAAATACATTATTAAATCCTCACCCCAACTAGTATAGTTATCACCTTCCTTTTTGGTAGTCTGGCTCCCTACAATATTTACCTGCAAGAGTCTCCAGCACCATTGTTTCATTTTTTTGTTGTTTATTTTTGTTTTTTTCTTTTATTGACATATTATTGACATATAACACATTAGTTTTAGGTATAGAACATTGTGATTCAATATTTGTATATAACTGCAAAATTATCACCACATTATCTAGTTAATATCCATCTCCACACATTGTTATAAATTTTTTAATACCTGTGATCAGAACTTTTAAGATTTACTCTCATGCAATTTTCAAAAAATGCAATGTATTATTATTAACTATAATCATCATGCTGTACATTACATCCTCAGGAATTTATAACTAAAATTTGTACCCTTTGACCCTTTCACCCATATGACCCACTCCTCACACCTGCACCCTACCTCTGACAATCACCAATCTGTCCTCTGTTATCTCTGAGCTTGGATTATTTTTTTTAATTCCACATATGAGTAAGATAATATGTATTTGTCTTTCTGTCTGACTAAGTTAGTTCGGCATAATACCCTCAAGGCCCATCCATGTTGCAGCAAATGGCAATATTTCTTTTTTTTATATAGTACAGGCTGAATCATAGTGCATTGTGTGTGTGTGTGTGTGTGTGTGTGTGTGTGTGTGTGTGTGTGTACATATATACATAAAATTTCTTTATCCATTCAGCCATTAATGGACAGGTTGCTTCCATGTCTTGGCTATTGTAAATAATGCTACAGTGAACATGGGTTGCATATATCTTTTATAGGTCGCATTTTCATTTTCTTTAGGTAAATACCTAGAAGTGGAATTGTTGGATCATATAGTGGTTCTATTTTTAATTTTGGGGGGAACATCCACACTGTTTTCTGCAGCAGCTGCACTATTTACATCCCCACCACCAATGCACAAGGGTTCTCTTTTCTGCACATCCTTGCCAGCACTGTTATTTCTTATCTTATTGATATTATCCATTCTAGCAGGTGTGAGGTGATTATCTCATTGTGGTTTTGATTTGCATTTCCCTAATGATTAGTGATGCTGAACATTTTTCATGTGTCTGTTGGCCATTAAGTATGTTCTTTTTAGAAAAATATCTATTCAGTTCCTTTGCCCATTTTTAAATGGATTTTTTTTTTTGCTATTAGGTTATGTGAGTTATTTATATATTTTGGATATGAACTCCTTATTAGATGTATGATTTGCAATTATTTTCTCCCATTCAGTAGGTTGGCCTTTCATTTTATTGATGATTTTCTTGGTTGTGCAGAAGCTTATAGTTTGATGTAGTCCCACTTGTTTAAACTCTTGTTGCCTTAGTTTGAAGTCAGATCCAAAAATTCATCACCAACATCAAGGAGTCCACTGTCTTTGTTTTTCTTCAGAATTTTTATGGTTTCAAGTTTTATATTCAAGTCTTTAATCAATTTTGAGTTCATTTTTGTGTACAGTGTAATATAGTAGTTCAGTTTTGTTCTTTTCCATGTTATTTGTTTCCCAAAACCATTTATTGAAGAAACTGTCCTTTCCCTATTGTATATTTTTGGACCCTTTGTTGTAAATTGACATCTATGGATGAGTTTACTTCTTTTCTGTTGATCTTTGTGTCTATATTTTTGCCAATACCACATTGTTTTGATTACAATAGCTTTGTAATATAGTTTGACATCAGGAAGCATGACGCTTCCAGCTTTGTTCTTTCTCAAGATTGCTTTGGCTATTTGGGGTCTTTTGTGGTTCCATACAAATTTTATGATGGTTTCTTTTATTCCTGTGGAAAATTCCATTGGAATGAAAAAAGCATTTAGCTTTTCATTGTTGAGTATGGAAGTTAGCTGTGGCTTGTCCTTCATTATAGCCTTCATTATGTTGCAGTATGTTCCTCTATACCCACTTTGTTGAGAGTTTTTATCATAAATGAGTGGTTAATTTTGCCAAAACTTTTTCTGCATCTATTGAGATGATCATGATTTTTATCTTTCATTTCATTAACACAGTTTATCATATTAATTGATTTGCATATGTTGAACCATATTTGCATCCCTGGAATAAATCCCACTTGATCGTGGCACTTTTCATGTATTGTTGATTTTGGTTTGCTTATATTTTGTTGAGGATTTTAGCATTTGTGTTCATCAGAGATGGTCTGTAATTTTCTTTTCTTGTGATGCCCTTATCTTGTTTTGATACCAGGGTAATGCTGGCCTTATAAAATGAGTTTGGAAGTGGTTCCTGCCCTTCTATTCTTTGAACTATTCTATAGTTTGAGTAAGATTGGCATTAATTCGATTGTTTTGTATGATTAACCAGTGAAGACACCTGGACATGGAATTTCATTTGTTGGGATGTTTTGGATAACTGATTTGATGTTTTACTAGTAATTTGTCGATACAGATTTATTATTTCCTCAACATTCAGTCTTGGAAGTTGTATGTCTTTTGGAGTTTATCCAGTTTTTCTAGGTTGTCCAATTAGTTGGTATATAATTGTAGTAGTCATTTACGATTCTCTGATCATTGGATTCATGAGGTATCAGTTGTAACTTCTCTTTTGTTTCTGATTTTATTTATTTGAGTCCTCTCTTTTTTCTTGGTGAGTAATTAAAGATTTGTTAATTTTGTTTATCTTTTCAAAGAAGCAGCTTTAGTTTCATTGATATTTCTATTGTATTTTTAGTCTCTGTTTCATTTATTTCTGATCCATATGTCCTTCTTTCTAATAAATGTGGGTTCATTTGTTCTTTTTTCTAGTTCTTTTGAGGCATACAGTTAGGTATTTTAATTTGAGATTTTTCTTGTTTCTTGGAGTCTTTTGCTATGAACTTCCCTCTGAGAGCTGTTTTTGCTGCATCCCATGTTTTGGTACATTGTATCCATTTTCATTTGTTTCAAGTAATTTTTTTTTTTTTACTTTTCTGTTGACTCCTTTTTTACAGTATGTTGTTTAATATCCACATATCTCTGAATTATCCAATTTTCTTCATGTAATTTACCTAGTTTCATATGATTTCAACTTTCTTAAACTTACTAAGATTTATTTTGTAGCCTAACAAGTGATCTATCCTGAAAAATGTTCCATATGTAACTGAGAAGAATGTATATTCTGTTGCTATTGGATATACTTTTCTGTATGTATCTTTTAACTTCATTTGGTCAGGTGTGTTGTTTATGTCTGATGTTTCCTTATTGACTTTCTATCTGGACGATCTATCAATTGATGTAAGTGGGGTATTAAGTACCCTGCTATTACTGCACTGCTATTTCTCCCTTTAGGTCTGTTAATATTTGCTTTATATATTTAAGTGCCTCTATGTTGGGTGCATAAATATTTACAAATGTAATACCATCTTATTGGGTTGGCCCCTTTATTATTATTTAATGTTCTTCTTTGTCTCCTACTAGAGTCTTTTCTTTCCAGTATATATTTGCTCGTATAAGTATATATACCCCAGCTTTCTCTAAGTTTCTATTTGCATGGGATATCTTTTTCCATCCTTTCACTGTCAGACTGTGTATGTCTTTACAACTAAAATCAATACTTTGTAGGCAGTTTAAAACTATTATTTCTAATATCAGAAATGGGTGGAAACCATTCAAGATCTGACCTCAGAGAAAATACTATCACTGAGAGGTATTAAAGTAATTAAACAATGAAGCTATTAGACTGAGGTTCTTCTAATGCCTTGATAGCCTATATAAGCAAATCAAAACCTAAGTTAGAGTTACTTCCTATAAATGCACTCTATCCTAGAAATTGTAATTCAAGACCAATACAGCCAACTAGACTTTCCCAAATAATGCAAGCATTTATGCTATAGCTAATCAAATAATTTCCTGATCTGCTTCTGCATCTATTCTATAGAATACTTTCTACTAACTCCTACTTTATGAGTGCTCAATTTGAATCAGTGCTTGCTTAAGCAAACTCTTTAAAGTTTTAATGTGCCTCAGTTTTATCTTTTAACAAAGATAATGGAATTTCATCCCAGAGAGCAGAATAAACCTCAATATATACAATAATTTTTTGGGCTCTAGATTTACCAGAAAACAAATCTTTATTCAGGCTCCTTCTTTGGCTTTGTTAAGTGATTTCATTGACTGGTATGGTCACTATCATCTTAATGATTAATGTTTTTAATGGACAACTGAATTGTAGATTCAGTTGTCCGACGTATCTAAAAAAAATCAAAATCTTAATTCCTCTATGAATGGCCACTAAAAGCTGGCAAAGTTTCAAATTGGAAAATCAATGCAAGTTCAATGACATGTCAGATATTCTGGAAGCAGATAACTAGTAATAAGAACAGAGTAACCAGAAATGAAGTCATGCTATCTCTGCATTAGAGTAGGCCCAGGATATTCCCTTGGCCATCCCCATATTACTTTGATCCCTCATAATGTGCAACAGCACAACACTGACTCTTATCCTGCAGTGTATTATTACATCTAGAAATACTGACCCTATTTGTCATTGGAACCTAAATTGAGTCTTGGACCATATCCTGTCTACAATGGCAAAATATATGTTCTTACAATAGTGATTCTCATTCAGTTTGCAGGTTATTTTCCTGGACAATGGACCGATTGTATTTTCTATCATTGGGAGTTTTACTTGGTGTGCAAATGATCATGAAACATATTCAATCCAAAAGAAGACACATATTTTGAATATGAAAGTAGCCTACTGCTTTTCCTATTAGAACAAAGGAAGATTCCATTAACTCTTAAATTATAATAGTAGTTTCAAGTATCAGGATGACCCTATAACAAGTAGATTTCTAAATCACCTGTAACTACAACAGTATTTCCTCGGCTCTTTATACTGAGTATTGGGATTAAAGGATCAGACCACAAGGTACTTTACTATTTCATATTGGGCATTTTTGTGCTTAGGACCATAGGATAATTACTACATAAAAACAACAAATTCATGATTGAGTACTATAAATATCGTATATATTTCAGTGAAAAGAATGAAAGGACCTGTGGAATTTAAGCAGTTATGATAATGCAATGGATGGGGAAACAAAAACTTCTTTCAAAACCATAGAAAAAAAAATTCAAACCCTGTTCCTTACACCTATTATTAAAGTCATGAAAGTCCATCTAAATATCTTTGTAAGGATGTAAAAATAGAATCCAAAATGAGAAATGTAATAAAATGAAAGGATAGAAATCACAAAACAGAAAAAAAGTCACTATACAATATAGTCTGAAGTTTTCCAGTAAAACTGGTTTGGAACAGATAGGTAAACCATTTTGGTTCATTGGCTTTTTCATGGTGTACATTTTGTCCTTTCAGGTCTTATATTGAACATAATATATCCCTATGTATGGAATGGATACAGTTTTTATTAGAGGAAAAATCTGGGTTTCATTAGATTGTATCAAGATGAAAAACTGAGCTTCAGAAAGAAATTGGAATCCATTCCAGAGAAAATAAATACTCTGTTGAAATGTTGACTTTCTGAGTTTAGTAGAACACGTTTTATAAATAAGGTTGCAGGTATAAAATTTCTTGTAAAACCCCACTTTTGTGAGCTATAAATTGGTCTTTGATTTGGGCTTTTGTTGAAAACACAATTACATATTGTATAGAAAGAATCTGAGTGTTTTCTCTATAGTAAATTTATTTCATTATTTGAAATTAAATATTTTAAGAAAAATCTGAAAGTTCAAACTCAGTCTTAAGTACATTTCTCAAATAAGATTTACCTTAAACATCACATCTCATATAATTGATCACTTGAAATCATAAAGGACATGCAAATTTATAGCATACACCCATCATAGTAAACCCACTCCTAATCAAATCCTTTGTAAGGATTTCAATAGAAAATAGAATTACTTTTGCAAGATGTAGGGAATAATAAGCAAATGGATAAAAAAAATTGCTGTCTTATCCATTAAGCAAGTTACAGATTCTGTCATCATTTAACTAAAGCCAAACAGCAAATACTCTTAACAAGAAAGAATTAACATCTTACAATTGCAGACAACTAAATCACTACATAGATAGAGAGATAAATTTTAAATCTCTTATCAGTCACATAGCAGAAAGACATGGGAATAGGCAACTAGCTGGCATGCAATGTTTAAATACCTTTAAGAAAAAGAACAATTGCATCAGTTTGTAATTCACTTAAATTTCTGTGTACTACAAAAACATAAATACATGTTCTATATTTTAAACATTTATGTTCTCAAAACTGTACGATAATTTCACTTTAGATGTATAGTAATCACTACTGTCAAGACATAACACGAACATGAATTAAGCTTACAATGTGTATGAATATTGATATGATAAAACAATATCTGCCTTACTTTGGATACTTATGATATCCCTTTCTCTGGAGAGAACGTCTGGTTTTCCTTCACTACATATATATTTTATACCCCAGACTAAATACTTAATTAACTCATGCTTTCAGTATTTTTTTCCAGTATATTTATAATTAAGATGAACCAACAATAAAAATAGTTAATGGGAGTTCATATGCACTTTTGACATATGTTTACTAGATCAAATGTGACAGAAAAATAAGATATTTGGTAATTTGAATTTTTGTTTCTCTGTAGGTGAGCTCTTGTTTAATTCAAGCTTCAGGCAGCTATATACACTGACAAAATATAAATAACCTAGGGTCACCATTTAGTAGAGTTTAGTTTCCATGTTTACCTTGGGGAACTATAGAATATTCAGGATGCTTCATGTGACCTCATTGGCATGGATGGCCCTGTGTCCCTGATAGAGGGGTATATCCCACAGGAATTTTATCCTCTTTCCAAGTTCTCTAGATTCTTGGTTTTGCTTACTACCCAGCAGGATTATATTCACAAAAACAGGTTTGGGTGGAAAGTGTAGGAGCTTTGAGGATATAATAATGTAGTTTAGACCAATAAGCAGTCAGTGCAAGCACACGTATCCCAGCAGGAATGAAAAATAATCCAAGGAGAAGTAGAACAATGTGAAATGCAGCAGTGAGGAAACATGACTGCTGTTCACCCTCCCCAGTTTCATATTGTGTTCCCCAGCATCATAGTGTATATTACACTTACTGCCTGAATATTGGTGGTAGAAGAAGGAGGCTGTGACTGAAATATAAATTAGTTGCATTAGTATGTAAAGTCAGTTAAATTGATTGTTAAACAAAATCATCCTTGTTTTGGGCCTTATCATAACTACAAAGACAAAATATGACTCTCTCTGGTCCTATTTACTACTACATAACAGTTGTATCCCTCAAACCCAGACATTAAGAAATATATATTATTTCATTCAACATTTCTTGCTAGGAATGTGATATGCTACAGTAAACAGAGGCTTATATCCCTAAACTCCAGGATTTTAGGGGAGCCCTTTAAACCTTGAAAAAAAGATTCCAAAGAAATGCTAGAAAGCAATACTATGAAAACACAGAAGAAATTCAGATTTTAGAGCTGAGACACAAAGTCAGAGTTAGGTTACTCGCAAGGGTAATTTGAGTGCCAAGTTTTCGCTCAGATAAAAGTTTCTGGATCACTCCTAACAAAAGTCAAAATTTCCCCTGCAGGATAGAACAAGGCTGGAAGAGTTTTGTTTATTAGAGAAAACATATGAAGGTAGTGTTTGTATACTGGAAAAGACAAAAACTAAGAGAACAGAGCTTTGTTACAGCTTCTAAAGGTTAGACCTTTAAGATAGTCTTCCTGCAAAATGTTCAGGACTAGACTTACCTGAAATTGTGGGTTTTGTCAAGTTTACTTTTTTTCACTGGGCTTTTCAATTATGAGTCTCTTCTTACCCATTGGTTATATCCAGCTTAATCATTGCTCTTTACAATTTAAAGTCTGAAAAGTATGTAATATTAACCATTCATAAAACTATATGAATTTTAACCTGTGCTATCCATATTTTTTCTATTGGTTATTTGCATTTTATATTAAATTGGAAAGAAGCTTTCTCTTTTAAAGAAATTTTGGGCACAGATGAGAAGAGATGATAATACATTTTGGCATAGATCTCTTCATGGTGCTAAAATCATTTGAAACAATAGTTTTGCCTTCTACCTATATGTAAAACTAGCCTTGAGTTGGAAGATTCAAACTAGATCAATGTTTATCATTATCATTTGTGATGTCTTAGAATAATGGATTAATCAGGTCAGCTCTCATTTTAATATGGAAAAAATTAACTAACTCTATAATCCGAGGCATATGATTTTAACTTAGTACACCAAAGATGTAAGTAAGACCAAAGGTATTAGGAAATTTCCCTTATCCATGTGACGTTCAGAGTGCCAATGCATTGTTTATATCGTAAAGGCAAGAAGAATCAGATTTTTTTTTTAAACTTCACTTGCATTTACTTTGTTTTCATTTACATGTCCTTTATTCAAACATCAACATTTAGCTATACACAGTATGGCAAATATTCCAACTAGCTGTCACATGTAAGAGCTTTTTGTTTGCTATATCAAGTAGAACACAACCAATCTTCTAATGTAATGTCACACTTCAAATATCAACATTTGGGGCCAATTAAACTGTGGAAGAATGTGTGGTAAAAGAAAGAAACAGTGAGTTTGATTCTGAAAAGTTAAAAAAAAATACACATAAAAAGGAGACTGTGTACTGTGCCAGATTCTGATGAGGTCCGTAGCCTATTTCCCTCCTCTCCCTAACTTAAGATCCTCTTTGTGACCATTTGACTTTGACCTGAATTCCCAGTTCTGATAATTGAATGTTTGCTCTGCTTCTTTATTCTAAAGTCTTCCTTTTGTTACATGGTGACTGTAAATAGCCTTATTTTATTTGCTAAAGTTTCTGAAACTTGACGTCTATCCTTTCTTCTCCTACTCATTTGTCCAAAAAGATCTATTATTGTGACAAAAATGCTGAAAATAATTGTTCATCCTGTTAATATTTATTAGGGCCTACTGTGTGGCACAATATGTTCCATGTACTGGGGATAAAACATAATCACTCACCTTAAGGAGTTCTGTCTAAAATAAAAAATTACACTGTCTGTAGGTCTATCCCCATTTTAAGAGAGGAAACTAGGGAAGTATAAGGGATAGATGATGGGTGTACAAGGTGGATTGGCTAGGGATGGGGTTGCATTAGAAGTGAAGCACTGCTAAGGAAGTGTTCCTGGAAGAGGTGATGCTGGAGCTGATCATATAAGAATTGGTCTCTTGCCCAGTGTTATGATTTGACTTTGTTAAATTAACATTTGTTAAGTGGGGCACAAAGTGCTGGATGCTGAGCCAAGCAAGGTTCAACAAAGACCACAAGAGAAATTGAAATAGAGTTGATTATTCACAAGCACTGAAGGAAGTATACAGCATGCCTGGAGCAGCCACATGGGAATGTCAAGGCAGAGTGCAGGCAGAGAGCTGCATGATCTAGAGCACATGCCTTTGGTCAGGTTCGTGAATGGCATAATTTGGAGTTCCCCAGCTAAGCCGGGATTGGTCACTTCAAACCAAAAAGACCAGAATTTGGATAAGCTCCATAGAGGTCTTATCAAAGAGTGCCCAAGGGGAAGGCCCTAGAAGGTGGGAAGGCTATTGATCAAAAACGTCACTGAGGATGTTAAGTAAGGAACTTATATTTGCTTGTAACTCTGTGGGCTGTTACCTAGGGCATGTGCTTGCTTGACCGTGCTGTGTGAGTT
This sequence comes from Smutsia gigantea, assembly GCA_032199065.1. Taxonomy (NCBI): domain Eukaryota; kingdom Metazoa; phylum Chordata; class Mammalia; order Pholidota; family Manidae; genus Smutsia; species Smutsia gigantea. The sequence goes on from JAVSCE010009517.1 coordinate 52,084, forward strand.
TAAGGTGCCTGCAGGCTTTTGGGCCAAAGAAAATGAATTCTGAGATAGCAACATCATGGAGAAACTTGGCTAAACTCTCAACAACCAGACTGACTTTTTTCTCCTTATCAGTACATTGGAGAAGCTACAGCTTTATTTTTTATTTAAAATCAGCAAGCTTACAAGAAAGTGAGGGACCCTTATGAGTGTGGTAGATTAGAGGACCAATATACTGGATACTATGTATCAAGATCTCCAAGCTCAAAATCCAGTCTTCCTTTGATAAATTATGTGACCAAGGACCAATTCATTCCCATCTTCATGTTTAAGTTTTCATATAAGTAATATCAGAGATTTGGCTATTCTCTGAAATCTCATATTTCATGACTTACCTCTCAGAGGTCTTATAATAAGAACAATAACCCTTTTGTTAGTAGCATTAGGAGGGAAATCTCATGAATAAGCTTTGGCTCTTCGTGCAACATAATTTACTTTCCCTACAGACTAACATGAAAAGATAAATATAAAATCTACCAGCCAGCCTTTTCAATGTTTTTGACTGATAAGGAAGAAACTGACCTGAGATCTTCTTTTAGTAACAATGGGCCATTATAGAGAAATACAATAGATGAGTTAAAAAAAGTATTAATGTGAAACGGAGAACCATGCAGTTATTTTAAACTTTATCTGTCATTAATTTTCAGAAACTTATTCCATATAGATATTACCTTGCAATGCTGTTGTAACAGAATTATGGAAAATACAATACAAATAAAAACTTGAACTCTTCTTAATAAAGCCAAAAGCAAAAATGAAACCATGTAATCTGATACTGAAGATTGAACTGATATTGATATTGAAAATTATAATTTTATCAATATGTTCACAGAAGGAGCCTCAGCTCAGCACAATTTTAGAGGTATTTCAGAATACCCAATACAAGTTGCTTAACAGAGAAGGAAAGGCTACTTTAGACTTTTGTTATCAAATTTTTGGAAGCTTCAAAGTCAACTATTAAGTTATTTTGTATTATGGAAGTTTCAATGTCATTGTTGCATTCTAGGTAGTGATATATGTCCAAAATTGATTAGCTTGGCAGAAACCAGCAATCAATATTCTTATTTCAGGTAATCCCTATTCACTTAACTAATTTTATACTATAAGTAGAGGTCAGAGACACCTAGATTCAAAGAGGTTTGTCAATGGGGGGTTGCTTTTGTGGATCTAATATTTGTATGTTTCATTTCTACTGTTCAATCAATGAGCTTGGCCGTGATATGAATTTATTATGAGAAAACAAAAATTGAAAACTTGAATAAATGATTCCAGAACTATATGCTGTTATAACTATAAAATTCAACTTCCATTTTACAACCCAGAAGTTGCAATGATTGAAGAATTGGATTATTGACATAAGATTATTGATATAAATTATTGACATAAAAATGTAAGCTTAGGACTTGCTGCATTGTTAAAACCTGTGAAGGATCTCAGCTTTTACCATTTTGGACCCTAACAGTTTAGCCTGCCACTGTATTATGGACATGATGGCAGAAAACAAGAGAATCCTGGGTCAGAGGAAAGGACTTTATGGTCATAGGACAGCAAGCAGCATGAGCTTACCATGCACATCAGTGTTCCTTGCTCCCTAAGTCCTATACGGACAACATGGAGCATCCCAGACAGATGCTGCTCATCCAGTGGGTTTGCATCATGGTTGAAGCTCTGAGTTTGGTTAACTCCAGTCGTTCATTTTAGGCTGTAAGCAAACCTGTCCAATCTTTGCTCTCTTCATGGGGACACTATCTTTATCTTCCAAGGCCATTTGCAATACAAGCAATAGTCAATAACAAGAGCTACCAGTGTCTCTGCTCATAACATTGCAGAAAGAAAAAACACTCATGGAAAATTGTGTCCCAGAGTGCTTATGCCGGGGAAAATTTTAATGCAGCAAGTGTGCCATTGTTTAGTTTATCAAGTTGTGGGCATATTTAAAAATGTTCAAAGTTCATTCTTCAATTTTCCTAAATACCCCTTTTCCTATTGGCTTGGTCTTTGGCATTTCATATAATAACCTTGCACACATGGCCATTACTCTGCTGGCAAACATTTAGTGATTATATTCTTGATGATCTGGGTGACATTTTGGGTTATTTGATTATGCACTCAGTAACATCTCTAATTGTTATTCAGATCACTGTTTCTTAATATCTTAATATTATTCTGAATATTTTAATGGTTTTAGTGTTCAAGGTGGAAGTTGCTAATGCCTTTTTAAACTTAAGATATGTGTTTGCCTTTATTAATTTAAGGAAAAATAATGCAAATGAGGATGAAATCTGTATTAAAGTTTTCTAGGAAAAGTTTTTTGTCCTTTCTTTTTCCTCTTTTTAGAAAGAGACTAGTAATATGGCAAAAGCAGTGAGTCAGTTAGAGAAGTTCACTCTAATACCACATTGATGTACAATGGCTAGGAAAAGACCTGAGCCCAAAAAGATTTTCTCTGCAAAGTTCATATCCAGCAAACAACACAGCAGACTCACAATGACATTGAGCATTCCTGCTTCAGTGGCAGATGAAAGCCTGACAAAAATGTTCTTTCTCTAACATCCTCATATGCACCACATGATACAAACTGTTACAGATTGAATTTGTTCTCCTCAGTACTTGTCCCCACTGCAGCAAAGAATTGAAAGGCAGAAACACAATAGCAAAGCAGAGGGAAAGTTTTGTTTGAATCCACTCCAAGAGAGAAGCAGACCAGAATCAAGGTAGACAAAGGCCCTGAACTTTTAAGGGAGGACCTATTTATCATGACCTAACTAGGAAGCACTTCTCTGATGGACAGTTGACAGCACTAATCATATACTCATTCCTCTTGGTATGCACGTGTATGCACACAGAAAAGCCTATGAAATCAAAACCAAAATTTTATTTTAGTGAGATTACGATGAGATGTGGTTTATATGGTTCTTAGTTTTGTTCCATTGTGCATGCATTGGGACCTGGTTGGGACCAGTTTGGGACTTCTTCCTTATAAGCAAGAAGTTATCTCCCTGAAAAGCCTTTGTTGTCTTCACGTGGGATTCCCTGCCTAGGTAGCTTGGGCATTTTTTTTCCTTGAATCCTATCTGGGTGGCTTCTTCTTTGAACCTTATCTTTGCTTTCCCTGGCTGCCCATGGCTATCTTTCTACCTAACAAAACCATGTCTCTTAACACTATATACCTCAGTTTTTGCACAATATTGTTGTCAGGCAGCTGCATCAGGGGAGGTCTCTCCTTGTGTACTAGGTGAAACTTTAACCTGGGCAGGGGGAGGGTTCTTGACTCTAAATGAGAAAGAGTTCTTGAGCAGGTCAGATGAGTGTAGGTAAGGAAGGAATTCATTAAAGCAAAAGTAGCAGGGAATGGCAGCCACTTTGCAAGCAGCAGAGAGCAAGGGAAGACAGAGGGACAGAGGGAGTGAGACAGGGACCATGGGTGTAGTCAGAGTAGGGTGAGGGCCTCCAGAAAAAGCAGGGTGGGATATTTACAGTCAGCAATATAACAATGTGCAAAGAAGTCCCTTTTGAAACTGTGTTAAGCATTATGCAACATCAAGGTCACACTAATCCTCTAGGATCAAGATACTAGACTAAGTATATAGACATCTTCAGTAAGGTCAGTTAAAAGTCAAAAGGCCAAGAGCAACTTGGCCTAGAATGACTGAGTGGTTTTACAAACAGGGAAGGGTATCACAGCATAACCCCTGACTTTACTGTAAACAACCCTAGCAAGCAGAGAACAACCCAGCCCACATTGAGGGCAGGGCAGGTGGTACTAGTCCACACCCCTAAGCCTTTTTTTTCACGTTCTGGACAAATCCTCATTTGCCCATAAAAACCCGTAGACAATGCACCACCCCGGGACTCCCTTGTCCCCTCCTGGCGTGAGCCAGGAGCTCTGTCCTTCCACTTAATTTCTAAATAAAAACCTGTACCTTGCTCTCCTACCTTGCCTGTTTGCTAAGCTCATTCTTCGGCTTCGTTAATAAGAACCCCGGCATCAGGAGGAAAGGGAAGCTCATTCAACTCCTGCTCAGCACAGGGCAAGTCCCTTCCAACTCCTAAAGCCAGGGTCACCTAGCATCCAGTGTCTCCTTGAATCTGCATAGCATGGGAACTAAGCCCCTACTACCCCAGGATTTGCCAGAGCTGCAGAGCACTGGATGGAGTGAGACTATGTTCTGAGAACTTCCCAAAGGCAAAGAAAAGAGATTTTTAGGCAGGCTGCTAAAGAACATGATCTTATAGTGATGCCGGGGTTCTTGTTTATGAAGCCGAAGAATGAGCTTAGCAAACAGGCAAGGTAGGAGAGCAAGGTACAGGTTTTTATTTAGAAATAAAGTGGAAGGACAGAGCTCCTGGCTCACGCCAGGAGGGGACAAGGGAGTCCCGGGGTGGTACATTGTCTAGGGGCTTTTATGGGCAAATGAGGATTTATCCAGAACGTGAAAAAAAAGGCTTAGGGGTGTGGACTAGTACCACCTGCCCTGCCCTCAATGTGGGCTGGGTTGTTCTCTGCTTGCTAGGGTTGTTTACAGTAAAGTCAGGGGTTATGCTGTGATACCCTTCCCTGTTTGTAAAACCACTCAATCATTCTAGGCCAAGTTGCTCCTGGCCTTTTGACCTTTATCTGCCCTCACTGAAGATGTCTATATTCTTAATCTGGTTTCTTGATCCTAGAGAACTAGTGTGACCTTGACTTTGCATAACGCTTAACACAGAGTTTCAAAAGGGACTTCTTTGCACATTCTTCTATTGCTGACTGTAAATATCCCGCCCTGCTTTTTCCGGAGGCTCTCACCCTACTCTAACTACACCCACGGTCCCTGTCTCAATAGCTGCAGTCCTGTCCAGATCAGCCAGGCAATGAGAACTTGAAAAACTAAATCAGAGACCTTAGTAGCCCTTCCCTACTTGTCTTAAGTAGAACAGATAGAAAAGACTCATGCTTACATCTAGAAAATTTAATGAATTAGTAAAGAAACAAAGATGCTTACCACTGGAAAAGTGTGGAGACCAAATGCAGTAAGTTGGGCAGAGACAAGTCTTTAGTTAAGGCAAGAAGCACACAGTCAGAGAAAGGGGAGTGTGGTCAACCTCAGAGAGGAGGTGTAACTCTGGGGGGAAAATCTTGGGGCAAAATACCTTTGAAACTGATATTAGTCAAAGGGAGAAATAAAGTGCAAGAAACCCATTTATTTCTTACAAGCAGTCTACTTCCGCTCTCCCATGTCTCACAACCTGGCTACAAAAGAAGAGGCCCCACCCAATCTCTTCAGTCCAGATAAGCCCTCACTCACCCTTGTAGTTACTTATTGATAAGGAGATGGACTACTTCTCCTTGGAAGCACCTATTGATATGAAGATGTACTAAGGCCAGGCAAGAGATTCTTGAAATATTGCAATTTCACCTGCAAAGAGGCATGCTCAAAGGCTTAGAATTCTGTGTTTTAAGGCTTTCAAGGATGGGTCAAAGGGTGTAGGGGGCAGCATACCCTTGACATGTTGTCTTATGATGTCTCTCTCCAGTGAGATACATTATGTCACCATCCATAGTTAATCCTTCAGATAATTCTGTAAAATAAACTTAACACAAGGAATTTATTGATCCTGTTCTTCTCCAAGGTAGTGTTTACTCTCAAGCACTGGGAATGTATCATGTAGAACTGCTTGCCCTGCCTTAAGGTGGGTTGCTGGTGGAAAGAATATGCTAGGAATCTTATCCCTTAACTCCTTGGTTTTTAAAATGGAATCTTAGCCCTAAGCTGGAGTCTCTCCTATTCTTACTATACTATTTATAGCTCAACATTTTTAATCATAAGCAAGAGATATTAATCATGGCACTTGTCCCATGTCCCTGTCCTATGTCAATATGAGCACAATCATTAGTTTATAGATTTAATGATTTCATTTACCTATATGGTCCTGGTTATTTATTTCTCACACTGGATAGATTAAGGATGGCTTGCATAACCAGGTTTCACAACCAGCCTGTATGTAATTTATGGATGCTGACAAAACCTGAAGCCACACCTGAACATCCTATATATAAGTCCTCTGCTATTAACACTCATGCCACTCTCACCCTAATGAGGTTAAAGCTCAATTCAAATGATTAAAACAGCTGTTTTCATAAAAAATGTTTATAGAATCTTTATTTTTATTAGGGGTTATCAATTAAAATACTTACAGGACTCAGACTTCATTATGACAAATTATGGTAAATCCATGAAATGAGTCAGCAGAAAAGGAAGTTCACACTAGAATTCAGGGTCAGAAGGACAGCATGAAAAAGTGGAAACTTGGGAAGTGCACCCCCTCTCTAAAGAAGAGCATCTGTTACCAAGACTCAGTCAATTTGAGAATGTGGCATGTTCATAGGTTTTCCAATATTTTCAAGAGAAAATTCAAAACTATGTTAACTCCCATTTCTTTTGGCCACACTTAGGTTAGCCTGTGAGTTGCCAGTTTTGGTTATGGCTTTTCATAGGAAGTGGTACTTGGAAATAGTGCTATGAAAACCTCTCATTTACTAATCAGCTACTAAATTAACTGTACCAGTCTCAAAAGAGTTCAGGCTATTTCTGAGAATGTCAAGTGCATCATGCCTCCATGACTGGTTTGTCACACACAACTTTGATCTGTGAAGAAAACCCAAATTATCAGTCTTTCTCTCTTCTTTGTGATTTATGAACACATTGTCCAATTGACAGTGGTGAGAATGGAAGAGCATATTTAAAAGGTAAAATTAGTTTGTTGAATATCTTCAATGTCATTGAACAATGTTAGGTTGCCAAAATATAAAACAAGCACCCTCTTGCATAGATTCTTGCAAAATTTCTCTTAGGAATGGTAATACAAAGAAACGCTGGGCCATTTGTTATGCATGGTTTTGAATCAATTCAGTTGAATTACCAACCTCTTAAAAGAACTGATTTTTTTTTGCTGTTATTAATATACAATTACATGAACAACGTTATGGTTACTAGACTACCCCTATTATCAAGTCCCCACACATACCCCATTGCAGTCACTGTCCATCAGCGTAGTAGGATGTTATAGAATCACTACTTGTCTTCTCTGTGTTATACTGCCTTACCCATATCCCCTGACCCAACCCGCACCCCCGCTACGTTATGTGTGCTAATTGTAATAGCCCTTTTTCCCCCTTATCCCTCCCTTCCCACACATCTTCCCCAGTCCCTTTCCCTTTTTAACTGTTAGTCCATTCTTGGGTTCTGTGAGTCTGCTGCTGTTTTGTTCCTTCAGTTTTTGCTTTGTTCTTATACTCCACAGATGAGTGAAAACATTTGATACGTGTCTTTCTCTGCTTATTTCACTGAACATAATACCCTCTAGCTCCATCCATGTTGTTGCAAATGGAAGGATTTGTTTTCTTCCTATGGTTGAATAATATTCCATTGTGTATACCACATCTTCATTATCAGTTCATCTACTGATGGACACTTAGGTTGCTTCCATTTCTTGGCTATTGTAAATAGTGCTGTGATAAACATAGGGGTGCATATGTCTTTTTCAAATTGGACTGCTGCATTTTTAGGGTAAATTCCTAGAAGTGGAATTCCTGGGTCAAATGGGATTTCTATTTTGAGTTTTTTGAGGAACCTCCATACTGCTTTCCACAGTGGTTGTACTAATTTACATTCCCACCAGCAGTGTAGGAGGGTTCCCATTTCTCTACATCCTCGCCAACATTTGTTGTTGTTTGTCTTTTGGATGGCGGCCATCCTAACTGGTGTGAGGTGATATCTCATTGTGGTTTTAATCTGCATTTCTCCGATGATTAGTGATGTGGAGCATCTTTTCATGTGCCTGTAGGATATCTGAATTTCTTCTTTGGAGAAGTGTCTGTTCAGCTCCTCTGCCCATTTTTTAATTGGCTTATTTGCTTTTTGTTTGTTGAGGTGCTTGAGCTCTTTATATAATTTGGATGTCAACCGCCTATCAGACATGTCGTTTATGAATATAAACTCACATACTGTAGGATGTATTTTTGTTTTAGTGATGGTATCCCTTGCTGTACAGAGGCTTTTTAGTTTGATATAGTCCCATGTGTTGATTTTTGCTTTTGTTTCCCTTGCCTGGGGAGACATGTTCATGAAGAAGTTGCTCATATTTATGTCCAAGAGATCTTTGCCTATGTTTTTTTCTAAGAGTTTTATGGTTTCATAACTTATGTTCAGGTCTTTGATCCATTTTGAATTTACTTTTGTGTATGGGGTTAGACAGTAATCCAGTTTCATTCTCTAACATGTAGCTGTCCAGTTTTGCCAACGCCAGCTGTTGAAGAGGCTGTCATTTCTCCATTGTATATGTATGGCTCCTTTATCGTATATTAATTGATCATGTATGATTGGGTTTATATCTGGGATCTCAATTCTGTTCCACTGGTCTATGGGTCTGTTCTTGTGCCAGTACCAAATTGTCTTGTGCCAGTACAAGTACTGCAACACCTGCTTTTTTCTTCTCATTGGTTGCATGAAATGTTTTTTACATCCCTTCGGTTTTAGTCCGTGTATGTCTTTGTGTTTAATGTGAGTCTCTTGTAGGCAGCATATAGATGGGTCTTGTTTTTTTTATACATTCAGTGACTCTATGTCTTTAGATTCATGCATTCAGTCTTACATTTAGGGTGATTATGGATAGGTATGTACTTATTGCCATTGCAGGCTTTAGATCTGTGGTTACCAAAGGTACAAGGGCGGTTCCCTTAGTATTAACAGTCTAATTAAACTTACTTCGAATACTATTACACACACAATGTAAAGGTTCTTTTTTTTCTTTCCTCCTTTTTCTTCATCCTCTATTCTTTGTATGTTATGAATCATATTATGTACTCTTTGTCTATCCCTTGGGTGACATCCTTTTAGCCTTACAAATACTTCTTCCATCTGTAGGAGTCCCTCCAAAATGCACTGTAGATATGGTTTGTGGGATGTAAATTCTCTCAGCTTTTGCTTATCTGTAAATTGTTTAATCCCTCTTTCAAATTTAAATGAAAACCTTGCCTGATAAAGTATTCTTGGTTCAAGGCCCTTCTGCTTCATTGCATTAAATATATCATGCCACTCCCTTCTGGCCTGTAAGTCTGATGATAGCCTGATGGGTTTTCCTTTGTATGTCTTTTTTGTCTCTCTAGCTGCTTTTAAAAGTCTGTCTTTACCCTTGATCTTTGCCATTTTAATTATTATATGTCTCAATGTTGTCTTCCTTGGGTCCCTTGTGTTGGAAGATCTGTATACCTCCATAGTCTGAGAGAGTATCTCCTTCCCCAGATTGGGGAATTTTTCAGCAATTACCTCCTCAATGACACTTTCTATCCGTTTTTCTCTCTTTTCTTCTTCTGGTTCCCCTATAATGTGAATATTGTTGCATTTGAATTGGTCACACAGTTCTCTCAATATTCTTTCATTCTTAGAGATCCTTTTTTCTTTCTGTGACACAGCTTCTTTGTATTCCTCTTCTCTAATTTCTATTCCATTTACAGTCTTTTCTACTACATCAAATCTGCTTTTAAATCCCTCCATTGTATGTTACATTTCAGATATGGAATTTCTTAACAATTGAATCACCAACTTAAATTCGTTCGTCAGTTCTTGAATATTTTTCTATACCTCCATAAGCATGTTTATAATTTTTATGTTGAACTCTCTTTCAGGAAGATTGGTGAGTTCGGGTTCATTTGGCCCTCCTTCTGGATTTTGTGAGATTTTGGTCTGAACCATGTTCTTTTGTCATTTCATATTTCTGTGTGGTGCCCACTAGTGCACAGAAACTCCAGTCTCTGGACCTGTTCGGCCACTAGAGTGAGGTTGGGTGTCATAGGGGAGCGGAGCTGGTGCCTGGGGGGAGAAAAGATCTGTTTCCTGATTCCCGTCTGCAGTGCCTGTCTCCAGTGGCAGTGCCTGTCTCCAGTGGGAGCCTGTGGGCCAAGCACACACATGTAAACCTCTGTGCTTTGCATCTGTAGCTATTGTAGGCAGGGCCTCCCTCTGGCTGGCCTGATGTCTGCTCAGTGACTGCGGGTTTGCGAGCAGGTGCCTGAAGGCCAGTAGGAAGGTTTGGCAGGCTGTGTGTCAAGTGGGAGGCCTCAGAGCTGAGTAGGCAGCCAGGAGGATGGAGCACCTGAAGCCCCCCAAAGTTCCCAACCAGCTGGGCAGAGCGCACCCAGGCAACCTTGTCCAGCTCTCCCTTCTCCCACACAGCAAGCTCTGTGTGAACCCTGCCCCTTCAGCAGCCCTCTGACTGCTAGGAAGCCTCTCAGACTGCCTGCCTGTCCTCTGACACAGAGTGGCCGGATGTGGATCCCCTCCTCCACAAACGGCTGTAATGTCAATTTCTCAAGCCCTCCACCTGTCCGAGCTCCCCAACATCCAGAGCACCACACACTGTAGGATTCTGCTCACAAAGCAGATCTCCAGGGTTAGGTGTTCAGCAGTCCCAGTATTCCACCCCCTCCCCTGCTCCGTTTCTCTTCCTTTCTCTGGTGAGCTGGGGTGGGGGAAGGACTTGGGTCCCGCCAGATAAAGGCTTTCCTACGTTACCCTGTTCTGTGAGGTCCTCACTGTTCGTGAGGTCTGTAGGCAGTCTTGTTCAGCCTTCTTTCTTGTTGCTGTTTTAAGGTTAGTTGTATTAAGCAACTATATTTTTGTACAATTTGTGGTTTGGGGAGGAGCTCTCCATCTCACCTCTCATGCCGCCATATTGCAAGTCCGCTCAAGAACCTATTTTTTTAAGAAATGTTAAAATGCAGAACCCATTAATATGCTAAAGATTATATGGCCCATTCTCCCAAAAGGATAACTACATTCAGGTGTTACAGTCAAACTTTATCCTGGACTCAGAAAGTTATTTTCTTTTGTCATTAAACAAGTAACCACCCTTCTCTTATTTTATTAACTTTTATATAATGTTTTGGAAGTGCTTGTAATGATTTCCACAATTAACCCTGAATCTTAATAGTGGAGAAATCACTCCTTACATAAGGTATTAATTATGTAAAAGCACTCTGGGGTTTGAGGAGGTGTTTATTATAGTATTGAATTAATGATTAAATAGTAATTATAGAATATAGTAAGATGAATATTGCAATCAAAGGTACTTGTAGAAAATTCTAATGTGAAATATTCTGACAGTCTCCCTGTGATTGGCTCTACGCCAGTGAGAACTCATAGCAAAAAGGGAAGAAACAAGTATATAAAGAAGAACTTTAGAAAAATCAATTATACCTGTGTTCAGGTCTTCATAATGCTAAATCTTGGAGGCACATTCTACTCTGGGAGACACAGAGTAGAATGCACCAAAGTAAGTTTGAGGGATGCCACCCAAAGGTCTTCTATCATTATGCATTGTTATTGAAGTGCCGCTCTTTTAGGCATTAGGGATCTGCTTACTTGAGTATCTTAGAAGGCCTAACATACTTATAACTACAGTACCCCAACAGGGTAGCAGTTTTTGGATATTAGTTGGCAGACAGAAGGCAATATCAGAAATATTTAGTGTGATATGATTAAGAGAAGACTGATCTGGAACACTAAATAAATTGTCAGGAGTCCAATTCCTCTACTCTACTTTGAAAAATCAGAAATCTACTCCTCTGAAAGCTTACTCTCATGACTTTTAATCTCTATATTTCCATTTCAACTTCTCTCTCATGGTTTATATTTAAATATAATTAAGTCTTTCTTATCTTAAAAACAAACAAAAGACATCCTTTGAATCTACCCTACCACCTCAGCTATCTCTCTTATCTACCTCATGGTAAAACTGCTTAAAAAAATTGTTTGTACTTTCCACCTACATTTTTAGGCCTTTTATTCACCATCATACTATTACAATAGTATTTAAATTCCCATTGATTCACATAAATGAATGAGGTCTACTAGATCTCAGATAACTTCCTTGTTTTTAGTTCTTAATCATATCTCTTCTTTAAAAAATAAGTATAAAATCTGTAGTCATGGTTTCCAAGAAAACGTTTCCAAAGACTCTTCCTTCTTTTCAGGGGTAAACCAGTAGATGTTGCTGGATGAGATTGCTAACTTTAGAGAGGTCATCTGACTTAACTTTCTGATGCATGCTTTACATGTTTCTTATTTGTGTTAAATCTTCAAAATCCAGAGTATGTTTTACACTTACTGTGTATCTCACTAAGATTTCAAGTGCTCAGTAGATACACGTGGCTAGTGGCTACTGTATTGAACACACAGCTCTCTACACCCTTGTGAAGTTAATTCACAATCATTTTTGTCATCTCATCTAATGCACTATTTTTCTCAAAAAAAGTATTTTATGATAGTCTATTTAGTGTACCTTTGATATATGATGTCATAATATCATTTTCTTCTCATCAACAAACTTATTTTGTTTTAAGATTCTTCATTTAGGGACTTCCGGGAAGATGGCAGTGTGAGCAGGGCGGCAGAAATCTCCTCCCAACACTATATTTAGCTACGAAAACACAGAAAATACATCTACTCCTAAAAGAGAGACGAGAATACACAGGAAAGTGCACAGCGTGCAGCTACACCCGAGAGGACTCGGCACGCCAAGAGGTGGGTAAGATACAGAGCTGCGACCCGACGGGACCCGAGCCCTCCCCCACCCCAGCGCACCGGCAGGAGGAGAGGATTCAGAGCCGGGAGGGAATGGAAGTACACCCCACGAAGTAGCCAGCCCCAATGATCTGTGCGGGGAGCGCTGACCCACATCACGCAGTGTAGCAGAGATTGGAGAGACAGAGCGGCAGGATCTGAGCAGGGAACACGCCAGGGTGCTTGCAGCCAGCTCCCGGGAAGGAAAAAAAAAAAAAGTGCGCGCTTTCTTCAGCGGTCTTAAAGAGACAGGAGCCCAGCGGAGGAGCCGGATCGCCCCAGCACACTCAGCCCAGCAGGCTGGGAGTCCTGGGGAGTTTCAGACGCCTTAGCTGGCGACTGAGGAAGCGTAGCCATACTTAACACTTCTCACTGAGATCAACAGCCTCCTATTCGTTCCCACCCCTGCCAGAGCAATAAAGGGCCCTGCAGAGCGGCACAGTCACAGCTGTGGAATAGTGGGGCAATAGCGCCACCTAGAGCATTCCCACAGAATCTACGTCCGGTGGGCATTTTTTTTTTGTTTTTTTTGTTTTGTTTTGTTTTTTGTTTTGTTTTTGTTTTTCTTTTCTTTCTTTTTTTCTTTTCTTTCTTTCTTTCTTTTTTCTCTTTTTTTTTCTTCTCTTTTTAAAGTCTTAAAGAGCCCAGCTGACATACGTGACAACTATCAGTGACCAATTATATAGCCATGAAAAGACAGAGGAATATGGTTCAGACCAAAATCAACCAGACAACTCCAGAGAGGGAGTCTGAAGGGATGGAAATGCACAGCCTCCTGAAAAAGAATTCAGAATAAAAGTCATAATCATGCTGATGGACCTACAGAGAAATGTTCAAGAGCTGAGGGAGGAAGTGAGGGAACTGAGGAAAGACAATACAGAAATCAGACAAGCGATCGACGGGCTTAACAGCAGAATGGATGAGATGCAAGAGACTGTTACTGGAATAGAAAACAGAGAACAGGAGTACAGAGCAGCTGAGGCAGAGAGAGATAAAAGGATTTCTAGGAATGAAAGAATATTAAGAGAACTGTGTGACCAATCCAAACGGAACAATATTCGCATTATAGGAGTACCAGAAGAAGAAGACAGAGAAAAAGGGATAGAAAATGTCTTTGAAGAAATAATTGCTGAAAACTTTCCCTCGCTGGGGAAGGAAGTAGTCTCGCAGTCCACCGAAGCTCACAGATCTCCCAACACAAGGGACCCAAGGAAGACAACACCAAGACACATAATAATTAAGATGGCAAAGATCAAAGATAAAGACAGGGTATTAAAGGCAGCTAGAGAGAGAAAAAAAATCACCTACAAAGGAAAACCCATCAGACTATCATCAGACTTCTCAACAGAAACCTTATAGGCCAGAAGAGAATGGCATGATATATTTACCATTATGAAACAGAAGGGCCTCGAACCCAGAATACTGTATCCAGCACGATTATCATTTAAATATGATGGAGGGATTAAACAATTTCCAGATAAACGAAAGTTGAGAGAGTTTGCCTCTCATAAACCACCACTACAGGATAACTTAAATGGAATGCTCTAGAATGAAGCACCCCTAAGGCCAAAAAGATGTCACCAGAGAAAAAAAAATCATAGCAAAGAAAACAGACCATTCAAATACTAACTAAAGGCAAAGAATAAAACACTTATTATAGAAAGAATGGAGGAGGAGGAATAAGAAGGGAGAGAAAGAAAGAAACATCAGACTGTGTTTACAATAACTTAACAAGAAAGTTAAGTTAGATTGTTAGATAGTAAAGAAGCAACCCTTGAACCCTTGGTAACCACGAATCTAAAGCCAGCAATGGCAATAAGTACATACCTATCAATAATCACCCTAAATGTAAATGGACTGAATGCACCAATCAAAAGACACAGAGGAACAGAATGGATAAAAAAGCAAGACCCATCTATATGCTGCCTACAAGAAACTCACCTCAAATCCAAATATATACATGCAAACAACAAGGAGAAAAAAGCAGGTGTTGCAGTACTTGTATCAGACAAAATAGACTTCAAAACGAAGAAAGCAGCAAAAGATAAAGAAGGACATTACATAATGATAAAGGGGTCAGTCAACAAGAAGATATAACCATTATAAATATATATGCACCCAACACAGGAGTAATATGTGAGAAGAATTAAAGGAGGAAATAGACAGCAATGCATTCATCTTAGGAGACTTCAACACACCACTCACTCCAGAGGACATATCAACCAGACAGAAAATAAGTAAAGACACAGAGGCACTGAACAATACACTAGAACAGATGGTCATAACAGACATCTACAGAACTCTACACTCAAAAGCAACAGGATATACATTCTTCTCAAGTGCACATGGAACATTTTCTAGAATAGACCACATACAAGGCCACAAAAAGAACCTCAGTAATTTCAAAAATATTGAAATCCTACCAACCAACTTCTCAGATCACCAAGGTATAAAACTAGAAATAAATTTTAGAAAGAAATCAAAAAGGCTCACAAATACTTGGAGACTTAACAACACTCTCCTAATTAATCAATGGGTTAACAACCAAATCAAAACAGAAATCAAAGAATGTATGGAGACTAATGACAACAACAACACAAAACCACAACTTCTGTGGGATGCAGCAAAGGCAGTTCTAAGAGGAAAGTATATTGCAATCCAGGCCTATTTAAAGAAAGAAGAACATTCCCAAATGAATTGTCTAAAGACACAATTACTGAAATTGGAAAAAGAAGAACAAATGAGGCCCAAAGTCACCAGAAGGAGGGACATAATAAAGATTAGAGAAGAAATAAATAAATTGAGAAGAATAAAACAATAGAAAAAATCAATAAAACCAAGAGCTGGTTCTTTGAAAAAATAAACAAAATAGATGAACCCCTAGCCAGACTCATTAAGAGAAAAAGAGAATCTACACACATAAACAAAATCAGAAATGAGAAAGGAAAAATCACGACGGACCCCACAGAAATACAAAGAATCATAAGAGAATATTATGAGAATCTATATGCTAACAAGCTGGAAAACATAGAAGAAATGGACAACTTCTTAGAAAAATACAACCTTCCAAGACTGACCAAGCAAGAAACAGAAAAACTAAACAGACCAATCACCAGTGACGAAATCGAATTGGTAATCAAAAAACTACCCAAGAACAAAACCCCTGGGCCTGATGGATTCACCTCTGAATTCTACCAGACATATAGAGAAGAAATAACACCGATTCTCCTTAAAGTTTTCCAAAAAATAGAAGAGGAGGGAATACTCCCAAACTCCTTCTATGAAGCCAGCATCACTCTAATAACAAAACCTGGAAAAGACCTCACCAAGAAAAGAAAATTACAGATCAATATCCCTGATGAACGTAGATGCAAAAGTACTCAACAAAATATTAGCAAACCGAATTCAAAAATACATCAAGAGGATCATACACCATGATCAAGTGGGATTCATCCCAGGGATGCAAGGATGGTACAACATTCGAAAATCCATCAACATCATCCAACACATCAACAAAAAGAAGAACAAAAACCACATGATCATCTCCATAGATGCTGAAAAAGCATTTGACAAAATTCAGCATCCATTCCTGATTAAAACTCTCAACAAAATGGGTATAGACGGCAAGTACTTCAACATCATAAAGGCTATATATGACAAACCCACAGCTAACATCATACTTAATGGCGAGACGCTGAAAGCTTTTCATCTAAGATCGGGAACAAGACAGGGATACCCACTCTCTCCACTGTTATTCAACATAATACTGGGGGTCCTAGCCACAGCAATCAGACAAAACAAAGACATACAAGGCATCCAGATTGGTAAAGAAGAAGTCAAATTGTCACTATTTGCAGATGACATGATACTGTACATAAAAAACCCTAAAGATTCCATTCCAAAACTACTAGAACTAATATCTGAATTCAGCAAAGTTGCAGGATACAAAATTAACACACAGAAATCTGTTGCTTTCCTGTACACTAATGATGAACTAACAGAAAGAGAAATCAGAAAAACAATTCCATTCACAATTGCATCAAAAAGAATAAAATACCTAGGAATAAACCTAACGAAGGAAGTGAAAGACCTGTACTCTGAAAACTACAAGACACTCCTAAGAGAAATTAAAGGGGACACTAAGAAATGGAAATGCATCCCGTGCTCTTGGCTAGGAAGAATAAATATGGTCAAAATGGCTATACTACCTAAAGCAATCTACAGATTCAATGCAATCCCTATCAAACTACCAACAGCTTTCTTCAATGAACTGGAACAAATAATTCTAAAATTCATATGGAACCACAAAAGACCCCGAATAGCCAAATCAATCCTGAGAAGGAGGAATAAAACAGGGGGAATTACACTCCCTGACTTCAAGCTCTACTACAAAGCCACAGTAATCAAGACAATTTGGTATTGGCATAAAAACAGACCCACAGACCAGTGGAACAGAATAGAAAATCCAAACATTAACCCAAACATATACAGTCAATTAATATTTGATAAAAGTGCCTTGGATATACAATGGGGAGATGACAGCCTCTTCAGCAGCTGGTGTTGGAGAAACTGGACAGCTCCATGTAAGAGAATGAAACTGGACTACTGTCTAGCCCCGTACACAAAGGTAAACTCAAGGTGGTTCAAAGACTTGAATGTAAGTCATGAAACCATAAAACTCTTAGAAAAAAACATAGGCAAAAATCTCTTGGACATAAACTTGAGCAACTTCTTCATGAACATATCTCCCCAAGCAAGGGAAACAAAAGCAAAAATGAACAAGTGGGACTATATCAAGCTGAAAAGCTTCTGTACAGCAAAGGACACTATCAGTAGAACAAAAAGACATCCCACCTTTTGGGAGAATATATTCATAAAAAACGTATCTGATAAAGGGTTGACATCCAAAATATATAAGGAACTCATGCACCTTAACAAACAGAAAGTAAACAATCCAATTAAGAAATGGGCAGAGGACATGAACAGACACTTCTGTAAAGAAGAAATTCAGATAGCCAACAGGCACATGAAAAGATTCTCCACATCGCTAATCGTCAGAGAAATGCAGATTAAAACCACAATGAGATATCACCTCACACCAGTGAGGATGGCCAACATCCAAAACACAAACAACAACAAATGTTGGCGAGGATGTGGAGAAAAGGGAACCCTCCTACACTGCTGGTGGGACTGCAAATTAGTTCAACCATTGTGGAAAGCAGTATGGAGGTTCCTCAAAAAACTCAAAATAGAAATACCATCTGACCCAGGAATTCCACTCCTAGGAATTTACCCTAAGAATGCAGCAGCCCAATTTGAAAAGGACAGATGCACCCCTATGTTTATTGCAGCACTATTTACAATAGGCAAGAAATGGAAGCAACCTAAGTGTCCATCAGTAGATGAATGGTAAAGAAGAGGTGGTACATATACACAATGGAATATTATTCAGCCATAAGAAGAAAACAAATCCTACCATTTGCAACAACATGGATTGGGCTAGAGGGTATTATGCTCAGTGAAATAAGCCAAGCCAAAAAAGACAAGTATCAAATGATTTCACTCATATGTGGAGTATAAGAACAAAGAAAAAATACTGAAGGAACAAAACAGCAGCAGACTCACAGAACCCAAGAACGGACTAATAGTTACCAAAGGGAAAGGGACTGAGGGAAAATGGGCGGGAAGGGAGGGATAAGAGGGAAAAAGGGGCATTACGATTAGCAGATGTAATGTTGGGGTGGCACAGGGAGGGCAGTACAACTCAGAGAAGACAAGTAGTGATTCTATAGCATCTCACTACGCTGATGGACAGTGACTGTAATCGGGTTGGTGGGGGGGACCTGATGAAGGGGTAGTTTAATAATCGTAATATTGTACATGTAATTGTAAATTAATGATAATAAAATAAATTATATTAAAAAAAAGATTCTTCATTTATATTGAGTGATCATTTGTTTGAAATCACATCAGAGCAGGGGATTTTCTGGGTTTTTTTTTTCTGTCATTGTTTTCACAGTCCTTAGCTTGATACATGAGTCTGAATAAGCATACAAAATATATATTAATGAATGCATGAATATGTAGGAAGGAAAGGGAAACACTGGCATAGACATGGAGTGCCAATGAAGACAAAGTATAATGTAAAACAAATGGTGTGGGTTTGTACTGAGATGAACTCAGAATTACCATCTGATTCTCCTTCTTTAGCTAGTTGATTTGGGAACATTGCTTAATATTATAACATTCATTTGTATTGGATCAAATTAGGTATGTAAAAAGCATAACAGTTTACTAAAACAATTTTATAACAATTCATAAAGACACTTTCCTATGCCAATATTTATCTGGGACTATTGATAGTTGGATATTCACCAAGAGGATAGCATGGGACTCTCTTAAAACTCATTTTACGGAAGTATGAACATGTAAGAATCCATTATATTTTGAGTTCTGTTACCCTCCTGGCTTTAGTTTATTACAGTGAAAGAATACAGGTTAAAATCAGCAGAGAAAAGACATGTGGGCAACCTCTGGCAGAAACAAGGTTCAAATACTTCCAGGTATTTCTTTGGGGTGGGGAAGGTATGTTTACGCAAATGTGCTTAATCTTCCCATTAAAGGTGTTTATTACTATTATAAGAATTTCCTGGAGGGATGTAAAAGAAACACCATCCCCCGAATTCCGAAGAAAACGAATGGGCCGAAGTTTGTCTTGGCGACTCAGTGAGTGTTATCAAGGCGTTACTTACAGAGTGGTAGAAATTTGAGCAGCTGCTCTACTGGTTCCCAAACAACCCCTGCCTCCTGGCAGTAGGCTAGCTTTTGTTAGGGAATGGGAAAAGGGCGCTAGTTGCCAGAAAACAAATCACTGTGTAGAAAAGCAGGCAATCAACAATCATGGAGTTCCTTTTTCTCTCAGTGTTTCTGTTTGACAAAAAGCTGTTCAGCATTCTTTCTGCCCTATGCTAGCTTTATGGGAACAGGAAGGAGCTCCTCCCTATTCCTGGAACTACAGTTCACAAGTACAGCCCAGAAACTTACTCTAAAATGGCACCTTTAAGCAAAATGCCTTCTCTTTGGCTAGGTTTCAGAGATCATCTATGCTACAATCACCCACACTAAGTTCTCTCATTAAAGAGAAGCTCACCTGAAGCTTTGTGTCCAGATTTTTACAGGAGGTACCTCACCTATCTGACCAACAGCTACTCAGACTCCAGACCCCACAGCAAACTCATACAGCATGGCTCAAGGTCTCACATATATATATCTGTAGCTATATCTATATCTATATCAGTAATGCTCTATGTTAAAAGAAAAAAATTAGAAATAAATTTATGTCCTAGAATAGATTACTTATATTTAAATATTCTTACTGTCAAACTTTGAGATCCTTTGCAATACCATCTTTTTTTTTCCTGAATAAACTAACTTCTCATTTTCTTATCCTTTCTTTCATACATTTTCAATTCTTCAGAAAATTATTGTTAAAATCTCATGAAATATTAATGCCCCTCTGGACCCAGCTTCATTAATTCCCAGGAGCTAATGTTCTCCTATCCAAGCTTTTAAAGGAAATTGATATACACAAAAATTTTCTCCTAATCTGAATACCTTTTATTTATCTTTTAATGCTTCCTATTACCCTTTGTCCTGGTGACTAATGTTATCATCCTATCTAAAGAAATTAATTCATTTTATATATTTATGATTTAATTTAACAGATAACTTGAAAATTTAAGTTTGATTTTAGAAAATGATCAGTCCTTCATCCAAAGAAATATTAAACTATTTTTTAACCTTAGACAGACAATTTTGAGGATTCTCAAATCTTATAGGTATATACTAATTCTATGAAAACTCCTTCATATATTCCTTGCCAAGTGGCTATCTCTTTTCCTATTGTTTCCTTTCTGTTTTATCCTCCCAATACCCTTGTCCTTTTAGAAAGAACTAAATTATAATCTTTAAAATCCTGAGGAAATTAGAAGATATAAAAATAGAATCTTACTGAGGAGATAATATATTTAACAAACCAGAATATGACAAGAGGTGTTTGAGGGTTTTTGTAATTGGCCTCAACATGCTCGTCTGACCTATGTGACAGTCCTTTTTTTTGTGTTCCTCTCACCTTCAAATTATATACAGCCTCACATTACAAAATTTCCCAGTGTTCTGTGGAGTTTTTCATTCCTTTATTTCTTTTCAGTTCCCATTTCCTCTGATTGACTGGTTCCTATCTATATTATCTCATCTACTTTGGAATCTTCTGTTCTTTATTTAGTTAACTCAAGCATAATGTTCTGCCAGGGACCTTTTTGATGTCCCTAGAAAAAAACAATTATTCCCTCTTCTAAGACACATAATACTAAATACAAATCTCTATTAGTTCATATCACATTATAAACATATTTGTTCCCCTTTAAAATCTACTGCAATATCTGGCCCATAGTAAATAATCAATAAATCTGGGGACTGGGAGAATTTTAAAGAAATACTCCAGAGGTAAATATAAAGGGCTATTATAAATTAGTTACAAGAGGATTCATATGGGCTTGGGGAGGACAGCAGTGCTGTGATGCAGTGTAGTCTTCACAAGAAGTACATGTAAAGTTAGTCCTTGCAAGATAATGAACCTCACCATCTGGAGAACCTTGTGAAGAGCATTGCCAGCAGAAGGAGCTTAGGGAAAAATAATTTATTTCATTAGGGCTTTTTTTTTACCAGTAACAGAAAGTCAAGGAGATAGCTTAAATAAAAAGATAAATCTATTAAGAAGATATATTTATATTTCTCATAGAATCAAAGAAAGGTGGGCCTCACAATTGGCTTAACCTTTGGAATGAAACACTGCTGAGGCTTATTCTTTCTCTCTCTTCAAGACCAACTTTCTCTGGTAATCTAGTTTATATATGGGTAGTAGGTACAGAGGATGAGAAGAACATATCTGGAAGTCAGCTCAGCTTCAAAAATACCACTCTGGAGTAGATCTAAATAGGAAGGCTCAGAAAACCCATAGATATCCACAAATATTTTTTTCAATAAATATGAGTGTCAGTCTTCTCCACACTTGTCTCCAGAATTAACTCTTTATCTGGCTAAAGCCTGTTTTCATTCTCTGTCATCCCCAATTCCCTTGAAATATACATACTTTTCTCCCTAGCACTGATCTTGCATATGGCCACCTTTTAGGAACTTACTGTAGTCCTTAAACTCCACCATACCTTTTTCAACCTATTCCTAATAGCATGTTTAAGAAGCTTCTGAGAGGCTGTCAACTACGACTCACTAGCCAGACCCTAAACCTGATCAGCACTACATGTTGGTCAAGGAAGACTATCGAACCCTTCTCTGTTCAGCCTCTGGTCATTGATCTTCATTATGTGTCTCTCTTTATTATATGTATTGTTATATTCTGGCTAAGAATTTCTTGGAGATATCTTAGAGTTCCATTGTCCAGTATGGTACCAGTAGCCACATGCGGTGTTTAAAATAATTAAAACTAAAAATTATTCAAATTTCAGGCCCTTATTTAATTAATTATTTTAAATACCACATCTCATAGTGGTTTTAAATTGCATTTCCCTGATGATCAGTGGTGTTGAATATCTTTTCATGCCTCTGTTGGCCACCTGTATATCTTCTTTAGAAAACTGTCTGTTCGGATCCTCTGCCCATATTTTAATTGGACTGTTTTTTTTGTTGTTGTTATTGAGTCATATAAATTCTTTATATGCTTTGGATATTAACTTATCAGATATATGATTTGCAAGTATTTCTGCCATTTGGTAGGTTGTCTTTTCATTTGTTGATGGTTTCCTTTGATGTGCAGAAGCTTTTTAGTTTGATACAATCCCACTTGTTTATTTTTTCTTTAGTTATCTTTGCTTTTGGTGTCAGATCCAAGAAACTATCACCAAGACCAATGTCCAACATCAGTAAACACACACGCACATACATACACACACACACACACACACACACACACACACACACACACACAGGACTATCATTTAATGATGAAAAAAGGAGGCAATATTGCCACTTTCCACATATGGACATACCTTGAAGGCATTATGCTAAGTGAAATAAGTCAGAGAAAGACAAAATCGTATGATCTCACTAACATGTGGAATTAAAAAAATTCCAAGCTCACAGATACAGAAGACAGAATGATGATTGCCAGAGGTAGGGTGTCAGAGATGGGAATGTGAATGAAAGGGTCAAAAGGTACAAACTAGTTATAAAATAAATAAGCCATGAGGATGCAATGTACAATATATTGAGTAGATCTTCATAGTTACCATAAAACAAAAAGTTTTGTAACTATGTATGGTGACATGTAAACTACACTTACTATGGTGATCATTTTGTAACATGTACAAATGGCAAACAATTATTTTGTACACCTGAAACTAATATAATTTGTCAATTACACTTCAATAAGAAAAAAAAAAGAACAGAGGCACCCCCTCCTCCACCACCACCACTGCTCACCTTTTCAGTCTTGCCAAAAGCCTGGTATGGATTGACTCCTACTACCTTATTTTTATGTGAAATTCCTATATCCTTGACAAAGATGTTTCTGGACACTAAGTTGTATTTGTAAAAATAATGTGAAACTATGAATTATTATGTAAGTGTGAAAAAATAATATAGGATGATATTAGGGAATGCTAATGCCCTACTCCTGATGTTTTTTTTTTCTTCTGTGTAAACAGAACTTTACTAGCAAAGAACTGGCCTCCCTCAGCTCCACTGAGGTTTTATTCAAGAAGGAGTTATTACTGCGCATTAGTTTACTTGGGATAAGGAACTGAATATACTTCCTCATGGTTCTTTCTCTTTCCTCTTCTTCTTGAAAATCATTTGCCTGTGTGGGCTTTCAAATGCTCTCGGTCATGTGCAGTTCCTCCATGGTGGGGAGGCCTGCAGTAGTCTGTCAGCACTGGGGACTGAGCTGGTAAAGTCTTCCAGCATCAGTAAACCCACCAGACCAAAGTTCTGTAATATCTACATTATTAGTAAAAAAGGCGATTGTTTCCTTCTGTCTTATTTCTTATTTCTTGAAAACTCAAGTAAGCAAGATGCGTCCTGTTAAGGAGACATCATCAAACACTGACAAGATTAGATGAGATACTTGAAATTTCTCTCTGAAAGAAAAAATTTAAAAGCAAGGTGATATTATTGAGTAATATTGTCTCTGCATGTTGTTTCCATCTATTTGAAGAATGTTTTTCTGTTGTCTAGGCTGCAAAGTGAAGTGTATTTATTTTTGAAGAGACTTGAGGAAATGGCCTCCTTATGTAGAATTTTAAATGTTTGATAAACTTATATTCTAGATCTTTAAGAAATATGAAATTATTATCAACTTCTGGCATTTTTTTTCAGAATTATGAAGTATATAAACTTTCTTTGTCCAAACTAAAAGCAATTGGTCATTTGTGTAATAACATAGCTTTTTAAATGCATTCTAATGTTTTCAAAACTTTGATTAGTGGATAACTCTTGACAAATAAAGTAATTTAATGGCATAGTATGTGAAAGTCATTCTAATTTTTCACATGATTGTTTTATTAAAGCATCAAATATAATTAATTTAATTAAGGTTTATTAATGAATTGAGTAATCCTTTGATTTGGAGAGTTGGAATAAAAGGTGAAGGAGCAGGAAAAAAATCAGGTTTCCTTTTACAATGCTTAATCTGTAATTGCCAGTATTAAGCTCTGTTATAAAGTACTTTGGTTGTACAAAATTAGCACCAATATTGGTAGTGTAATAAAACATTTCTGTAAGACTTTACAATTTAAGAAGTTATACATTGCTTTGTAGGCACACCAGTATCATACCTCTCAAATTTACATATTAATCCTTTCTGGAACTAATGAGGAAGGAACAGAGTTAGTAAGGGTAAGGTCGTTTCTGCAGTGAACAGGGGATTTGCAGGGAGATACCTATGAAGGACTTGTTTATATTGAATATAAGACAACTTATTTATTATTCAGTTTGTGTCTTGATGTTTCCATTTTGAATGTACTTTCTAAGTACATATGAAAGCTCTGAAATTATGCAAATGATTTCTGTATATATATTTTTCCTTTTTCTTCCAATTATATTTATCTCTTTAATGTAATCACCAGCAACATGCCCTTAAAATAAGAGCCCAGAGGACTTTTCAGGTCTTCTATTGTACAGGACATTTTGTAAGCACTGGAATGTTCTCCAGGCAGTTAAAGATTCAGGGTGCTACTTCTGAAACAATTAGAATCTACCTGCTTCCTCTGACATGTTTTTTTCTCAGGGGCTACTTGTTACTGATGATCAAGGCAGATGTTTATAGCTGGGTAGTTCATATCTTCCCACTCTGTTTGGCTAGACAAGTAGACCTATGCTGTTTATAAAAAATGAGTCTGTTGAAACTTTTTATTAGGGAGAGACTACTTTGGTAATGTTCTGGCAATCTCACTCTACATGATTTTTTAAATTCTTTTATACTTCATTTGAAACTTAAATTGGTGACATATCAGTACAAAATAAATTAACCAAATGTTTGTCAAAACACAATTTTATTGTATGTGCTATAAACAAATATGTCACTGACACTTTTATGCTTCTGGTACTGGAAGACAATTCATTTAGAAAAGGAAAGAAGAAACACACTGGAATAAAATGCATATTATTAAATATTCAATAAAAATTGGCACAGACACAATTAGGCAAAGAAATATTCAGTGAAATAAAAACAGTTATATGCCTCTTTTGAAAAAAACAACAAACATTTCAATTGATCAGTTAACGGTCAAATTACACAGGTTGAAATTATAGTGAGACTAATATGATACTCTGTAAAGGTTCATAAAGCTGCAGGGGCAGATTTGGTGGGTGGGTGGTGGACTTAAATCAGGGAGAGGATGGCCAAGCAAACCGAACTGGTCTTTACTTGGCTTTCTCATTATAACCACAGAATTTCTTACTGCATGTCAAGTTTGTATTTTTAAATGTATATTATCTGGCTTTGGAAAAGCAGCTAAGATACACAAAAACTGAAAAAAGTACTCAGGGTTTAAAAATTTTGTTATTATTATTTTAACTTTTCAGAGGAGCCAGAAAAAATGAAAAAATGCATTAGAAAGAACACACCAAAACATCAGTGGGACAGAATGCTTCCTGTGGAAAATGGGTTGCACTGAATTATATAAAAGTGGTATCTCTGTATTTATTTAGCCTATTTTTCACCCTGAAGAATATGTGGTGGTTCATGCCTCTATAAATTGAACCAGAACTGACATAAATATTGAAGGGTATATGGAATTGAGGAATAGGAGGAATCTCTTCCAGATCTGACAGAAGACTCACCTAGAAAATCTGAACATTAAACTGAATGCAGTAAGCAGGTAGAACTTTGGGTTATCTCCTTGGGTGTGGGTGCGATTATGTTCTGGGGGGAGAACCACTCATGGATATTTATTTGGTAGCTATTGTTGACACAGATGGCTAGCTGTAATAAAGATTTGTACCCCCTTTCACAGACTACAGTTCCTTCTGGGAACATAGTGCAGTTGAGAACTTTATTTCCAAGCCCTGACCACTGTAAAGATGTGGAAACATAGTTCTTCCCAATGACATGGGCGTAGAAGTTTTGGATATCATTTCTGGACCAATGTAGTTAAGAAGTCTGAATGCTTTCTCTATCCCCTGTTTTCTTTACTACTCAAGCTTTATGTCAATGTCAAAGTTAAACTGGAATTCACGTAATGGAGGTGTAAAAGCCTGTGTCAGCCCGTAGCCTTGAGAGACTGCCAGGAGCCTAGCCCATCTTCACCTACACCATTAATCAGAAACCCAATGCTGGGATTTAACTGAATACAAAAATAAACATCTGCGGTTGCAATTTACAAATATGCTGAGTTAACATTAACCTAATTAAAATGTCCCATGACATCTTAAAACAGAGACATATAAAATGTTTCATTATCCTTTGTATCACTTGTGCTTATATTGAAATAGCCATCTGGCTGATAATATTGGTAACACATAACATACTTTTAAAAAACCTATCATTTATTATTAATATAATATCACCCACCCACCTTCCAGTATCAGCCAAAGTTCATTATTGTAGAAACAAGATTTCATATGGGAATTAGAACCTACTTGAATGTGGAAGATGGGGCAATGAATGTCTAGCAGTAGGAATCACTAACTCAGAAATATAGTCACTGATGAAGCCACCCAAAGTACTTGCCTACATAGACAAAATAGAGCTTGAGGGAAAACTCAAGAAACCATTTAGGACCAGACACTGAAGTGGTATGCCACAGAAGGGGAGTTTATAGAGGTGTGGAAACTACCACCTATGTGGAATCTTGACTGGAAACTGCTGCCTTTGTGGCAAGCACTGTTTCTGTGGAAATAACTGCCTCTTCAGACCCTCAGCCAAACCCTGGTGGTGGGTTTGGGGATGCCATTTCTCAGTAAGCCAGGAGTCAGAAAGTCATATGGGACATAAGGCAGGAAGAGAAAGAGAACAAGCTGAGGCTCATGAGAAAACTCATTGTCCATCCCTATTTAGGAGCTTCACAGAGAACCTTGTGGGAAAAATGGACTCTGCTTACCTTATTCCTTCCAAAACATGCATGAATTCCCCTAATTAGCTTACTCTAAACTGGAAAAGAGGACTTCCCAGTTTTAGGAGCAACAGTGCAAAGTTGATAAAACCAACAAACTTATTTTACCAAGTAGCAGTCATTTAACTTTTATTACCACGCATCTGCCATAACATCTTCTATTTTACTTTATTTGAATTTCCCCAAGCCAGTGAAAGAGAATAAGAGAAAATATAGGAATTATAACTCTTCTTTTGTTCACAAAGTACCTACCCCATTTCCTTTTGTTGTTTTATTTAGGCATAATTAAAACAAATCAAATTAAGTGAAATGCTACCAAGTGGGATTTATGCCAGGTATGCACGGCTGGTTCAACATTTGAAATCAATTACTATAATCCATCACGTCACCAGACTAAAAATGTTAAGTAATCTGGGAATAGTTGAGTAGATATGGCAAAAACAGACAACCTTGCCATGATTCTGATATTATGGGAAAAACATTCAATAGTTCACTATTTAAGTATAGTGTTAGCTAAATGTTTTCAACAGATAATTTTTATCAGATATAGGAATCTCCTATAGATTTGTATTGTTTTCAGTGTGTTAATCCTTAACTATTACTACATTATGGCAAATGCTTTTCTTGTGTTTATTGAGATGATTTTTCTTCTTAATTCTCATAATGTGTTTGAATTTTCAAATGTTTGACTAAAACTTGAGTTCTTGGGATAAACTGTACTTAGTAATGATGTTGAATCCTTTTTCTATTTTTCTGGATTTGATTTGCTAACATTAAGGTTTCTTTTTACCTATATTTAAAGAATATTGATTATTAATTTTATTTTTTTATTTACAAACTTGTAAGGTTTTGGTGTCAAACTTATTTTTGTCTCACAAAACTAGGCTGGGAAGTATGCCTTCTTCCTATATATTCTGAAAGAGTTTATTTATGGTTGGAATGATTATTTCTTACATGGTCATAGAATTAACTGTATAGCACCTAGATCAGAAATTTTCTTTGTGGGTATGTTTTTTACTACAAGTCTATTTTTAAGAAAAATAGTTCTATTTGGGTTGTGCTAGTTGTGTAGCAAGTTGTTTTGTTTAATGATCTGATCCATTTAATATAAGTTGTAAAATTTATTACACAAAGTTATTCAAAGTATTTCCTTTTTCCTTATTATCTTTTTAATATCTGTTGGATCTTTTTCCCTTCAATCCTGGTATTAATAGTTTGTGTTTTCTCTCTTTTATTACACTTGATCATTTTCCCAGGGTTTATCAGTTGTTTTCAATTTGAACTTTTGTCAGAGAACAAACTTTTAACTTGTTTATTGTCTTATTAATCAGTAGTTATTTCAGAAAATTTTTTCACTACTTATTGTTATTTCATATTTTTGTTTTTTTTATTTGTTTCATTCTAATGTCTTAATTTTGAGATTTAGGTCATTACCTTTAAGCCTTTCTTTTTTTCTGAATGTAAGCTTTAAGTCTAGGAATTTCCCTCATAGCAGAGCTTTAGCTATGTCCCACAAAGTTTGATGTTGTCTCTTTAATATAATTCAGTTTAAAATGTTACCATTTTCTTTGCTATATGTTTTTTGAAGTGATATGTTGCCTAACTTCCAAATACTGGGTGATTTGAAAAATATTGCTTTGTCACTAACTTAAAAAAATTTTTTAATTGTGTATTTTTTAAATGTTTTCAAATATATTGCATATTTTATAGACCAGTATATAGTCTACATCATGACTATTATATGTGAACTTGAAAATAATGTGCTTTCTGTAGTTAGAAAATTTGATTTACAAATGACAGGTTAAGTTGGTTTATAGAGTTGTTTAAATCTTTTTTACCTTAATTATGTTTTCCTTCTTTATTAAATGAGTTAACAAACTCATTTTCAAATTAATATAGAAAGCTAAAGGACTTAGGATGGCTAAATCAATTTTGCAAAAGAAGAAGAAAGCTGCAGAAATTACCCTACATGATTTCAAGAACCAAAATACGTGAATGCATACAGTGTGATAGTGGTATAATGATGGGAATACAAATCAGTGGAACAGAGCAGAGGGTCCATAGATAGGTCTACACTTATATATTGATTTTTCACAGACATGCCAAAACAATTAGAGAAAAGATAGTCTTTTCAACAAATGTTTCTGGAATACGTGGTACCTTCTGTATAGTACTAAACAAACAAAAAACCCCTAAAATTTTATTTTACACATACACAGAAGTTAATTTTAAATGGATCATGATTCTCAATGTACAAACTAAAACTACTGGATTTCTAGCAGAAAACATAGGAAAAGTTCTTTGTTGCATTAGACAGATTGCTCAAAGTCTATATCAAAAACACAAATTATGTTTGAAATTAATTGATAAAATGGATATCATCAAGATTAAAACATGTTTCTCTTTTCAAGACACTTACTGTGAAAAATGACAAGTCACAGACTAAGAGGATAAATTTTTAAAACAAATGTCTAACAAAGATCTTGTATCCGGAATATATAAAGCATTTTTATAATAAGAAGACATGGAACTGAATAAAAATATTGGAAAAATATTTAAACAGACATCTCATAAAAAAATGATATATGAATGTTGAATAAGCCAAGTAATTACTGTCATCACTAGTCATCATAGAAATACAAATTAAAATTACAATGAGACCTCTACACACACACACACACATGGATAGCAAAAGTAAACAATGTAGTTTTGGCAAGGATGCAGAGCCACTGATGGGAATTCAAAATGGTACAGTTACTTTGAAAACTAGTATGGTATACATTTACCATATGACATAAATATTCCACTGCTAGATATTTACGTAGCAAAGTTAAAACTATGTCCACTGAAAAATGTGCACATTAGTATTCATATTAGAATAGTCATACCCCAATAAAAACAACCTCAAATGTCCATCAGATGGTGAGTAGATAATCCATACCATAGAGTTCTACTCAGTAATAAAAAGGAACAAAAAATTAATGCAGTCAACAACATAGATGAATCTTGAAAACATTATGCAAAATAAAAGAAGTCAAACAAAAAAGGATAAGTATAGTAAATGAAAAACTAAGAATGGCAAAACTATAGCAACAGATAGCAGATCAGTGATTGCTTGGTGCTGAATCTTTGGAAAGGGGATTTATTTCAAAAGGAGAAAAGAAAACATTTATGGTAGAGGAACTTTGCAGTGGTGGCTACTCAATCTTATGCAATTACCAAATGTCAACAAGCTTTACACGTAATATCAGTACATCTTATTGTATGTAAATAACATTTTAATAAATGAAAAAAGGATAAAAGCCCAGATCAATATATTTTACCACATTAATAGAAAAAGGACTTGAAAAGCAGCATTACCTGAGGGAAAGACTTACCAATTAGTAATGGAAGATAATTACAGCTACCACAAAATAAGAGTGAACAAAAATTACAGCGAACATCATATTTAATGGTGAAATTTATCACATATACTCAGATTGGGAAC
This sequence comes from Smutsia gigantea, assembly GCA_032199065.1. Classification (NCBI taxonomy): domain Eukaryota; kingdom Metazoa; phylum Chordata; class Mammalia; order Pholidota; family Manidae; genus Smutsia; species Smutsia gigantea. Next base: position 82,836 of record JAVSCE010009517.1, read on the forward strand.
AAAGATGATCATTACTGCCATCTTTAATCACTTTTACTACACTGGAGACCAAAAAGTTAAGAAAAGAAAAGAATGTGAGTTAGAAGGAAGAAATAAAGTACAACATCACTCTGAAGCCCATGGATCAAGGTGTAATTTCAACTTTCAGTTCTTATAATTTAAGAAATACATTTTATAGGACTGTAGCTGCCATAGACAGCAATTCCTCTGATGTACCTGGGCAAAGTAAACTGAAAACCCTTTGGAAAGGATTCACCATTCTAGATTCCATTAAAAAAAATTTGTGATTCATTAGAAGAGGGCAAAATATCAACATTCATAGGAAGTTAGAAGTTGATTCCAACCCTCATGGATAACTTTGAGGGTCTTAAGACCAGCAGATAAGTAACTGCAGATGGGGTGGAAATAGCAAAACTGTAATTAGTAGTAGAGCCTAAAGATGTAACTGAATTGGTAAAATCTCCTTGTAAAACTTTAACAGATGCATAGTTGCTTCTAATGGATCAGCAAAGAAAATGGTTTCTTGAGATGGAATCTACTCCTGGTGAAAATTGTTGAAATGAAAACAAGGTATTTAGAACATTACATACAGAGTTGATAAAGCAGAGGCAGGGTTTGAGAAGATTGACTCCAATTTTGAAAGAAGTTCTGTTGGTAAAATGTATCAAACAGCATCAAGTGCTACAGAGAGTGTTCTTGAAAGGAAGAGTCAATTCATATGGCAAACTTAATTGTTGCCTTATTTGAAGAAATTGCCACAGGCACAAACCTTCAGCAACCACCACCCTCATCAGTCAGCAGCCATCCTTCAGCAAAGAAATTATGACTCCTGAAAGTTCAGATGATAGTTAGCAATAAAATGTTTTTTAATTAAGGGATGTACATTTTTTAGACATAATGCTATTTATTGTCCTCTTAATAGGCTATAGTATAGTAAAAACTTTTATATGCACTGGAAAACCAAAAACTTATTTGACTTGCTTTATTACTATATTCCCTTTATTGCAGTGCTCTGGAATGGAATCTACAATATCTCTGAAGTATGCCTGTAAACAAAAAGCAAATTCAGATTTTCCATTCCACCACAATTAAGTAACCCTATTCCTTAGCTTCTCCCTCACACAGCTAACACAAAACAAAGTAAAACAAAAAAAACAAAATCAAAGAAACAAACAAAAAACTGCATATAGCATAACAAACTTAGAAAGGCTCTAAAATGTTACAGAGAACAAAGCCAACAGCCTAACGATTTTGAAACTGTAGAAACTACCTGTAGGTGAGTTCCCTGATTTTTTTGCCTTCCATGTATTCTGGATAGACCACTACAGAAGCCCCTAATGTGGAACAGCTAACAAGAGGGGAAAAAGCCCAAGAAAATCTTGTTTTTTCTTAGCCAAAATACCAAGAAAGGGATGGCCTAAAACAGGAAACCATTTTTGCAATACCCACTGTTCTGCTGAAGGTTTCAGCCACTGGTAAATTCGCTGTGGATTCAATAGGACTGAAAAATGACAACAGAGTATTCTTGAGGTAAAATGGTTTATACCTGGCTTTATTCTCCTGGTGGTGGTTGAGCACTGGAATCACTTCTGCATCCAGCAGTCTGCAGGTCCATGATCCGCCTCTGTCTCTGCCTAGAGCTAAATCTTACATCTTCTGGTCACTGGAATTCAATGCTGCTAGGTTAGTGTGGCAGCACTGCTGTCCACTGCCCGATTTTCCTGCTGACCTAGTATTAGCAGGGCTGAGCTAGAAATTGATGATCTATCTCCCACTCAGCAGAAGCAACAGGTGCTCTTAATTCCTCTTTCAAAGTTGACTCAGCAGGGCTGAGCAGGGAGCTGATGGTTCATTCCCTTCCTGGCAAAAGCAAGAGTGCTGTGATTTGCCCACAGGGGTAGTGTTAGTCAGGGGGGTCCAGTGGTGAGTTGAACATCCACCCCTACCCAGCAGCAATGAGGCAGACAAACTGGGGGAAGATGGAGTAGTGAGCACTCTATTTTCACCCTTTCCTCCCTTGATGTTGAGAGAGCACAGGGGGGAGCTGAACTCTGCTCCTGACCTACAGCACACCGCTGCTGTGTCACCCTTCTGTTTCCCCCTCCCTGGTGCCAGTAAGTCCGGTGGAAAGCCGAACATATGTACTCATCTGCTCCTAACACTACACTGAGACAGGGAAATTCCTGCCTAAAACAGAGGGTTAAATAAAACCCAGAGTCCATAGTGTAATATCAAAAATTCTAGGCTACAATTGAAAATCACTCATATCAAGTGGAAAATCACATCGTGGATGAGAAAAGACAATCAACAAATGTCAATATCAAGGTGAATCAAATATTGGAATTATCTGGAAAAAAGTCAGTCATAAGGCTCTAACAGGCAATTGTAAATTCTCTTGAAGCAACTTTTTTTTTTAATTTAGAGAAATGGAAAATCTCAGCCAGGAAATAAAAGTTAAAAGAAAAGAAGTAAGTGGAAATTTAAAGACTGAAAAATACAATAACTGACATTAAGGTAAAGTACCTAAAATGAAATGAAGTGGTAAAACTTCTGTAAGAGTAGACTATAGTAAGTTATGCATTTTAGTACCAAGAGCACCAATAGAAAATTACAGAGAACAGTATATTTGCTATTAAAAGTCAAGATAAAACCCTAAAAAAAAAATGCTCAAGTAATGCACAGGAAACTAAGAAAAGCTAAACAGAAAAATGAGAAAGGGATGAAAAATGAGAAACAGAGAAAAAATAATAAATGGCCAACTTAAGCACTGGCATAGCAACAAATCTCTTATATCTAAATGGTCTAAATATAACAAATTTAAAAACTTTGGCAGAGTGGATTAAAACAATATTATTTAACAATGTTCTGTCTACTCAATTCAATACACAGAACTAGTTATTTTGAAGGTAAATGGATGGAAAAATATATATTTAATCAATAAAAAAGCAGGAGTGGCCATATTAATGGAAAAAGTAGACTTCAAAGAAAAGAAACTAATAGAGATAAAAAGGACCATTACATAAAAGCAAAAGGATTAATCTACCAGGAAGACAATAATAATCCTAAATGCATAAGCACAAAATAACAAAACCTCAAAATAAAAAGAAGCAAAAACTGATAAAGCTGAAAGGAGAAATAGACAAATCCAAAATTATAGTTGGAGATTTCAACAGCTATGTATCAGCACCTGGTAGAATATATAGGTAGAAAATCAGCAAGGATGTAGAACTCAACACCATTAAACAATAGAATCTAATCAACACTTAAAGAATACCTCACCCAAAACACAGAATACGCATTCTTTTCAAGCACCTGTAGAATATATACAATGATATATCTTGGACCATAAAAGAAGCACCAATAACAAAATAGACTTCAAAATAAAGAAAGTAGCAAAAGATAAAGAAGGACATTACATAATTATAAAGGGGTCAGTCCAACAAGAAGATACAACCATTATAAATATATATGCACGCAACACAGGAGCGCCAGCATATGTGAAACAAATACTAACAGAATTAAAGGAGGAAATAGACAGCAATGTATTCATCTTAGGAGACTTCAACACACCACTCACTCCAGAGGACATATCAACCAGACAGAAAATAAGTAAAGACACAGAGGCACTGAACAACACACTAGAACATATGGACCTAACAGACATCTACAGAGCTCTACACCCAAAAGCAACAGGATACACATTCTTCTCAAGTGCACATGGAACATTTTCCAGAATAGACCACATACTAGGCCACAAAAAGTACCTCAGTAATTTCAAAAATATTGAAATCCTACCAACCAACTTCTCAGATCACCAGGGTATAAAATTAGAAATAAATTTTAGAAAGAAATCAAAAAGGCTCACAAATACATGGAGACTTAACAACACTCTCCTAATTAATCAATGGGTTAATGACCAAATCAAAACAGAAATCAAAGAATATATGGAGACTAATGACAACAACAACACAAAGCCACAACTTCTGTGGGATGCAGCAAAGGCAGTTCTAAGAGGAAAGTATATTGCAATCCAGGCCTATTTAAAGAAGGAAGAACAGTCCCAAATGAATAGTCTAAAGACACAATTACTGAAATTGGAAAAAGAAGAACAAATGAGGCCCAAAGTCACCGGAAGGAAGGACATCATAAAGATTAGAGAAGAAATAAATAAAATTGAGAAGAATAAAACAATAGAAAAAATCAATGAAACCAAGAGCTGGTTCTCTGAATAAATAAACAAAATAGATAAACCCCTAGCCAGACTCATTAAGAGAAAAAGAGAATCTACACACATAAACACAATCAGAAATGAGAAAGGAAAAATCACGACAGATCAGAACGGAAATACAAAGAATCATAAGAATATTATGAGAATCTATATGCTAACAAGCTGGAAAACATAGAAGAAATGGACAACTTCTTAGAAAAATACAACCTTCCAGGACTGACCAAGCAAGAAACAGAAAAACTAAACAGACCAATCACCAGCGACGAAATCGAATTGGTAATCAAAAAACTACCCAAGAACAAAACCCCCAGGCCTGATGGATTCACCTCTGAATTCTACCAGACATATAGAGAAGAAATAAAACCGATTCTCCTTAAAGTTTTCCAAAAAATAGAAGAGGAGGGAATACTTCCAAACTCATTCTATGAAGCCAGCATCACTCTAATACCAAAACCGGGCAAAGACCTCACCAAAAAAGAAAATTACAGACCAATATCCCTGATGAACGTAGATGCAAAAATACTCAACAAAATATTAGCAAACCGAATTCAAAAATACATCAAGAGGATCATACACCATGATCAAGTGGGATTCATCCCAGGGATGCAAGGATGGTACAACATTCGAAAATCCATCAACATCATCCACCACATCAACAAAAAGAAGAACAAAAACCACATGATCATCTCCATAGATGCTGAAAAAGCATTTGACAAAATTCAGCATCCATTCCTGATTAAAACTCTCAACAAAATGGGTATAGACGGCAAGTACCTCAACATCATAAAGGCTATATTTGACAAACCCACAGCTAACATCATACTTAATGGCGAAATGCTGAAAGTTTTTCATCTAAGATGGGGAACAAGACAGGGATGCCCACTCTCTCCACTGTTATTCAACATAGTACTGGAGGTCCTAGCCACAGCAATCAGACAAAACAAAGACATACAAGGCATCCAGATTGGTAAAGAAGAAGTCAAATTGTCACTATTTGCGGATGACATGATACTGTACATAAAAAACCCTAAAGACTCCATTTCAAAACTACCAGAACTAATATCTGAATTCAGCAAAGTTGCAGGATACAAAATTAACACACAGAAATCTGTTGCTTTCCTGTACACTAATGATGAACTAACAGAAAGAGAAATCAGAAAAACAATTCCATTCACAATTGCATCAAAAAGAATAAAATACCTAGGAATAAACCTAACGAAGGAAGTGAAAGACCTGTACTCTGAAAACTACAAGACACTCCTAAGAGAAATTAAAGAGGACACTAACAAATGGAAATGCATCCCATGCTCTTGGCTAGGAAGAATAAATATTGTCAAAATGGCTCTACTACCAAAAGCAATCTACAGATTCAATGCAATCCCTATGAAACTACCAACAGCTTTCTTCAAAGAACTGGAACAAATAATTCTAAAATTCATATGGAACCACAAAAGACCCCGAATAGCCAAATCAATCCTGAGAAGGAGGAATGAAACAGGGGGAATTACACTCCCTGACTTCAAGCTCTACTACAAAGCCCCAGTAATCAAGACAATTTGGTATTGGCACAGAAACAGACCCACAGACCAGTGGAACAGAATAGAAAATCCAAACATTAACCCAAACATATATAGTCAATTAATATTTGATAAAAGTGGCTTGGATATACAATGGGGAGATGACAGCCTCTTCAGCAGCTGGTGTTGGCAAAACTGGACAACTACATGTAAGAGAATGGGACTGGGCTACTGTCTAGCCCCATACACAAAGGTAAACTCAAGGTGGATCAAAGACTTGAATGTAAGTCATGAAACCATAAAACTCTTAGAAAAAAACATAGGCAAAAATCTCTTGGACATAAACATGAGCAACTTCTTCATGAACATATCTCCCCGGGCAAGGGAAACAAAAGCAAAAATGAACAAGTGGAACTATATCAAGCTGAAAAGCTTCTGTACAGCAAAGGACACCATCAGTAGAACAAAAAGACATCCTACAGTATGGGAGAATATATTCATAAAAAACGTATCTGATAAAGGGTTGACATCCAAAATATATAAAGAACTCATGCACCTTAACAAACAGAAAGCAAATAATCCAATTAAGAAATGGGCAGAGGACATGAATAGACACTTCTGTAAAGAAGAAATTCAGATGGCCAACAGGCACATGAAAAGATGCTCCACATCGCTAATCATCAGAGAAATGCAGATTAAAACCACAATGAGATATCACCTCACACCAGTGAGGATGGCCAACATCCAAAACACAAACAACAACAAATGTTGGCGAGGATGTGGAGAAAAGGGAACCCTCCTACACTGCTGGTGGGACTGCAAATTAGTTCAACCATTGTGGAAAGCAGTATGGAGGTTCCTCAAAAAACTCAAAATAGAAATACCATTTGACCCAGGAATCCCACTCTTAGGAATTTACCCTAAGAATGTAGCAGCCCAGTTTCAAAAAGACAGATGCACCCCTATGTTTATTGCAGCACTATTTACAATAGCGAAGAAATGGAAGCAACCTAAGTGTCCATCAGTAGATGAATGGATAAAGAAGAAGTGGTACATATACACAATGGAATATTATTCAGCCATAAGAAGGAAATGAATCCTACCATTTGCAACAACATGGATGGAGCTAGAGGGTATCATGCTTAGTGAAATAAGCCAAGCGGAAAAAGACAAATATCAAATGATCTCACTCATATGTGGAGAATATGAACAAAGAAAAAAAAACTGAAGTAACCGAACAGCAGCAGACTCACAGAACCCAAGAACGGACTAATAATTGCCAAAGGGAAAGGGACTGGGGAAAATGAGCGGGAAGGGAGGGATAAGAGGGCAAAAGGGGCATTACAATTAGCAGATGTAATGTTGTGGGGGCACGGGGAGGGCAGTACAACTCAGAGAAGACAAGTAGTGATTCTATAGCATCTCACTATGCTGATGGACAGTGACTGTAATGGGGTTGGTGGGGAGGACCTGATGAAGGGGTAGTTTAATAACCGTAATATTGCACATGTAATTGTAGATTAATGATAAAATAAATTATATATAAAAAAAGCACCAATAAATTTCCAAAAATTGATGTAATACAGCATATGTAATCTGACCAGAAGGGACTCTAGTAGAATTTAATAATAATAAGTAATAAAGAAATCTCAAAACACTTGAAAATACACAACACACTTCTAAATAATGCATGTGTCACTGAAGTAATCTCAAAGGAAATTTCAAAAATACATTAGACTGAATTACAATGCAAATGCAATAACATATCAAAATAATGGACTTCAGCAAGAATATTATAAACAAACAAAATCTCCTGTAACTAGTAACTAAGTCCAGCAACCTCACAGTACACAAGATCACACTTCTGTATACTAAATATGTACATGGGGAAAATTTAAATTATAATATCATTTGCAATCACTGCAAATAAAATTAAATACTTAGGTGTATACTTAACATGTATAGGACTTGTATGTTAAAAATTACACAATGCTGATGAAAATCAAAAGCTCTCAATAAATAGGAATACTGTGTTTATGAATTAGAAGTCTTAACAGCAAAGGTCTATATTCTCCTAAAATTCATCCATAGGTTTAATACTATTCCTATGAAAACTGCAGGAATGTTTGTAGTAACATAGACAAACTTGTTCTGAACTTTATATGGGAAGGCATAAACTCTTGTATAAAAAGAAAAAAAACTTGAAAAATGTGAGAGGAATCTATCTGATATTTAGTACTATAATATAGATATAGTAATCAAGACAGTCTAGTGTTAGTGAAACAATAGACACATAGATGAATGGAACCATATAGATATCCCAGAAGTAGACGCAAAGAAATATGCCAACACAAATTTGGCAAAGGTATAAAAAGCATGTAAGTTGAGGAAAGATAAGCTTTTTAACAAATGGTGCTGCAACAAATATACATAGGCATGTGCAAATAAATAAATAAATAATCTAAAACACCTTATACATTAGTTAACTCAAAAGAGAATATAGACTTGAATGTAGGACTGCAAAACTCTGAAAAAAAGTGCAAGAGTAAATCTTTGGAATGTAAGGCTATGGCAAAAAAATGTTTAGATCTGACAGCAAGACCTTGTTCTGTTAAAGAAAGTTGTAACAAATTGAACCTCATAAAAAAAGAAGAAGATGACTTTTGCTATGTGAAAGACTCTATATGATAAAAAGAAAAGCTCCAAACTGGATGATAATATTTGTAGACTACATATCTGACAAAGGACTAGTAACTTGATTACATAAAGAACTCATAACTCAAAAGTAAAAACACAATCCAATTAGAAAGTGAGCAAAAACATAAACAAACATTCACTGAAAAAAATATACAGAAGGCAAAGAAGCACACAAAAAGATGTTAAGCATCATAATTCAAGTGAAAAATGCAAATTAAATCACAATGAGATATCACTACACAACTATTAGAATAGCTAAAATAAAAATTGTGACAAAACCAAATACTTGCAAGGATGCCAAAAAAATGGATCACTCAGCCATTGCTGGTGGACATGTAAAATGGTACAGCCAGCTGCAATACAGTTTGGCAAGTTTTGTAAAACTAAACATACCAATAACAAAGGACCTAGCAATTGTACTCCTGGACATTGATCTCAGATAAATGAAAATTTAGGTTCACACAAAAACCTGTAGCAGTTCATAACAGGTTTTTTTGCAATATGTCCAAATGGGAAATAACCAAGATATCTTTCAAAGGCAAAATGATTATACCCACACCATGTAATGCTATTCAGCAATAAAAAGGAACAAATTATTGATATGTCTAATAACTTGGATGGAACTGCAGAGAATTATACTCAATGGAATACCAAATAACTAAAGAATGAATACTGTGTGATGCCATTTATAGGACCTTCTCACAATGACAAAATTATATAATGTAAAACAGATTCTTTGTTGCCAGGAGTAAAGGATGGGAACAATAAAGGATGTGGCTGTGGCTATAAAAGGATGTAACTCTGGGGAAGGTTGATCTCAGGGCAAAATACCTAGCTGAAACCAATATCAGTCAAAGGGAGAAATAAAGTTTAAAACCCAATTATTGTTTACAAGCAGTCATCCTGCATCTCTCTCTCTCCTGCTGTGGCAGAATTGAGTGAATACTCCCCCCAACCTCTCAGGTCCAGATAAGCCCTCGCTGGCCCATGTAATTACCCAATGATATGGAGATGGACTACCTCTCTCCACCCCTTGGAAACGCCTGTTAATATAGAGATACATTAAAGCCAGGTGACAGATTCTGGAAATAATGCAATTTTACCCACAAAGGACACCACCAGGAAGGGATCTCTGTGGAGATATAACTCTTCTATGCCTTCACTGTATAAATGTCAGTATCTTGGCAGTGATATTGTATTGTAGTTCTGCAAGCTTTCCTTTTGAGGAAACTGGGTAGAGTGCATTAGATATCTCTGTGTTATTTCTTACAAATGGAGTTGAATCTAAAATAATTAAAAATAAAAAGCTTTCTTAACAAAAAATTATATTTACTATATTCCAGCAACAAATTGAAATGTATATTTTACAGTTATGCTATTTAAAATGTCATTTACATTTAATGCTTAAAAATATCTTAATGAAACTCATACAGATTATCCCCAGTGAAAATTATGAAATACTGTAGGAAATATACAAAGACCCAAATAATTGAAGGCATATACCAGTCTTGTGAGTTGGAAGACTCAATATTTTGAAGAAATCATTTCTTCAAATTTGTCCATTGGTTCAATCCAATTCCAAATATCATATTTTTTTCAGAAATTTAGACCAATGGATTCTGTCATACATTACTTTGGATATCTATCAGTATTCACTAAAAGTGAACTACCCCAAAGTCAGTGATCAAGTCTTTTCATTCTTACAGTTAGATTCAATAGAAATGTGTGCATATGATCATCCAGTGCTGTATATAAAAATGTACCAGCACTTTGGCAATTGCTCCAAGTTAGAAACAACCCAAATGTTTATATGTAGTTAAATGGATTTAAATAATTGAGTTACAACTACATATAATTAATTATGTGGATTAATTTTATAAACACAAGTGTTGAACAAAAATATCCAAAGCCAAAAAGTGCATATTGTATATTTCATATATATAAAGTTAAAAAACAGGCAAAGCTTATCTATAGCATTAGAATTCATAATGGGGATGGGTGCTTAGTGACATCAAAGTTGTGGGAAGGTGTTTCTGGTCTTCTGATATTGATCTGACCTTTTCAGAATGTGGTTATATGTACTTGCTGTGATCTTTTTTGGAAAATTCATCAAGTTGTACACATCTGTTGGGTGCACTTTGTATATATGTCATACTTCAACAGTTTTAGTATAAAAGTACCATGATTATGTATTTCAATAATTAAAATTTTTATCAAATAGGTATTGTCAGGTAAATAAATTATTTAGCTTCTTGATATGTAACTCATCAAGCTTTCACAGATGCACACAAACACACACATCATTAGTCTGATTGCATTGCATAGTGCTTAAATTGTATCCTAGGGAATCTTCATGACCTTGGGAATCTTAAACGTTCTAAAATTTTGTTTCTCATTTTTAAAAGAAGAAAATTCAATTGACATTTCTAAAGTTTTCATCATTCAGAAGCTATGTTTGTGAATCACACTGTTTATATAAGCTGTTTGCAAATATTTAAAATGCAACACCTATTAAGTTTATAAGCTAAAATTTTAAATACCTCAGTGAAATTTGAAATGGCCCTATATTTAAATGTATTTTATTACATAACTTCCCTTGCAGATTTGATTTAAAGGAAATACTCATGTTCCTCAGTTTGAAAGAGCTATGAACTACCTATCAGGCAAACTGATAGAATAGCTTTAGTTCTAACTCTGACATAAAGTGGCTTTGTAACTTTGAATGTCACAAAAATATTTCTTGCCTCAGATTCTCAATTCTTTGAATGAATAATATAATATACCCCTGTTACCTCAGATGGCTCATCTGTGGATTAAATGAGAAAACAAAATCTTAGAACAGTGTACAAAATGCAAATATAGTTATTATCATTACCATCATTTTTGTAGGTTTTTATATCATTTCTTATCTTCCTCTATTTTCTGTATTTTAAAAGGGAGAATGTAAAATCATACTTATATGAACATATATGTTCCCTTAATGAGGTAGTGGTGAAGAAAATGTAGTACACTTTTTTTTCCTTTTTCTGCTTCTGACACTCTGCTTTGCTCATTTCCCTTCCATTACTTTCCCTTCATTTTCCTCCCATGGCCAGTGACAATAATCTCCTGTTGATAGTTAATGAATTTCAATTTATATACCCAGGGGCAGGGTATTTACAATGGAATGTACCAATGTTGCAACTTCCTGACACTTGTGCTTTCAGACAGCCCATGTTTAAACCTTCAGGCCAATATGTAAATCTGTTTTGGTTCCTTTAAACAGAAGATTTGTGGATGTTTCAAAACTGATATGCATTAAGTAGTATTTATTCAGTATTGCAGATGTTAGAACAACAGACTTTCCCAGGGACAAGTAAAGACTGCAGAGACTGAGGCTGCATTTCTAAATGCCTGGCCATCAACAAGTGTCCACCAGGCAAAACATAATGGAAAGGATTATATCATTGTAACAAGAACATGTGCAGGTATATAAAGAGAGACATTGAAGTACAGTCCCCATGATGTTGGGATTTCAATTGGCATTTGCTCTCTTCATTATACTTTTACATAGTTACAATTATTTCCCAGTTAATATGTAATTCTTATGTAAATTTAATATAAAACTACAGCAAGAAGCTATTTTTGTAGTGAAAAATAATGTTATTCCAATACAATATCCTTACAATAAATAGTTTTATTGGGTTTTATAAAACCTATTATATACTTTTTAAAGAATAACAGAGTGAGAAATTAAAACTGTACAGAGTCTCCAGTGTAAAACAACCTCTCTCCTTTCCTCTAAAGAAAATCCTCACTTGAATTTTGTTTTCATATTTCCCTGGCTTTTCTTTATTCTGGAATTACATATGGATATGTTCCTAAGCAACATATTACTTGCTTTATATATATATTTTTAATTTTGTATAAAATGGTTCATTTTGTATGCATGTTTCTGTGACCTTGTTTTTTCATTTAGTCTTAAGTATGAGATTTATTCCTCTTGATACATGTAACAATCCTTAATTCTTTTCATTGCTGAACAGTGCTCCTTTTATGGAATAGAGTACTTTTTACTTCTATTTGTATTGCTAACAGACAAAGAGATTTTATTCTAGTACTAAGAATGCTGAAATAATTACTCTACAAATACTATCGTGCACGTGAATGAGGATCTTTTCATTATGTACGTGGACTAGATGCATTAGGTCAGAAGGTATGTTCGATTTCATATTCATATGTTCATTATCAACTATATTTCTCATGGCTTCACTGATTTTCAGTATTGTTTCTTTCCCATTGTATTATATTCATATTATATTTTGTTATGTTTTTTCATGTTTGGGGGTATATTCTTATTTTTTCTTTCCTTTTCTAACTTCAATTAGGTGCATAAGGGATGAGTAGTTGGTTTATATTCTTTTTTAATATAGGACTAAACTTTTAAATGTCCTTAAAACATTGAAGTAGCTACATCCTACAAGTTTTCATATGTATAACCTTTGTTTTAAATTAATTTTTAAGTACTTTAGCATTTGTAAGTGAATTTTGAATTTAAAAATCTCATGTATAAATGTATGTGTGTATATTTTTTTATGATTTACATTCATTAATTTTTAATTTAATTCCATGAAGAGCAGAGTACATAATCTGCAGGCTACTGATTCTCTTAAATTTGTTGAGACTCTCTTGGTACTAATTATTATAAATATTTGGTTTGCTTGAGATTTTAAAAATGATTTTCTCACTCTCCAGTAGCCAAAAAGACCCCAAAACTCTTATAATAATATACAGTTGTAGGGGTAGGGAAGACCTGGACCTTGTCTATGACTGCTTCTCGGATAACTTTAGTTTTACCTGACCAGACAACCCCCAAGAACTTTACAAACTTTACAAGGTCCCTGAACCTTGGTGATGTTCACAGCCCATCCTTTCTCCTGTAGATGTTGCAGCAGTCTAGTGACTGGACCTTCTAAATCTGCAAGAGAATCAGACATGAGCATAATATCATCAATGTAGTGATACAGCTGCACCCTTTGTGGTTTCTTCCATGTGGCCAAGTCCTGGGCTGTCTGTGACAAATGGTGGGACTGTGGAGGTATCTCTATGGAAGGACAGTGAATGTCCACTGCTGGCCTTCCCACATGAAGGCAAACTGTTCCTGACTTTCCTGTGCTATATCAATAGAGAAGAAAGCATTAGCAAGGTCCATAACATAATGATACATCCCTAGTTCATGACTGTCCATAAGGGCTGCTTTAGAGGGGGATAGCAGCATACAAAGGGGGTGTGACTTTATTCAGTTCTCTGTAATCCACTGGCCACACTGAGGAATTAAAAGGGCTATGGGTGGGCTTTATAAAACCCACCATCTCCCATTCCTGGAGGGTTTCTCCAATTTCTTTATGTCCTCCAGGCAGTTTGTATTGCTTGGTATTTGTCACCTGCTAAGGCACAGGCAAAGATACAGGTAGGTACTGAGCATGTCCCCTCAGAACTGCCTTTACCACACATACTTTCAGTCCAAACTCACCTGCAGTGGTCTATAATCATAGGCCCTGCAGGATATCTATCTCCAAAAAATATTGAGGGATGGGAAAGATATATACAATATATTCCTTTGGGGGTAGATGCCCTATTCCCTACTGGATTTGGGTTTGTTTCACTCCGATATGTTTTACACCTGTATCCATCTATAACAATGGGGGTCCCAGGAAATTGCTCAGGATCCCCATAAATCATTGAGCATTCAGCTCCTGTGTCTACCAGAGCCAGGACACATTGCACATTCACTGGGGACCAATGAATTTATATTTCAACATGTGGTCTCCATTCTCCACCCAGTCCTGCAAGACAGGTGCCTTAACCCTCCCCTCAGTCAAACTGTATTGTCCAGCCCTCTTCCTGTGAGGGTCCAGACAGGGGAGGCTTACTCTCCAGTAGGAAGTCCTGTAGTCACACAGGCTGAACTTGTGGCTTTGTCTCCAGCTTCCATTTCTTGTCTCCTGCATTAGCCAATGGCCAAAATTGCTGCTCTGGCTTCAGTTGTTGCCACAGCTCCAGTAAGACTTTATCTGACTTCCCATCAAATTTCTCTTTATCTGCTCCTGCCTTTATCAAGTCAAGTGACATCTGGGTCCTCGTGACATTCACGGGGTCCTTTAAAACTCTTCCCCTTAGTAGCAGATCCCTTCCATCCCTGCATTGCTTCTGTTTCTGCCAAATCTACTAGAGTATGGGCACTGATCGGTTGCCCTGTATGAGGGGTAAGAATGGCCATTAGGGATCCAAAAAAGGATGGGAGAGCTGTTTGAAACACCATACCCTTCATCCCCGTTGTAAACAACTCCTTAACAGGCTATGATGTTCTGGGTTATAAACGGCATTTTTATGCCCAACTCCTGTAGCACCTGTAGGAGATCGGGATACATCTATCTGGCCCAGAGAGATGGTAAATCACCCTGAATGGGCCATACAGTGTAAAGTGCAGCTATCAGCCAATTGAGAAGGAAATGGTTTCCTAGGGTCTGATACGCATTTTGTAATCACTGCCACAGGCAGGATGAATTGTCAGGGAAGCCAGCTTTCCCATTTCTAACCTGAACAGAATAATCCCATCCACCCCTACATCTCAAAGACTCAGGAGCCAGGCTGTCAAAGCCTCTGAGGGTTTTTGCTGAAACCAGGAGCCCAAATCCACCCACTCTGCCTGAGTATAGGGGCAGAGCATGGAGTGCTCCACAACCTGGGGAGGGGGCTGCACCTCTCCCTGAGGAGCCCATGGTTGCTGTGTCTTTACTTTCTTAACAACTATGTGGGATTTCAATAGAAGAAGGGTTGGTTCTTCTGGCATCACCTCCACCCCCTCATCCTCATCTGACATATCTTCCACCATTTCCAGAGCCGATGGCACCACTACATCCTTCACCCCCTGCCCCCCACAGCACCTTACAGCCTGCATTCTCATGCTGCTGCTTTCTGTGCTACCATTACATCTTTCACCTTTTCCATGGTGCCTTCCAGCAATGCTATCTCAGTTTTCAAGAACTCTCTTTCCTCCCCACAGCACCTGGCAGCTTGCGTTCTCATGTTGCCACCTCTCATGCCTCTTGCGAAATTACTTCCCTCTCATCTGTAGCTTTTTTGAACACTGTGAGAAACAGCAAACCCATGGTTCCCATCACCTCATTGGTATTGTTTCTTTAAGGTATTTCTCATTTTGCAGAGGGCCTGCTCTGCTGCCTCAGGCATCACCCCTACTTGCCCTAGTCTTGGGGAGGGGCCCACTCCTCTAGGAGGCAAGCCATCTTGGACCATATGCCCATCGGATATCCTTGGGTGTTTACTCATCCATAGGGGCAGCCCATTGAAGTACCCCTCCCATGACGGCAGCCTGTATTTCTTAGTCTCAGTGAATCCTGCCTACTGCACCAAAATGTAGCTCTGGATGGAGGTGGTTCCCAGCTCCAGGCAAGTTTACTATGGATTAACTGAGACTGAATAATAGCAACGATGTTGTGGATAAAAAGGAGCTCATTCTGAGCTTTATTCTCACGGCAGTAAGTCGAGTGCTGGAATCCCGTGTGTTTCATCTCTGCCTCCTGGCTCAGCCTCTGTTTCCCTCTCTCCTGCTTCCCTCTGCCCTTAGCACCAGGCAGGACTCTTCTTATATCAGCACAGGCAGTAATGGCTTATTGCCAAGAAGTATGCAAGGATGTGCCTGTGCATTAGGCTAACTCACTGCATGTACAATGGGTGGGATTAGAATCCAGTGAGAATCTGGCCAATGAATTTCCATTTTCCCTAGAGGGTACCTTTGAATCTGTACATTGATTTGGGTAGAATTAAAATTGCACAATTTTGAAACTTCTAATTCATGAACATGGAATATGTCTCCACTTATTTAGTTTCTTTTTCTGTAAATATTTTGGACTTTGTAGTCTAGAAATCTTGCGTGTGTTCTTAAAAATGTATTCTTTTGTATTCATGTGTTCTGGTGCTACTAAAAAAGGGATTTCAAAAATTCGGTTTTCTAAATAGTGCTGTTAGTGTATAAAAAATTGATTTTTAGTATTAATCTTGTATCTTATGACCTAGATAATTCATTTAACAGTTTTTGCTTATGTGTAGAATTTTTAGGATTTTTTAAATATAAAAGAAGCAGATTGTTTGTAAATACAAAGCTACTTACCTTTTTCATTTCAGAACTTCATGTTTTTATATAAATTTCTTACCGTACTGTAATGCCTGGGACTTCCAATATGATATTATGTACATGTGATTTGAGTGATTTGAGTGGGAGCTCTGGCCTTGTTTCCAAACATATCAAGAAAAGCTTGATATTTCACCATTAAGTATAAAAATAGAGCTATTTGTATGTGTGTGAGAGAGAGAGATACTGCTTATCTTATTGAGAAAGTTGTTTTCTATTCTTAGTTTGGTGAAAATGTTTTCACCACAAATGTGTTTTAATTCTTTAAATCTTTTTTCTATTTCCGTTAATGTGGTTATTTGCACTGATTGCTTTATAAATGTTAACTTCACTTCATTTTGTTAATGTAGTGAATCATATTAGCTGCTTTGCTTTTTCAAAAACAACTTTGAATTCTGGTCATCAGTTCTGCTTGGTCACAATGCATGATCTTTCTAGCAGTCATGAGAATGCATCTCATAAACTTACTATTAAAGGATCATAACTGACCACAAGCTTTGAAATTCATTATAGTATTTGTGCCAAGGTCATGTCTCCAACAAACTACTCCTTGCCAATGACTAAATACAGTAGGAATATTAAGACAGATCTGTTCCTAGGAGTCCCAGGACACTCTAGTCACTTGACATTGTCTCAGACATACTTAGACTCCAAACATTCTCTCCCCTCCTTTACTTAGGGTCAGGTGTACATCACCCTCTGGCTACTCTCCTAGTCTTTGCTGGCTCTCTCTCTGTTTTTTTTTTTATATAGGCATTTCTCTAATAAGATATTTTCATGTTTAATCTTCCTTGGCATCTGCTTTTCAGAGGATCCAGTATGACATAATTCTTTTATATATCACTTAATTTTATTTAATAATATTTGTTAAGGAATTTTCATTTATGTGTATGAGCAATACTGTTTCATAACTTTCTTGATTTATAGCCTCTCTGCCAAGTTTTGGCACTAGTATAATGCTGACATCATGAAACAGTTGTGATGCTATATCCTCCCTCTTTACTTTCTCCTCCCACCCTCCATCCAGGCTTAAAAAGGTATAACACAAATAAAAATTGTACATATTTAAGGTGTACAAACTTGATGATTTGATGTTTTGATATATGTGTACATTAAGAAAAGTTTGCCATAATCAAGCTAATTAACATACCACCACAGTTACCATTTTTGATAGTGAGAGCACTTTAGATTTACTCTTAATAAATTTCAAATATATAAGACAGTATTAGCAACTATAGTTACCATGCTATTCATTAGATTTCTAGAACTTATACATCTTGTATAATACAAACTGTGTGCCTTTTGGCCAATATCCATCTAATGCCCAGACCAATGTCAAGATTTTTCTCTGTGTTTTGTTCTAGTAGTTTATAATTTTACATACATTTAAATCTTTAATCCAAATTGAGTTGTAAAAGATGTAAAATATCATTTGTATCTGCCTGTGGATATCCAGTTCTCCTGTCATCATTTATTGATGACACTCTCCTTTCCCCATCGTGTATTCTTGGCTCCCTTTTCAAAGCTCAGTTGGCCACAAGTGCATAAATTTATTTCTGAGTTCTCAATGCTTTTCCATTGGTTTATAGGTCTGTTTTTATGCCAGTATCATACTTTTTTTTTATTACTGTAGCTTTGTAATACAGTTTGAAATCAGGAAGTGAGATACTTCCAACTTCATTCTTTTCTCAAAATCGCTTTGTTTTTCAGAGTGTTCTATGGTTCCATATGAATTTTAGGATTGCTTTTTATATTTCTGTGAAAAATGCCATTGTGATTTTGATAGGGATTGCATTGAATCTATAGATGGCTTTGGGTAGTATGACATTTTAATATTAATTCTTCTAATCCATGTACACAGGTTAACTTTCCATATGTTTATGTCTTCAATTTTTCATCAATGATTTATAGTTTTCAGTGTACATATCTTTCACTTCTTTGGTTAAATGTACTCCTAAGTATTTTATTCTTATTGATGTTATTATATGTGGGATTGTTTTCTTAATTTATTTTTTGAATTGTTCATTGTTAGTGAATAGAAACATACCTGGTTTTTGTATCTTGAATCTGTATTTTGCAACTGTTTTGAAATTTTTATTAGTTCTAATATTTTTGATGGATTTTTTGCACTTTCTGTGTGTAAAACACTCTTGAAGTCTAACTTAAGTTATGCCACTTTTGTTTATCTTTTCAAACAACTCAGTTTCATTGATATTTTCTGTTATTTTTCTAATCTCTATTTTATTTTCACTCTAATCTCTATTATTTTCTTCCTTCAGCTAACTTTGGGTTTAGATTTTATTTTTCTAGTTCCTTGAGGTATAAAGTTAGATCATTCATTTTTCTTAATGTATGTACTTATTGCTATAGATGTCTTAGTATTGTTTTTGCTACATACCATAAGGATTGGTATGTTGTGTTTTCATTTTCATTGGTCTCAAGTTTTTTTTAAATTTCTTTTTTGGTTTCTTCTTTGACCTATTGGTTGTTCAAGGTTGTGTTGTAAATTTTCCATGTATTTGCAGATTTTCCCATGTTCCTTCTATTTTTTTAAATCTTTTTATTGATATACAGTCTTGTGTTAGTTTCAAGTATACAACACAGTGGTTCAACAGTTACCCATATTATTAAATCCTCACCACACTAGTACAGGTACTATCTGTCAACATAGGAAAATGTTACAGAATCATTGTCTATATTCTCCATGCTGTACTACTATATACCCATGGTCAACCTATATTATGATTGAGAATTTTTGTGCTCCTTTATACCTCTCACCCTCCCTACCCACCCACCTCAACCCTCTCCCATGGTAACCACCAGTCCCTTCTCAGTGTCTATGAGTCTACTGCTGTTTTGTAAATTCTTTTTGCTTTTTATTTATATTCTACAAATAAGTGAAATCATATGGTATTTATCTTTCTCCACTTGATTTATTTCACTGAGCATAATTCCTTCTAGATTCATCCATGTTGTTGCAATGGCAGGATTTCTTTTCTTTTTATGGCTGAATAATATTCCATTGTGTATATGTACCACATCTTCTTTATCCATTCATCTACTGATGGACACTTATGTTGCTTCTGTATCTTGGCTATTAGTTTCATACCATTGTGGTCAGAATGATACTTAGTATGACTTCAATTTTCTTAAATGTATTAAGCTTTAAATGAATAGTGGCCTAACATATAATCTATCTTGGAGAATGTTCCATGTGTACTTCAGAAGAATACTTATTTGGTTGATGTCAAATAGAAGGTTCTGTATGTCTGCAAGGTTTATTTTGTTTAAAGTGTTATTCAATTCTCTGTTTTCTTATTGATTTTACATCTGTATGAAATTGTTGAAAGTGAGTATTGATGTCCCCGATTACTATTGTATTGCTGTCTATTTCTGTCTTCAGTTCTGTTGATATTTACTTTAGATAATTAGGTTACCTGATGTTAGATGTATATATAGTCATAATTGTAATATCCTCCTGATGGTTTTTTACTTAAAGTCTATTTTTTTTCTGATATAAATATAACTATCTTTTCTGTCTTTGGGTTTTCATTTTCATGAAATATCTTTTCCATTCCTTCATTTTCTGCCTTGAATCTAAAATGAATAGGGAGTTTATTTGTAGTGATATGCTTTGACTCATTTTTTTTATACTTTGTATATCTCCTACAGATTTTTTTTCTGTTACTATGAGGCTTAAATAAAGCATTTAGTTATAACTGCTTACTTTAACCTTGTAACAACTTACATTGAATCACATACAAAAACTACACTTTTACTTCTCCATCTTATATTTTATGTTATTGATGTAGCAATTTACATCTTTTTATGGTGTATACCCATTAACAAATTATTTAGCTACAGTTATCTGTTAAACTTTCGTCTTTTAACTTTTAAAGTAGGATTAAAAGTGATTTACACACGACCATTACAAGATCTGGATTTAACTATTTACTTACCTACCAGGGAATTTTATGTTTTTGTGTTTTCATTTTACTAATTAATATCTTTCTTTTCAACTTGAAGAAATGCCTTTAGTATTTCTTGTAAAATAGTTCTAGTGGTGAACAACTTCTTCAGCCCAGCTTGTCTGAGAAAGTCTTTATCTCTCCCTGCCTAAAACGTTTGTGCTAATAAATCCACTGATTCTCTTTTGGGCACCTTGTATGTGGTGCACTGCTTTTCTCCTGCTGCTTTCAAAATTATCCCTTTCTCTTTGACTTTTAAGAATTTGATTATTAATGTGTTTTTAGGTGGATCCTGCTTGGAGGCCTCTGAACTTCATGCATTTAGGTTTGTATCCCTCCTAATATTTGTAAAGATTTCTGCCATAATTCATTAAATAAGCATGCCATTCCTTTCTCTCTCTCCTCCTAATGGAACCCTAATAATGCATATATTGGCTTGCTAAAAATGTCCCATAAGTCCCATAAGCTTTCTTTTTTTTAGTCCTTTTTTTTTTGTTTGTGTTATAGATATCTCTTTCTTTTTGTGGCTTGCCTTTTTACTCTTTTTTTTAATAATTTATTTTATTATCATTAATCTATAATTACATGTGCAATATTATGGTTATTAAACTACCCCTTCATCAGGTCCCCCCCACCAACCCCACTACAGTCACTGTCCATCAGCGTAGTGAGATGCTATAGAATCACGACTTGTCTTCTCTGAGTTGTACACCACTCCCCGTGCCCCCCCAACATTATGTCTGCTAACTGTAATGCCCCTTTTTACTTCTTATCCCTCCCTTCCCACCCATATTCCCCAGACCCTTTCCCTTTGGTGACTATTAGTCCATTCTTGGGTTCTGTGAGTCTGCTGCTATTCTGTTTCTTCAGTATTTTTTCTTTGTTCTTATACTCCACATATGAGTGAAATCATTTGATACTTGTCTTTTTCGGCTTGGCTTATTTCACTGAGCAAAATACCCTCTAGCTCCATCCATGTTGTTGCAAATGGTAGGATTGGTTTTCTTCTTATGGCTGAATAATATTCCATTGTGTATATGTACCACCTATTCTTTATCCATTCATCTACTGATGGACACTTAGGTTGCTTCCATTTCTTGGCTATTGTAAATAGTGCTGCGATAAACATAGGGGTGTATCTGTCTTTTTCAAATTGGGCTGCTGCATTCTTAGGGTAAATTCCTAGGAGTGGAATTCCTGGGTCAAATGGTATTTCTATTTTGAGTTTTTTGAGGAACCTCCATACTGCTTTCCACAATGGTTGAACTAATTTGCAGTCCCACCAGCAGTGTAGGAGGGTTCCCTTTTCTTCACATCCTCGCCAACATTTGTTGTTGTTTGTGTTTTGGATGTTGGCCATCCTGACTAGTGTGAGGTGATATCTCATTGTGGTTTTAATCTGCATTTCTCTGATGATTAGCGATGTGGAGCATCTTTTCATGTGCCTGTTGGCCATCTGAATTTCTTCTTTAGAGAAGTGTCTTGTCTATTCATGTCCTCTGCCCGTTTCTTAATAGGATTATTTGCTTTCTGTTTGTTAAGGTGCATGAATTCTTTATATATTTTGGATGTCAACCATTTATCAGATACGTTTTTTATGAATATATTCTCCCATACTGTAGGATGTCTTTTTGTTCTACTGATGGTGTCCTTTGCTGTACAGAAGCTTTTCAGCTTGATATAGTCCCACTTGTTCATTTTTGCTTTTGTTTCCCTTGCCCGGAGAGATATGTTCATGAAGAAGTTGCTCATGTTTATGTCCAAGCGATTTTTGCCTACGTTTTTTTCTAAGAGTTTTATGGTTTCATGACTTACATTCAGGACTTTGATCCACCTTGAGTTTACCTTTGTGTATGGGACTAGACAGTAGTCCAGTTTCATTCTCTTACATGTAGCTGTCCAGTTTTTCCAACACCAGCTGCTGAAGAGGCTGTCATCTCCCCATTGTATATCCAAGGCTCCTTTATCAAATATTAATTGACTTTGTACGTTTGGGTTAATGTATGGATTTTCTATTCTGTTCCACTGGTCTGTGGGTCTGTTTTTGTGCCAATATCAAATTGTCTTGATTAGTGTGGCTTTGTAGTAGACGTTGAAGTCAGGGAGCGTAATTCCCCCTGTTTTATTCTTCCTTCTCAGGATTGCTTTGGCTATTTGGGATCTTTTGTTGTTCCATATGAATTTTAGAATTATTTTTTCCAGTTCATTGAAGAAAGCTGTTGGTAGGTTGATAGGCATTGCACTGAATCTGTAGATTGCTTTACGTAGTATAGCCATTTTGACAATATTTATTCTTCCTAGCCAAGATCATGGGATGCATTTCCATTTGTTAGTGTCCTCTTTAATTTCTCTTAGGAGTGTCTTGTAGTTTTCAGAGTACAGGTCTTTCACTTCCTTGGTTAGGTTTATTCCTAGGTATTTTATTCTTTTTGATGCAATTGTGAATGGTATTGTTTTTCTGATTTCTCTTTCTGTTAGTTCATCATTAGTGTACAGGAAAGCAACAGATTTCTGTGTGTTAATTTTGTATCCTGCAACTTTGCTGAATTCAGATATTAGTTTTAGTAGTTTTGGAATGGAGTCTTTAGTGTTTTTTATGTACAGTATCATGTCATCCTCAAAAAATGACAATTTGACTTCTTCTTCACCAATCTGGATGCCTTATATGTCTTTGTTTTGTCTGATTGCTGTGGCTAGGACCTCCAGTACTATGTTGAATAACAGTGGAGAGAGTGGGCATCCCTGTCTTGTTCCCGATCTTAGATGAAAAGCTTTCAGCGTCTCGCCATTAAATACGATGTTAGCTGTGGGTTTGTCATATATTGCCTTTATGATGTTGAGGCACTTGCCGTCTATACAGATTTTGTTGAGAGTTTTAATCAGGAATGGATGCTGAATTTTGTGAAATGCTTTTTCAGCATCTATGAGATGATCATGTTTTTGTTCTTCTTTTTGTTGATGTCGTGGATGATGTTGATGGATTTTCGAATGTTGTGCCATCCTTGCATCCCTGGGACGAATCCCACTTGATCATGGTGTATGATCCTCTTGATGTATTTTTGAATTCGGTTTGCTAATATTTTGTTGAGTATTTTTGCATCTACGTTCATCAGGGATATTGGTCTGTAATTTTCTTTTTTGGTGAGGTCTTTGCCCGGTTTTGGTATTAGAGTGATGCTGGCTTCATAGAATGAGTTTGGAAGTATTCCCTCCTCTTCTATTTTTGGAAAACTTTAAGGAGAATCGGTGTTATTTCTTCTCTATATGTCTGGTAGAATTCAGAGGTGAATCCATCAGGCCTGGGGGTTTTGTTCTTGGGTAGTTTTTTGATTACCAATTCTATTTCGTTGCTGGTGATTGGTCTGTTTAGTTTTTCTGTTTCTTGCTTGGTCAGTCTTGGAAGGTTGTATTTTTCTAAGAAGTTGTCCATTTCTTCTATGCTTTCCAGCTTGTTAGCATATAGATTCTCATAATATTCTCTTATGATTCTTTGTATTTCTGTGGGGTCCGTTGTGACTTTTCCTTTCTCATTTCTGGTTGTGTTTATGTGTGTAGATTCTCTTTTTCTCTTAATGAGTCTGGCTAGGGGTTTATCTATTTTGTTTATTTTTTCAAAGAGTCAGCTCTTGCTTTCATTGATTTTTTTTCTATTGTTTTATTCTTCTCAATTTTATTTATTTCTTCTCTAATCTTTATTATGTCCCTCCTTCTGGTGACTTTGGGCCTCATTTGTTCTTCTTTTTCCAATTTCAGTAATTGTGTCAGTAGACTCTTCATTTCGGACTGTTCTTCCTTCTTTAAATAGGGCAGGATTGCAATATACTTTCCTCTTAGAACTGCCTTTGCTGCGTCCCACAGAAGTTGTGGCTTTGTGTTCTTGTTGTCATTAGTCTCCATATATTCTTTGATTTCTGTTTTGATTTGGTCGTTAACCCATTGATTAATTAGGAGAGTGTTGTTAAGTCTCCATGTATTTGTGAGCCTTTTTGATTTCTTTCTAAAATTTATTTCTAGTTTTATACCTTGGTGATCTGAGAAGTTGTTTGGTAGGATTTCAATATTTTTGAAATTACTGAGGTTCTTTTGTGGCCTACTATGTGGTCTATTCTGGAAAATATTCCATGTGTACTTGAGAAGAATGTGTATCCTGTTGCTTTTGGGTGTAGAGTTCTGTAGATGTCTGTTAGGTCCATCTGTTCTAGTGCATTGTTCAGTGCCTCTGTGTCTTTACTTATTTTCTGTCTGGTTGATCTGTCCTCCGGAGTGAGTGGTGTGTTGAAGTCTCCTAAAATGAATGCATTGCTGTCTATTTCCTCCTTTTATTCTGTTAGTATTTATCTCACATATGCTGGCACTCCTGTGTTGGGTGCATATATATTTATAATGGTTATATCTTATTGTTGGACTGACCCCTTTATCATTACGTAATGTCTTTCTTTATCTCTTGCTACTTTCTTCGTTTTGAAGTATATTTTTTCTGATACAAGTACTGCAACACCTGCTTTTTTCTCTTTGTTGTTTGCATGAAATATCTTTTTCCATCCCTTCTCTTTTAATCTGGAGATATCTTTGCGTTTGAAGTGAGTTTCTTGTAGGCAGCATATAGATGGGTCTTGCTTTTTTATCCATTCTGTTCCTCTCTGTCTTTTGATTGGTGCATTCAGTCCATTTACATTTAGGGTGTTTATTGATAGATATGTACTTATTGCCATTGCTGGCTTTAGATTTGTGGTTACCAAGGGTTCAAGGGTTGCTTCTTTAGTATCTAACAATCTAACTTAACTTTCTTGTTAAGTTATTGTAAACACTGTCTGATGTTTCTTTATTTCTCTCCCTTCTTATTCCTCCTCCTCCATTCTTTCTATAATAGGTGTTTTATTCTTTGCCTTTGTTTAGTATTTGGATGGTCTGCTTTCTTTGCTATGATTTTATTTTCTCTGGTGACATCTTTTTAGCCTTAGGTGTGATTCCATCTAGAGAAGTCCATTTAAGATATCCTGTAGTGGTGGTTTATGAGAGGTAAAGTCTCTCAACTTTTAATTGTCTGGAAATTGTTTAATCCCTCCATCATATTTAAGTGATAATCGTGCTGGATACATATTCTGATTCTAGGCCCTTCTGTTTCATAACATTAAATATATCATGCCATTCTTTTCTGGCCTGTAAAGTTTCTGTTGAGAAGTCTGAAGATAGTCTGATGGGTTTTACTTTGTAGGTGATCTTTTTTCTCTCTCTAGCTGCCTTTAATACCCTGTCTTTATCTTTGATCTTTGCCATCTTAATTATTATGTGTCTTGGTGTTGTCTTCCTTGGGTCGCTTGTGTTGGGAGATCTGTGGGCTTCGGTTGACTGCGAGAGTATTTCCTTCCCCAGCGAGGGAAAGTTTTCAGCAATTATTTCTTCAAAGACACTTTCTATCCCTTTTTCTCTCTTCTTTCTCTGGTACTCGTATAATGCGAATATTGTTCCGTTTGGATTGGTCACACAGTTCTCCTAATATTCTTTCATTCCTAGAAATCCTTTTATCTCTCTCTGCCTCAGCTTTTCTGTATTCCTGTTCTCTGATTTCTTTTCCATTAACAGTCTCTTGCATCTCTTCCATTCTGCTGTTAAGCCCTTAGATCGCTTGTCTGATTTCGGCATTGTCTTTCCTCAGTTCCCTCACTTCCTCCCTCAGCTCTTGCACATTTTTCTTAAGGTCCATCAGCATGGTTATGACTTTTATTCTGAATTCTTTTTCAGGAAGACTGTGCATTTCCATCCCTTCAGGCTCCCTCTCTGTGGTTGTCTGGTTGATTTTGATCTGAACCATATTCCTCTGTCTTTTCATGGATATAGAATTGGTCACTGGTAGTTGCCACATATGTCAGCTGGGCTCTTTAAGACTTTAAAAAGAGAAAAAAAAGAGAAAAGAAAAAACAAAACAAAAAACAAAACAACCTCCCCCCCCCCAAAGTACGCCCACCGGGAGTAGATTCTGTGGGAATGCTGTAGGTGGTGCTATTGCCCCACTATTCCGCAACCGTGGCTGTGCCGCTCCGCAGGGCCCTTTATCGCTCTGGCAGGGGTGGGAATGAATAGGAGGCTGTTGATCTCAGTGAGAAGTGTGAGTATGGCCACGCTTCCCCAGTCACCATCTATGGCATCTGAAACTCCCCAGGACTCCCAGCCTGCGGGGCTGAGTGTGCTGGGGCGATCCGGCTCCTCCGCTGGGCTCCTGTCACTTTAAGACCACTGAAGAAAGCATGGGCTTTTTTTTTTCCTTCCCGGGAGCCGGCTGCAAGCACCCTGGCGCGTTCACCACTCAGATCCTGCCCGTCTGTCTCTCCAATCTCCGCTGCACTGCGCGATGTGTGTCTGTGCTCCCCGCGCAGATCACCGGGGCTGGCTACTTCCCGGGGTGTACTTCCACTCCCTCCTGGCTCAGAATCCTCTCCTCCTGCTGGTGCGCTGGGGTGGGGGAGTGCTCGGGTCCCACCGGGTCGTGGCTCCGTATCTTACCCGCCTCTTGGGGTACCGAGTCCTCTCAGATGAACTGCACGCTGTGCGCTTTCCTGTGTATTCTGTTCTCTCTTTTAGGAATAGATGTAATTGCTGTGTTTTTGTAGATAAATATAGTGTTGGGAGGATATTTCTGCCGCCCTGCTCACGCAGCCATCTTCCTGGAAGTCCATAAACTTTCTTTACTATTTTTTTTTCTTTTTCCTTTTTCTTCCTCTGAGTGGATAATTTCAAGTGATTAGTCCTAGAGTGAACAGATTCTTTCTTCTGCTTGATTGAGCTTGCTGTTGAAGTTCTCTACTGCATTTTTTCATTTTATACATTGTATCATTAGCTCCAGAATTTGTTTTGTTTCTTTTTATCTCTGGTTTCTATCTCTTTGTTAAACCTTTCAGTGAATACATTTTGAATGTTGAGTACATTTTATTAATGTATTGCATTTTGTCCGTTGAGTTGTCTGAGTTCTCTTGTAGTTTGCTGAGTTTCCTTAAAACACCTATTTTGAATTCTTTATCACACAATTTGAAGATGTCCATTTCTTTGGAGTTGGTTACTGGAAAATTATTCTGTTCCTTTAGTGGAATCATGTTTTCTTGATTTTTCATGTTCTTTGAAGTTTCGCATTGCTGTCTTCTCATTTAAAGACATGCCCGTCTGTGGGTGGTTGTTAAAATCAGTATTTCTTTCATTCTTGGGTAAGCTTGTCCCATGTAATGACAGAGGACAACTGACAACTCAACGTTTATTTTATCCTTAAAAGGTGATAAAGCTAATTTCTTTTTTAACGTCTCTTCCTTCCCTTATAACACCAATTAACCACAGGGTATGTTTTTATTGGCCCGGTTTGTAACATATGACATGCCTAAACCAGTCATCCTGTCTAAGCGATAAGGTGTTCTCTTTGGGCAGCCAGGCCATAAGCCCACCCATAAGACAAGGAAGTCAGCAGTAACATGAAAGGCTGCTTGTAAATGGAAATACTGGGGGCAGATAAATATATTTTTACTTTACAAGGGTTTAGGGCACTTAGTGTAATTTGCATTCAACTACCGTTAAGCTATGTAACTTTTGAAAAGTCCTCTGAATCATTTCAGAGCCTTAATACCACATGGAAAATATTTGGTAATTTAGTATGATAGATTCTGGAACATGACACTCAACAGTGCTTCATCTTAAACTTAACTTTTCTGCCTTTCCTCCAGGATTGTGATTTTAAATATGACCACCCCCTCTTCTAACCATGATGAATTCTACCAAAAAGTCCCTCAGATTCCCAAGTTGTCCTCTGTAGCAGTTCTTGGGCCTCAGTCTCCTATCTTCGTTAGCATTTGCATGGACTATTTTTCTATCACTTTCCTTCCAAAAATTCTGTGTCATTATGTTTTAGGTTTGTCTTTGTTAAAAAGTATATACTAAATTAAACTTATTTTCTATCTGAGAATTTCTGCATTTTAACCAATTTAAGGTATTACAATGACTGTTGATATTTTTTAAATATGTACTGATATTAAATTGTATTTGCATGTTTTTCTTACTTTGGGGACGTCTTTGTCTATTTTGCCTTACATTGATTTTTTAAATCTTTTTTCTCATCTGCTTTATTAGCATTTCTCATCTGTTTATATGCATTCTGTAACTAATGACTTATTTAAATGAATAAATTTTTAACCAAGTATCAGGGTTAGAATGATATCTATGTAATAAGTATATTTATTTACTTACCTATTGGACAAAGCAATGGTCTTAAAATACTTTAACTCTGACCTCCATCTTATTACTCATAAAATATTTTCTCCCTTTTTAATTCCATTCCATCTTGTTTCAAAAATCCTTCATGTAAAATCACTATTACACATACCATTAGTTTTCACAGAAAATATAACATGTTTATTGAATTATTGAGCAGTTTCTTTACTAATAAGTTAAATACGATCCAATATTTCTCCCTCTGCCATATTATAATAGGTTCTTTTTTTCAGGAAGCGATTTTAAGTTTTTAAATGTCTCAGTTTTTGGCTAAAGTACTTTTATTTCACCCTGAACCCCAAATGATGGTTTAGATGGATTTTCTTTTACATTGACAGTTATATTCTCTGACAGTTTAAGGAAATCTCCTGTGGTTCCTGCTATGTGTTCTTCCCTGCCTAATTTCTTTAATTTGTAGTTAAGTTTTTCCTCACTGGTTGATAAAAAATATTGATACTCTAATTGAAGAATCTGCTTAAATTTTTCATATTTATTATTCATCTTTATTTTGGTTGTTTTCCTAAGTGCATTGTGTAGTTAATGCTTTGTTTTGTCAACTGAGCCCAGTCTGTGATCCTTTTAATTGATGTATTAATTTCTTTCATTTCTAGAATTTCATGTCTTTATCACTTTCTACTTATACTTTTTTTTCTTTGGTATCATTAATCTACAATTTCATGAGCAACATTATGTTTACTAGACTCCCTCATCATCCAGTCCACACAACATTCCCCATTACAGTAACTGTCCAGCAGCATAGTAAGATCCTATAGAATCACTACTTGTCTTCTCTGTGTTGTACAGCCCTCCCTGTGCCCGCCCCCTACATTATGCCTGGTAATCATAATGCCCCTTTTTATACCTTTATCCCTCCCTTCCCACCCATCCTCCTCAGTCCCTTTCACTTTGGTAATCGTTAGTCCCTTCGTGGGTTCTGTGAGTCTACTGCTGTTTTGTTCCTTCATTTTTTTTCTTTGTTCTTATACTCCACAGATGAGTGAAAACATTTGATACTTGTCTTTTTCTGCCTGGCTTATTTCACTGAGCATAATACCCTCTAGCTCCATCCATGTTGTTGCAAATGGTAGGATTTGTTTTCTTCTTATGGCTGTATAATATTCCACTGTCTATACATACCACCTCTTCTTTATCCATTCATCTACTGATGGACACTTAGGTTGCTTCCATTTCTTGGCTATTGTAAATAGTGCTGCGATAAACATAGGGGTGCATATGTCTTTTTCAAACTGGGCTGCTGCATTCTTAGGGTATATTCCTAGGAGTGGGATTCCTGGGTCAAATGATATTTCTATTTTGAGTTTTTTTTTAGGAACCTTCATACTGCTTTCCACAATGGTTGAACTAGTTAACATTCCCACCAGCAGTGTAGCACGGTTCCCCTTTCTCCACATCCTCACCAACAATTTTTTAATATAATTTATTTCATTATCATTAATTTACAATAACATGTGCAATATTACGATTATTAAACTACCCCTTCATCAGGTCCCCCCCACCAACCCCATTACAGTCACTGTCGATCAGCGTAGTGAGATGCTATAGAATCACTACTTGTCTTCTCTGAGTTGTACTGCCCTCCCCGTGCCCCCACAACATTACATCTGCTAATTGTAATGCCCCTTTTTCCCTCTTATCCCTCCCTTCCCGCCCATTTTCCCCAGTCCCTTTCCCTTTGGTAACTATTAGTCCGTTCTTGGGTTCTGTGAGTCTGCTGCTGTTTTGTTCCTTCAGTATTTTTCTTTGTTCTTATACTCCACATATGAGTGAAATCATTTGATACTTGTCTTTTTCAGCTTGGCTTATTTCACTGAGCATAATGCCCTCTAGCTCCATCCATGTTGTTGCAAATGGTAGGATTTGTTTTCTTCTTATGGCTGAATAATATTCCATTGTGTATATGTACCACCTCTTCTTTATCCATTCATCTACTGATGGACACTTAGGTTGCTTCCATTTCTTGGCTATTGTAAATAGTGCTGAAATAAATATAGGGGTGCATCTGTCCTTTTCAAATTGGGCTGCTGCATTCTTAGGGTAAATTCCTAGGAGTGGAATTCCTGGGTCAAATGGTGTTTCTATTTTGAGTTTTTTGAGGAACCTCCATACTGCTTTCCACAATGATTGAACTAATTTACAGTCCCACCAGCAGTGTAGGAGGGTTCCCTTTTCTCCACATCCTTGCCAACATTTGTTGTTGTTTGTGTTTTGGATGTTGGCCATCCTCACTGGTGTGAGGTGATATCTCATTGTGGTTTTAATCTGCATTTCTCTGATGATTAGCGATGTGGAGCATCTTTTTATGTGCCTGTTGGCCATCTGAATTTCTTCTTTGGAGAAGTGTCTATTCATGTCCTCTGCCCATTTCTTAATTGGATTATTTGCTTTCTGTTTGTTAAGGTGCATGAGTTCTTTATATATTTTGGATGTCAACCGTTTATCAGATACGTTTTTTATGAATATATTCTCCCATACTGTAGGATGTCTTTTTGTTCTACTGATGGTGTCCTTTGCTGTACAGAAGCTTTTCAGCTTCATATACTCCCACTTGTTCATTTTTGCTTTTGTTTCCTTTGCCCGGGGAGATATGTTCATGAAGAAGTTGCTCATGTTCATGTCCAAGAGATTTTTGCCTATGTTTTTTTCTAAGAGTTTTATGGTTTCATGACTTACATTCAAGTCTTTGATCCACCTTGAGTTTACCTTTGTGTATGGGGCTAGACAGTAGTCCAGTTTCATTCTCTTACATGGAGCTGTCCAGTTTTTCCAACACCAGCTGCTGAAGAGGCTGTCATCTCCCCATTGTATATCCAAGGCCCTTTTATCAAATATTAATTGACTGTATATGTTTGGGTTAATGTTTGGATTTTCTATTCTGTTCCACTGGTCTGTGGGTCTGTTTTTGTGCCAATACCAAATTGTCTTGATTACTGTGGCTTTGTAGTAGAGCTTGAAGTCAGGGAGTGTAATTCCCCTGTTTTATTCCTCCTTCTCAGGATTGCTTTGGCTATTCGGGGTCTTTTGTGGTTCCATATGAATTTTAGAATTATTTGTTCCAGTTCATTGAAGAAAGCTGTTGGTAGTTTGATAGGGATTGCATTGAATCTGTAGATTGCTTTAGGTAGTATAGCCATTTTGACAATATTTATTCTTCCTAGCCAAGAGCATGGGATGCATTTCCATTTGTTAGTGTCCTCTTTAATTTCTCTTAGGAGTGTCTTGTAGTTTTCAGAGTACAGGTCTTTCACTTCCTTCGTTAGGTTTATTCCTAGGTATTTTATTCTTTTTGATGCAATTGTGAATGGAATTGTTTTTCTGATTTCTCTTTCTGTTAGTTCATCATTAGTGTATAGGAAAACAATAGATATCTGTGTGTTAATTTTGTATCCTGCAACTTTTCTGAATTCAAATATTAGTTTTAGTAGCTTTAGAGTGGAGTCTTTAGGGTTTTTTATATAAAATATCATGTCATCTGCAAATAGTGACAATTTGACTTCTTCTTTACCAATTTGGATGCCTTGTATGTCTTTGTTTTGTCTGATTGCCATGGCTAGAACCTCCAGTACTATGTTGAATAACAGTGGTTAGAGTTGGCATCCCTGTCTTGTTCCTGATATTAGGTGAAAAGTTTTCAGCTTCTCGTTGTTAAGTATGATATTTGCTGTGGGTTTGTCATATATGGCCTTTATGATGTTGAGGTACTTGCCCTCTATACCAATTTTGCTGAGAGTTTTTATCATGAATGGATGTTGAAATTCATCGAATGCTTTATCCACATCTATGGAGATGATCATGTGGTTTTTGTCCTTCTTTTTCTTGATGTGGTGGATGATGTTGATGGATTTTCTTATGTTGTACCACCCTTGCATCCCTAAGATGAATCCCACTTGATCATGGTGTATGATCCTTTTGATGTATTTTTGAATTTGGTTTGCTAATATTTTGTTGAGTATTTTTGCCTCATTGTTCGTCAGGGAAATTGGTCTGTAATTTCTTTTTTTGTCAGGTCTTTGCCTGGTTTTGGTATTAGAGTGATGCTGGCTTCATAGAATGAGTTTGCAAGTATTCCCTCCTCTTCTATTTTTTGGAAAACTTTAAGGTAAATGGGTAGTATGTTTTCTCTATATGTCTGATAAAATTCAGCAGTGAGTCCATTTGGCCTTGGAGTGTTTTTCTTGGGTAGTTTTCTGATTACTGATTCAATTTCATTGATGGGAATTGGCCTGTTTAGATTTTCTATTTCTTCTTTGGTCAGTCTTGGAATCTTGCATTTTTCTAGGAAGTTGTCCATTTCTTCTAGGTCATCCAGTTTGTTAGCATATAGATTTTCATGGTATTCTCTAATAATTCTTTGTATTTCTCTGGGGACCATTGTGATTTTTCCTTTCTCATTTCTGATTCTGTTTGTGTGTGTAGATTCTCTTTTTCTCTTAATAAGTCTGGCTAGGGGTTTTTCTATTTTATTTTCTCAAAGAACCATCTCTTGGTTTCATTGATTTTTTCTATTGTTTTATTCTTCCAATTTTATTTATTTATTCTCTGATCTTTATTATGTCCCTCCTTCTGCTCACTTTGGGCCTCATTTGTTCTTCTTTTTCCAATTTCAATAATTGTGACGTTATGCTATTCATTTGGGATTGTTCTTCCTTCTTTAAATAGGCTTGGATTGCTATATACTTTCCTCTTAGAACTGCCTTCCATGTGCCCCATGGAAGTTGGGGCTTTGTGCTGTTGTTGTCATTTGTCTCCATATATTGCTTGATCTCTGTTTTAATTTGGTCATTGATCCATTGATTATATAGGAGCATGTTGTTAAGCCCACATGTGTTTGTGAGACTTTTTGTTTTCTTTGTACAATTTATTTCTAGTTTTATACCTTTGTGATCTGAGAAGTTCGTTGGTAGAATTTCAATCTTTTTGAATTTACTGAGGCTCTTCTTGTGGCATAGCATGTGGTATATTCTGGAAAATGTTCCATGTGCACTTGAGAAGAATGTGTATCCTGATGCTTTTGGGTGTAGAGTTCTGTAGATGTCTGTTAGGTCCATCTGTTCTAGTTTGTTGTTCAGTGTCTGTGTCTCCTTACTTATTTTCTGTCTGGTTGATCTGTCCTTTGGAGTGAGTGGTGTGTTGAAGTCTCCTAAAATGAATGCATTGCATTCTATTTCCTCCTGTAATTCTGTTAATATTTGTTTCCCTTATGTCAGTGCTCCTGTTTTGGGTGCAAAGATATTTATAATGGTTACATCCTCTTGTTGGACTGACCCCTTTGTCATTATGTAATGTCCTTTATTATCTCTTGTTACTTTCTTTGTTTTGAAGTCTATTTTGTCAGATACAACTACTACAACACCTGCTTTTTTCCCCCTATTGTTTGCATGAAATATTTTTTTCCATCCCTTCACTTTTAGTCTGTGTATGTCTTTGCGTTTGAGGTGAGTCTCTTGTAAGCAGTATATAGATGGGTCTTGCTTTTTTTATCCATTCTGTTACTCTGTGTCTTTTGATTGGTGCATTCAGTCCTCTTACATTTAGGGTGATTATCGATAGGTATGTACTTATTGCCATTGCAAGCTTTGTATTCGTGGTTACCAAAGGTTCAGGGGTAGCTTCTTTACTATCTAACTGTCTAAATTAACTGTCTTATTTAGCTATTATAGACAAAATCTCATGATTCTTTATTTCTCTCCCTTCTTATTCTTCTTCCTACATTCTTTACATGTTAAGTATTTTATTCTGTACTCTTTTGTGTTTCCTTTGACTGCTTTTGTGGATAGTTGATTTTATTTTTTGCCTTGACTTAGTATTTGGTTGGTCTGCTTTCTTTGCTGTGACTTTATTTTCTCTGGTGACATCTATTTAGCATTAAGAGTGCTTCCATCTAGAGCAGTTCCTTTAAGATATCCTGTAGAGATGGTTTGTGGGAGGCAAATTCCCTCAACTTTTGCTTTTCTGAGAATTATTTAATCCCTCCTTGAAATTTAAATGATAATTGTGCTGGATACAGTATTCTTGGTTCAAGGCCCTTCTATTTCATTCCATTAAATATATCATACCATTCTCTTCTGGCCTGTAAGGTTTCTGTTGAGAAGTCTGATGATAGCCTAATGGGTTTTCCTTTGTATGTGAACTTTTTTCTCTCTGGATGCCTTTAGTACTCTGTCCTTATCTTTGATCTTCACCATTTTAATTATTATATGTCTTGGTGTTGTCCTCCTTGGGTCCCTTGTGTTGGGAGACCTGTGGGCTTCCATGGTCTGAGAGACTATTTCCTTCCCCAGCTTTGGGAAGTTTTCAGCAATTCTTTCGTCAAAGACACTTTCTATCCCTTTTTCTCTCTTTTCTTCTTCTGGTACCCCTATAATGCGAATATTGTTCAGTTTGGATTGGTCACACAGTTCTTTACAATTCCTTAATTCCTAGAGATCCTTTTATCTCTCTCTGCCTCAACTTCTCTGTATTCCTGTTCTCTGATTTCTATTCCTTTAACAGTCTCTTGCACCTTGTCCAATCTGTTCTTAAGACCTTCTATGGATTGTTTCATTTCTGTTATGTTCATGCAAACTTCATCCCTTAGCTCTTGCATATTTCTCTGCAGGTCCATCATCCTGTTTATGACTTTTATTTTGAATTCTTTTTCAGAAAGATTGGTTATATCTATCCCACCAGGCCCTCTCTTTTGGGTTGTCTGAGTGATATTTGACTGGACCAGAGTCTTCTGCCTTTTCATGGTGATATAAATGGTTGCAGTCAGGTGGCACATGTGTCAGCTGGGAGAACAACATCCCTTCCTGCTTGCTGGTTGCCTTGCCCTTCTCTGCTGCCGGTGGAAGTTACTGGCACATTGGGGGCAGACTCTGGGATAATCCCGAGTTGCCATGGGCGGGGTGGCCCTCGGGAAAGCCTGGAACCCTGCAAGGGGTCGCAACAGTGCAGGGTGTGTTCTTCTGCAAGAACGGCACCCCTTCGTGCCTTCCAGACCTTGCTCCGGCCTCTGCTGCCTTTGCCATTTACGCACACACCAGGAGAAGTCTC
This sequence comes from Smutsia gigantea, assembly GCA_032199065.1. NCBI lineage: Eukaryota > Metazoa > Chordata > Mammalia > Pholidota > Manidae > Smutsia > Smutsia gigantea. Next base: position 118,737 of record JAVSCE010009517.1, read on the forward strand.
TGAGATAATCCCCTGAGCTACCATAGGCAGGGCAGCCCTTGGGAAAGCCTTGGAGCCCTGCATGGGGTCGCCACCATGCTGGTTGTGTTCTCCTGTGAGAACGGCTCCCCTTCATGCCTTCCAGGCCTTGCTCTGGCTTCTGCTGCCTGTGCTATTTACCCACACACTGGGAGCAGTCTCTGGGATAATCCCCACAGCTGCCATGGACGGGGCAGCCCTTGGGATGGCCTGGAGTACTGCGGGGGGGACGCAGACATGCTGGGTGTGTTCTCCTACAAGAACAGTGCCTCTTCGTGCCTTCTGGACTTTGCTCTGGCTTCCGCTGCCTGTGCTGTTTACCCACACACTGGAAGCAGTATCTGGGTAATTCCTTGAGCTGCTATGGTCAGGGCAGCCCTAGAGATAGCCTGGCTCCTTGCAGGGGATCGCTGCCATGCCAGTTATGTTCTCCTGAGAGAATGGCGCCCCTTTGTGCCTTCCCAACCTTGCTCCAGGTTCCTCTGTTTGTACCGGGCAGTTTTGTGCTTGTGGCAGCCTCTTGGTCTGGCCCAGTTAGCTGCACACTGGGAGAAGACTGTGTGGTTGCTGTGGGCTGGGCTGTTCCATAGCTCCTCTGTAGCTGTGGTGGGCCAGCCAGTTTGCTTGCAGCACTGGCCAGGGTGAATGAGTGGCAGGTGCTTATCACAGTGAGGTGCTTTGGGGCTGGGACAATTTTGTCCCTTTAAGACTTTTAAAAAGTGCCCACTTTTCTTTTGTCCCAGGGGAGCTGGCTGTGGGGACCCACTCGCAGTCTCTGTCTTGGATTTTACTTTTCCGTTTCTCTAACATCCAGTACACCATGCAATGTGTGTCTGTGCTCCCAGTGCAGATTATTTGGGCTGGTTATTTAGCAGTCCTGTGCTTCCACTCCGTCCCCACTCTGATTCTTTTCCTCCCACCAATTAGCTGGGGTGGGGGAGTGCTCGGGTTCTGCCAGGTCACGGCTTTGTATCTTACCCTTTTCGTGAGGTGCTGAGTTCTTGTAGATGTAAATGTAGCCTATCTGTTGTACTATATCTTCTGGTCTCTCCTTTAGGAGTAGTTGTATTTGTTGTATTTTCAAAAACATATATGGTTTTGGGAGTAGATTTCCACTGCCCTACTCATGCCGCCATCTTGATCCCCTCTCCTTACACTGTTTATAGTGTTTTGTTATATATATATTTTTGTCTTCACTGTTGAGCTCTTTAATCATTTAAAAATAATCATATATGGTGTCTTTCAGATTGTTTTATTATTTTAGTTCCTTAGGATTTATTGTCCTCTATTTTTATTGCTGCATAGCTCTGCTTAATATTTTTTATAATGAATTTGTTTGTAATGGGAATATTTTTATAAAACGATTTTTTCCTGTGGAAATCCTGCTTCCTGGTTTATTGGGACAAAGGATATTATCAGGCTTGGACTAAATTTTCCTACATTAATTCAGTGGCTCATGTTTCTCACAACATAAGCATAACATTTTTAAAGCAGTTTTCTAAAATTTGTGAGGTATGTGTGTGTGTTTTCCTATTAAGAGAAGCTTTTACTTTCTTTCCCTCTCAGTGCATGAGGCAAAAAGTACAAACAAACAAGCAGTGTTCTGCCTGTCTTCAGGAGCAAGCGTGTGTTTTCCTTCTGTTTTTCTAAGTGTGCACCCCTTTAAGGGACTGCCTCAATATGATATTTTGACTTTCATTTTGTCATAAGACAAAGGCTTAGCATCCTGTCTTACTGTGTGTCTTAAAACCAAAATCTTTAGTCTAGGGCATATTTTGGACAAATTCGCTACCTTTATCTGCATACCACAAGTACTGTGTTACACCAATGTGTAGTGTGTGCTGCATTTCTGAGAGGTTGGATTTAATTTTTTTCCTTGTGATCCTACTTGGAATTTTAGCAATCATATCATTTATGTATAATTCATATGTGTTTCTACTATAGGGGTTCCATGTTAATTCATCTTGGGTTGTTCTGAAATTGAAAATGCACTTGAAATTTAAATTTTAACCATAATTCAGAATCACTCTCCATTTGTGTCTACTGTATTTTCCTTCCAACTGTTTTTGACTAAGACACAATTTTTCACTTTTTTAGAATATAAACCCTTTCTTATGTTCTTCTGATGTCATATCTCTCTCATTCTCTACTGATTTCCTCTTATCTGGACCAAAATTAATGTAGGTCTCCTATACCTAAAAGAGAACAAATATTTCACTTGATCCATTTGTCTTTTTTATTCATCTTTCTTCAGCTCATGCCTAATTCTTTCTCCAAATATTTGTTATAACTTGCTTAAATCTCTAGTAGTATAAGTCAATGCTTTGTCTATTGATAATAGTACTAATCACACAGATCTACTTCTTTTATGTTTACACACATACATGTTAATATAATTCATGCTATTTCCTTGTTTGCTGTTTGTTTCCATGTGGTGCATCTCTGTTATAATTTTCACATTCCCGTAGACAAGGACTATGCCTCTATTTATTTCTTGTGAATCCTAAAGTATTTAGGAAAATGCTAATCAGAAGATCCTTGAAAATACTTTTAACATTTATAAATTAATCTGTTTGAAGACTCACTGTTTGTAAGAGGTAATTTTCCTGAATAATACCTTGCTAGCTTAAAGGAGTTTAGAGCCTCACACAAGTGAATTTTCTGTAGTTTAAAGGTTGCTTTGAAGACCAGGCATTGAGATTAAAGGTAATGCAGCGACATTTTCTAGTAATATTATTGTCGAATTGTCCCAAACCACAGTGATGTTGATTACTGTATATACATAAATATATACATATATTTCTGTGTGTTTATATATATATAACCACATGTGTGCATGTGTGTGTGTGTATATATATGTATATATACATACATATATACATATATACATATATATATATATACATATATATATTCAAATTTCACAACGTAAGAACACATACAGCACTAAATTAGTGTTCTGTGTATTTTTTTCTCCTAAGGATAATGAGTTAAATTCCTCCAACCTATACTTTATTTTTTGACTCATTCAATTTATACTGAAAATTAGTTTAAATAAAAATAGAACAATGTTCCATAGAGGAGAAAGAGCTATTTACTAAATATGAGTAGTTAATTTTTTCTCCACTCTATATGTGTTAAAATATGTATTTTATTTATTCAGTATCATTAACCATGGTCTCTCTTAAAGCTATTAAGTACATCCATCCCACGCCTTTCTGCCTAACCTTCAAGTGAGCTGTATTATGAATTGCCATATTAGAATGTCTAGAACACTCCTGAAGGAGGTAAATTTTATTTTATTATTATTGTTTTGCTCTTCTAAAATCCCTGTATGCCCTTGTTTATCATGCTGTGCTTATTGTTTTATTTTATTTTTTGGTCTTTTGATTTGCCAAGCTTAATGTAACAAAAAAAGTTCTACTCCAAATATGACACTGTAGCCATTTTATTCTATTTTATAGTCAATGGAATACATTTTCTTTCATCCTACCTCTCAGAATTTTGTCCTTTGGGGGCAGGCAAACAATTCAGTCTTGGCAATACTCTTTTTTTAAAAAATAATTTATTTTAGTATCATTAATCTATAATTACACGTGCAATATTAGTGATTAAACTACCCCCTTCATCAGTTCCCCCCACCAACCCCATTACAGTCACTGTCCATCAGCGTACTGAGATACTATAGAGTCACTACTTGTCTTCTCTGAGTTGTACAGCCCTCTCCATGCCCCCCCAACACTACATCTGCTAATCGTAATGCCGCATTTTCCCCTTGTCCCTCCCTTCCCACCCATCCTCCCCAGTCCCTTTCTCTTTGGTAACTATTAGTCTGTTCTTGGGTTCCCTGACTCTGCTGCTGTTTTTTGTTCTTTCAGTTTTTTCTTTGTTCTTATACTCCACAGATGAGTAAAATCATTTGATACTTGTCTTTTTTGGCTTGGCTTATTTCACTGAGCATAATACCCTCTAGCTCCATCCATGTTGTTGCAAATGGTAGGATTTGTTTTCTTCTTATGGCTGAATAATATTCCATTGTGTATATGTACCACCTCTTCTTTATCCATTCATCTACTGATGGACACTTAGGTTGCTTCCATTTCTTGGCTATTGTAAATAGTGCTGCGATAAACATACGGGTGCATATGTCTTTTTCAAATTGGTCTGCTGCATCGTTAGGGTAAATTGCTAGGAGTGGAATTCTTGGGTCAAATGGTATTTCTATTTTGAGATTTTGAGGAACCACCATACTGCTTTCCACAATGGTTGAACTAATTTGCATTCCCACCAGCAGTGTAGGAGGGTTCCCTTTTCTCCACATCCTCGCCAATATTTGTTGTTTGTGCTTTGGATGTTGGCCATCCTCACTGGTGTGAGGTGATATCTCATTGTGGTTTTCATCTGCATTTCTCTGATGATTAGTGATGTGGAGCATCTTTTCATGTGCCTGTTGGTCATGTCTTTGGACAAGTGTCTATTCATGTCCTCTGCCCATTTCTTAATTGGATTATTTACTTTATGTTTGTTGAGGTGCGTGAGTTCTTTATATATTTAGATGTCAACCCCTTATCGGATGTGTCATTTATGAATATAGTCTCCCATACTGTAGGATGTCTTTTTGTTCTACTGATGGTGTCTATTGCTGTACAGAAGATTTTCAGCTTGATATAGTCCCACTTGTTCATTTGTGCTTTTGTTTCCCTTGCTCGGGGAGATATGTTCATAAAGAAGTCGCTCATGTTTATGTCCAAGAAATTTTTGGCTATGTTTTTTTCTAAGAGTTTTGTGGTTTCATGACTTATATTCAGGACTTTGATCCATTTTGAGGTGACTTTTGTGTATGGGGTTATACAGTAGTCCAGTTTCTCTTACATGTAGCTGTCCAGTTTTGCCAGCACCATCTGCTGAAGAGGCTGTCATCTCCCCGTTGTATATCCAAGGCTCCTTTATCAAATATTAATTGACTGTATATGTTTGGGTTAATGTTTGGATTTTCTATTCTGTTCCACTGGTCTGTGGGTCTGTTTTTGTGCCAGTACCAAATTGTCTTGATTGCTGTGGCTTTGTAGTAGAGGTTGAAGTCAGGGAGCGTAATTCCCCCTGTTTTATTCCTCCTTCTCAGGATTGCTTTGGCTATTCGGGGTCTTTTGTGGTTCCATATGAATTTTAGAATTATTTGTTCAAGTTCATTGAAGAAAGCTGTTGGTATTTTGATAGGGATTGCCTTGAATCTGTAGATTGCTTTAGGTAGTATAGCCATTTTGACAATATTTATTCTACCTAGCCAAGAGCATGGGATGCATTTCCATTTGTTAGTGTCCTCTTTAATTTCTCTTAGGAGTGTCTTGTAGTTTTCAGAGTATAGGTCTTTCACTTCCTTCGTTGGGTTTATTCCTAGGAATTTTTTTTGATGCAATTGTGAATGGAATTGTTTTTCTGATTTCTCTTTCTGTTAATTCATCATTAGTGTATAGGAAAGCAACAGATTTCTGTGTGTTAATTTTGTATCCTGCAACTTTGCTGAATTCAGATATTAGTTCTAGTAGTTTGGGAGTAGAGTCTTTACGGTTTTTAATGTAAAATATGTCATCTGCAAACAGTGACAATTTGACTTCTTTACCAATTTGGATGCCTTGTATTTCTTTGTTTTGTCTGATTGCCATGGCTAGGACCTCCAGTACTATGTTGAATAACAGTGGAGAAAGTGGGCATCCCTGTCTTGTTCCCGATCTTAGATGAAAAGCTTTCAGTTTCTCCCTGTTAAGTATGATGTTCTCTGTGGGTTTGTCATATATGGCCTTTATGATGTTGAGGTACTTGCCCTCTATACCCATTTTGTTGAGAGTTTTTATCATGAATGGATGCTGAATTTTGTCAAATGCTTTTTCAGCATCTATGGAGATGATCATGTGGTTTTTGTTCTTTTTGTTGATGTGGTGGATGATGTTGATGGATTTTCGAGTGTTGTACCATCCTTGCATCCCTGGGATGAATCCCACTTCATCATAGTGTATGTTCCTCCTGATGTATTTTTGAATTCGGTTTGCTAATATTTTGTTGAGTATTTTTGCCTCTAAATTCATCAGGGATATTGGTCTGTAATTTTCTTTTCTGGTGAGGTCTTTGCCAGGGCTTGGTATTAGAGTGTGATGCTGGCTTCATAGAATGAGTTTGGAAGTATTCCCTCCTCTTCTATTTTTTCGAAATCTTTAAGGAGAATGGTTATTTCTTCTCTATATTCTGGTAGTATTCAGAGGTGAATCCATCAGGTCCGGGGGTTTTCTTCTTGGGTAGTTCTTTGATTACCGTTCAATTTCGTTGCTGGTGAATGGTCTGTTTAGTTTTTCTGTTTCTTGCTTTGTCAGTCTTGGAAGGTTGTATTTTTCTAAGAAGTTGTCCGTTTCTTCCAGGTTTTCCAGTTGTTAGCATATAGATTCTCATAATATTCTCTTATAATTCTTTGTATTTCTGTGGGGTCTGTTGTTATTTTTCCTTTCTCATTTATGATTTTGTTTATGTGTGTAGATTCTCTTTTTCTCTTAATGAGTCTGACTAGGGGTTCATCTATTTTGTTTGTTTTTTCAAAGAACCAGCTCTTGGTTTCATTGATTTTTTCCATTGTTTTATTCTTCTCAATTTTATTTATTTCTTCTCTGATCTTTATTATGTCCTTCCTTCTGGTGACTTTGGGCCTCATTTGTTCTTCTTTTTCCAATTTCAGTAATTGTGTTTTTAGACTATTCATTTGGGACTGTTCTTCCTTCTTTAAATAGGGCTGGATTGCAATATACTTTCCTCTTAGAAGTACCTTTCCTGCATCCCACAGAAATTGTGGCTTTGTGTTATCATCATTAGTTTCCATATATTCTTTGATTTCTGTTTTGATTTGGTTGTTAACCCATTGAATAATTAGGAGAATGTTGTTAAGTCTCTATGTATTTGTGAGCCTTTTTTATTTCTTTCTAAAATTTATTTCTAATTTTATACCTTTGTGATCTGAGAAGTTGGTTGGTAGGATTTCAATATTTTTGAATTTAGTGAGGTTCTTTTTGTGGCCTAGTATGTGGTCTATTCTGGAAAATGTTCCATGTGCACTTGAGAAGAATGTGTATCCTGTTGCTTTTGGGTGTAGAGTTCTGTAGATGTCTGTTAGGTCCATCTGTTCTAGTGTGTTGTTCAGTGCCTCTGTGTCTTTATTTATTTTCAGTCTGGTTGATCTGTCCTTTGGAGTGAGTGTTGTGTTGAAGTCACCTAAAATAATTGCATTACTGTCTATTTCCTCCTTTAATTCTGTTAGTATTTGTTTCACATATGCTGGCGCTCCCGTGTTGGATCCATATATATTTATAATGGTTATATCCTCTTGTTGGATTGACCCCTTTATCATTATGTAATGTCCTTCTTCATCTCTTGCTACTTTCTTCGTTTTTAAGTCTATTTTGTCTGATACAAGTACTGCAACATCTGCTTTTTTCTCCTTGTTGTTTGCATAGAATATCTTTTTCCATCCCTTCACTTTTAGTCTATGTATATCTTTGGGTTTGAGGTAAGTTTCTTGTAGGCAGCATATAGATGGGTCTTGCTTTTTTATTCATTCTGTTACTCTGTGTCTTTAGATTAGTTCCTTCAGTACTCTTACATTTAGGGTGATTATCGATAGATATGTACTTATTGCCATTGCTGGCTTTAGATTCATGGTTACCAATTGTTCAAAGGTTCCTTCTTTACTATCTAACAATCTAACTTAACTCTCTTGTTAAGTTATTGTAAACACTGTCTGATGTTTCATTATTTCTCTCTATTCTTATTCTTCCTCCTCCATTCTTTGTATACTAAGTGTTTTATTCTTTGCCTTTCGTTAGTATTTGGATCGTCTGCTTTCTTTGCTATGATTTTATTTTCTCTGGTGACATCTTTTTAGCCTTAGGAGTGCTTCCCTCTAGAGCAGTTCCTTTAAGATGTCCTGTAGAGGTGGTTTATGGGAGGCAAATTCTCTCAGCTTTTGCTTGTGTGGAAATTGTTTAATCCCTCCGTCATATTTAAATGATAATCGTGCTGGATACAATATTCTTGGTTTGAGGCCCTTCTGTTTCATGACATTAAGTATATCATGCCATTCTCTTCTGGCCTGTAGGGTTTCTGTTGAGAAATCTGATGATAATCTGATGGGTTTTCCTTTGTAGGTGACCTTTCTTCTTTCTCTAGCTGCCTTTAATACTTTGTCCTTTTCTTTGTTCTTTGCTATTTCAATTATTATGTGTCTTGGTGTTGTCTTCCTTGGGTCTCTTGTGTTGGGAGATCTGTGGGCTTCCGTGGACTGCGAGACTATTTCCTTCCCCAGCATGGGGAAGTTTTCTGCAATTATTTCCTCAAAGACACTTTCTATCCCTTTTTCTCTCTCTTCTTCCTCTGGTACTCCTATAATACGAATATTGTTCCGTTTGGATTGGTCACACAGTTCTCTTAATATTCTTTCATTCCTAGAGACCCTTTTATCTCTGCCTCAGCTTCTCTGTATTCCTGTTCTCTGATTTCTATTGCATTAACAGTCTCTTGCATCTCTTCCAGTCTGCTGCTAAGCCCATCGATGGCTTGTCTCATTTCTGCATTGTCCGTCCTGACTTCCCTCACTTCCTCCCTCAGCTCTTGCATATTTCTCTGCAGATCCATCAGCATGGTTATGACTTTTATTCTGAATTCTTTTTCAGGAAGATATTCATTTCCAGTCCTTCACCCTCCCTCTGTGTTGTTTTCTGGATGAGCTTTGTCTGTACCATATTCCTCTGTCTTTTCATGACAATAGAAGTATTCGCTGGCATGTGCCATGGATGTCAGCTGGGCTCTTTAAGACTTTAAAAGAAATAAACAAACAAACAAAAAAAAACAAAAACGAAAAAAATCGGAAGAGAAAGAAACGAGAAAAAAAGAAGGAAGAGAGAAAAAAGAACGAAAAGAAAAAAAAGAAACAAAAGGGAAAAAAATATAAGCCCACTGGGTGTAGATTCTGTATGGATGCTGTAGGTGGCGCTGTTGCTCCACTATTCTGCAGCCGTGGCCGCTGCACCATTCTGCTGGGCCGTTTGCAGCTCTGGCCGGGGCGGGAATGAATGGGAGGCTCCTGTTCTCCGTGCAAAGTTTCAGTGTAGCTACTTTTTCCCAGTCGCCAGGCAAGGTGTCCAAAATTCCTCAGGACTCCCAGCCCGCTGGGCTGAATGTGCTGCGATGATCATAAGACTGCTGAAAAATGTGCGCGCTGTTCTTTTGTCCCTGGAGCTGGCTGCATGAACCCGGGCGTGTTCCCAGCTCAAAACCTTCACCTTCTGCCTCTCCAATCTCTGCTTCACCACACGATGTGTGTCACCGCTCCCGGCACAGATCAACAGGGCTGGTTATTTTGCAGGGTATACTTCCACTCCCCTTGCTCTGAATCCTCTCTTCCTGCCAGTGCGCTGGGGTGGGTGAGTGTTCGGTCCCACCGGGATGCGGCTTGTATCTTACCCTCCTCGCGGGGTGCCAAGTAGTCTCAGGTGCAGATGCAGGCTGTGCGTTGTCCTGGGTATTCTGGTCTCTCTTTTAGGAATAGTTGTATTTGCTGTATTTTCATAGATATATATGAGTTTGGGAGGAGATTTCTGCCGCCCTGCTCACCCCGCCATCTTCCCGAAACTCCTCATGCTGTGCTTATTGTTAATGATATCCATTTCAAAGTAACTGAATAGATTCTTTCCAGTTCAAATCATAGAAAATCAAAGAATAAAAGGAAATATCAAGGGAAAGAGTATTCCACATAGTTGATTGTTTTTTCTTATGCATAATTAGTGTGTGTGCTTGTAAGATGTATAGATGAATTTACCTCTATTTATCTTCCCAACAGAAAGTAAGAATGAGAAAAAAAGGAAAATTATTACAATAAAAAAGAAAAGAAATTATTCCAGTTTTATTCATGAGTTCCATGTTTCTGGAATTTCAAACAAGCAAACTTGAAAGACATAAATATCATATGAACAATACACACCCCTATAACTTAACACCTGTCTCCCATGAATAGGCTATGGCATTTTAATGCTTATATGTTAATGCAATATGTTGCTTTTTGTGCTAGTACCATGAAATATTTGGCACAGAGTTATGTACATTTTGAACTTGGCTGTAGCATTCCTGCTCTGAGGCTTCATATGCATTTTTTTCCAATTAGACTCATTTCAACTTGCATGCTTTCTGAATTATGAACATTACTGCATCGTTGTTTAAATGTGCAATGATATTAAGGGAAGGGAGATTTAGGTTAATATAGACATAATAACAGAGACTTAGCCTTTAGTATATCTTTTTTGGGGAAATAGCCATAAGACAACTAACATAACTTTTTTGGTACAATATGTTTAGAAGTTGTTGGTAAAAGTAGTGCAAGTGTCTGGAAAAGTGGTGGAAGATTGGAACAACACAGTACGGCACTCACAGTGGGAGTACAAAGCATTCCATACTCAAATGAATCAAGAGCATAGCCTGAAATATGTAGAGTACTGTGAAATATTGGCTCTGCCTTTCCTCTTCCATACTTTCTCTTGGTTTGTGTAGCCCAAGATAAAAAGGATGTGTTTGGATTTATGTGCCAGGTTTCAGAGATGGACTGGGTAAGGATGGAGCAAAGTTTCAGGTGGAATCATTTTGAGCCTTTACACATTGTGTGATCTTGAGAGTGCTACGGGAAGTGGTAAAGCTTCAGTTTCATCCATGAAATGAGGATAATAATGAATACAACTTTCAGATCACTCTGAAGTTACATTTTCATGGTGTTTGGTAAACTGAGTTTCGATATAAATATCAGCTATATTTATACAATGCTTATAAAACCCCTCGTACAAAGCACACTGTATCATTTATACTGAAACAACACCATACAGAAAGTACTATTATCATCCCCATTTCACAGAAGAGGAGACAAAGGCACAAAGAAATGGAAGGACTTGGCCAAGGTCTCACTGGTAAAGAAGCAACCAGGATTTAGCTCAAACAAGCCAACTTGTATTCTGACCCATTTTGTTACATTTCTTCTCAAGTAATATGGTCTTAACATGAAAATCATTTTACCATCTCTTGCCATGCTGTCCTCGGTGTTTCCTCGGGGTCCTTGAGGAATAACTTCTAGGTGCACTAATACATCAAATCGTTATTGCTTCTTATTTTGCAGAGGCTTTTCCTGAAAGTTAAGGATAAAATTTGCTTATATCCCCATGTTGTCTAAGGTTAATCTTGAATGTGAGCATTTGCAAATCATATTTAGAAAGTAAAGGCAGAAGTAAGTAGTGTGAGGAAGAAGTGGCACAGAGACTTAGCAGAAGTGTCATGCAAACAAGTTGTTCAGTTGAGTTTTTTAAAGACAGACTCCTAGGTTACTGCGCAAACTCAAGTGCAATCCCAGCTTGTGGGCATGGGAGGTTGCTTTGTTATAACAGCATGAAAGGAGAAGCAGGTTCCTAGTTCAGTTAGCTGCCTTGCTCTCTTCTCCCTTTTCCTTAATAAAAAGCTGTACTCTTGCTTCTCCCTCCCAGCCAGACAGAACTGTGTACCTTCTTGATGGGTAGGATAGGGAAAAGGGGTGGACTAATGCAAACACTACCTGCAGCAATGGGCATGAGACACACCCTAACTTTTAATAAATAGTTACACTTTCTTACTGCAATTCTTGGAGTTCAACTTCACTATGGTTTTGTCAGGCCCTTCTACCTACTCACTACATAAAGGTTTCGGGCAACTCAATTTCTCCTACTGCCATATTCTTGTTCCATTTTGTAACAAATTCTCTTAAAAGTAAAGACATTCTTCTTTACCCTTGGAATATATGTTTGTGTGTTTGTCCTTTTACCCTGGGTATGCCTGACACTTTTTTGATGTCTTTTCTGCTTTACTCAATAACAAATGTGTCTTGGTCTGAGGATCAAATATCATACCTCACATCTTCCAAGTTCCTAGTTATGTTTCAGCACTGATTTCTTTGATTTTATCAATGCACAAATAATCTCCTTCCATCACTGAACTCTTTTTATGACTATAGTCATGCCATAACTCAAATTTTGTTTCCCTAGTGACTTGTTCTATATGTAAGAATTAATCTCTTCAAATCCCTCATATGTCTTACATAATAATAGATACATCATAGAGTTTTCAATAAATGTGTTTGCTGTTAAAACACTGGTTACAAGGTGGAAAATAAACTTGCTTCTTATTAAATAAAGACAGGGATAAGGAAAATAGGAAAGTGAAAGGAGGATAGGAACAAAAGACCAGTTGTCCCAAATGTGTTAATGACAGATGTTTTAAGACTGCAAAAGAAAGAACAGAAGGTCAAAAGCGAGAACTCTCTTAACCTAACAATTGTAATCTTTTCAAATAGCTGTAAAATGTAACATCATTTTCTTCTCTTTGAAAAAGTTTGCAGTGATCTTGGATACATTCCCTCTCCACCCGGAGAGATGTTGTCATTCAAACTTCAACATTTATTTTGTATAAAATTTACAAAAGAGATAGAATCTTTTAAAGTATAATTTATTTTTGATACCCTACATATTGTAGTAACATATTTCCTTCTACTCATTTCTAAGAGATTCAAAAATTTTAGCCAGTTCCTGAAATACAGCTATAGTAATGCAGAAAATAATCTATCATTTCACAGGATAGAGAAGTAAAAATATATCGTCTCTTCATGAAAATATATTTTTATTTCTGTCGGTTCTGATTTTTTTACACTAACTCAGTGTCCTCAGATTTGAAATCTTAGTTTCACAGTGTTTTCTCCCAGCCTCTGACATCTACAAATGTCAGACCCAATCTGTCTCAACAATCACTGCTTCTCAACCACTCATGAAGTTTCCTTTATACCTTTATACACCTACTTTAAACATTCTAGTGCTACACTCTGAATATCACACGCAAAGCGAACCTGCAACAACTAAGTCTTGTTTTAATTGTTGTATGCCAGATCTAAAATTAACTTTCCTGAGTTTATTCTTGATGGCGTTTACACTGTTTTGTCCCACCTATGTATCTCACATATTCTACTTGAAACTTGTGCTGAGTTTTTGTTTGAAGTTTTGGTTCAGTGCCAGGTTTTATTCCCTTGCCAATCAGCTGCTATCCATAATTACTAAATTTGATTTATTCTGAGGTAAGGCGAGTCTGGATCCATTAGTTTGATTGCTAGCTGCATGACCTACTGTTGAACAAATCTGTACTTTCTAACACCTTTGTTAACCCAACAAAATGTGGAGAATTAAATTATCCTAAAGGCAAACCTTATATACTATGCATATGCTATTATTACTATCAGTATAGTTTAGAAAATTCTGGCTGTCTCCTAGGACATGTCCTAGAGATTATGAAGGCAGAGGACTATAGGTAGCTTCCAATGTCTAGCAAGGGAAGTGTTGATAACAGATGCTTTCTGGAATCATTATTTGCATTCTATTCAGCATAGTTTTTGTCTTCTAGATTACTCCTGGATTATGACCAAAATTAATCTCTGTGTTAGGATTTCTTATTGATGATGTTCATAGAATTATGAATAAAATTTCAAAAGGTAATACAATTTTTAGGTTAAAGAATGGAATACTAGATGTTTATCTACTTGGGTGACCTCTAAAATCCATGATAACTTAGCTGAAACATAGTTTAAGCTGCAAGAACTGAAAATACTGATGAATAACCCCACTTGAACACTACCATCCTCACTGCAAAGTTACTTTTATGCTCCTCCTTGTTGTGTTTAAATGTTTGGGGATAGATCATTAATAAAAGAAGTGTCCCCAGAAATCTCAGTTTTGCTACAGAATCCATTTATGCATATTACAGACTCTATGCAGCATTTCAGAAAGATACATTTTGGTATTTCTATGAGTTTGGATAGACTGCTAATTTATGCATGTTATGGATGTGCAGAGGATTTATAATCAGCTTCAGGATACCAAACTCCATTTGAAAAGTTCATATGTTAGACTCTGAAGGTATGTTTTAAAATATTAATTTACCTGGAATTTCAGGTAATTATAACATTCCCAAAATCAGGAATTCATGCAACTCTGAGTATGTAGATGTTTTGGTTTACAACAAAAAACTGCAATTATGTAAGTAGAGGAAATTTTGGGTTACTTGAAATAACTAAGCACTGAATTTAATTGACCTGCTTTTCCTTCAAAAGAAAATATTATAATATAAAAATAGTTTTGAGAGTAACAATAGCAGGAAGTGATTGCAAGGAATGCAAACTATAGAGTAAACACCAAAGAAGTTGGGTACACATTTTAATAAAATTAAGGCAAAATGGATTTCCTGGCAGCAGAAGGAGCCCTTATTATTACTTGCAAGTATCCAGTAGAGTGGCATTCCTCACAGAATTAATTATACATTGTGGGCAACCCACCCTGCAGCCTTATTAAATCCTGTTACTTAGTGCATCTACATAGCAGAAGCAACAAAATTAGAAGTGTTATGTAAAATTGCATGTTTTGTATTTCTGTAATGATGATATAGCACATTTTTGCAATTTGGGTTGACATTGGAATCAGCAAATAGATCACCTTAAGCAGGACATTCTACCTGCAGTGGTGTCTTTGAAAACAAAATTTAAGTGTTTCAATTTGACAGAGAGGTATCTCATATTTAGTATGTATTTTTAAAAGTGGTACTAAATATACTTTATTAGCAGGAAAGGCTGTGATTGTTCTCTTTTTGCCACGTTGCTCAAAACTGTTCATGTTAGAGGTCTTGATATCAGTGTGAAGTCTTGTGCTCTGCATCTGTCTAGACATTGGAAATGATCGTGGAAGTGTTAAAGGACAGTTTATAAGGGACACAGTTTTCACAGAACAAATGATGACAAGTCTTTGCTGCTAGTGTCTGACTAATACCAATTACCATTTTCTGTCACCAAAGGCTTAGTTCTAATTATTAATGTTGGTAGTATAGTTTATTATTTTGTTAATATTATTTTTAAGTCATCTGATATGTTTGTAAATACTTAGCTAATCCTGCAGATCTACAGAACCCAAGAATATAAACCTTTATTTTGCTCAGAGATATGGCACAAAATAAGACAGAAAAAAGAAAAAAGTATCATTTCAGTCTTGGTAAAGCTTGAAATATACCTATTATAACAATGCTACCATAGATAAAAACAAAAATAAAAACAAAAGACAAATTCCAGAAAGTTTATAATTTCAGCTTAAATGTGTTATTCTAATGAAATTTTAATTCTCATCATTCAGCATGGTCGGTAGACAATGGGATTCAGTCATACGTGTTCTCTTCTTTCTCGAAGAATTAAGGACATGAGACAGAAGATGACTGTAATTCGATACAGGCAATGGCCGTGGACGTATATGGTGTTAGGGTAGCAGATAGGCAGTGCTCCTAATTCAGATGTGACCCTGACTCTTTCAACTGTGAAGTCTGTGGCAGCCCTGACCTTTGGGGAACCATCCCTGCAGCTAGGGCTAGAGCCTGCCTGTCCCACTTGGGATAGATAAATTCTATCTCCTCTGATTTTCCTGCTTATAAATAAACTCACTGTGTCTTATAGGACATACGAACCTAAAGCATCTACCACTTAAATTGAGCTAAACTGATTCTTAAAGAAGGTACAGAAGGGTTACTCAGGTTCATGCTATCATCAACCAACTTGGGAATACTGGTGTTATGGCTACCAGTAGAATGTTTCAGAATGGTAGACTCTACCCTGATGAACTGTGCAATGTGCATTGCAAAATATTGTTCAACAAATAAGACTCCAGTGAGTCTTCCTCCCTCCCTCACTCTCTCCTTTCTTCCTTCCTTATTTTCTTTCTTCCCTCTTTCCTTTTTCCCTTCCCTCCTTTTATTCTTGTATTATTTAGTATTCTTTTTAGTATTTACTATGTATCAAGAATTTTACTTATTTTTGGAGATGCACTTAATGACTAGAACATGGTATCGGTCCTTGAGAAAGTCTGATTCAGCATAAATTAGAATATCACTTTCCTTTCCTTTCTTCTGTCTTTTTTTTCAGGTTCCTTTCATAGCAGTTCTCCTAAAGAATATCAGGTTTTCTCAGTGAATTTGAAGGCTACCTTTTTAGTTAAATGAGAGGGAATATTCTGTATCTAAAATATACAACTTGTTAAAAAATAATGGTTTTATCTGATTATCTCAAGTGCACATAGTAAACAGATATGGAGTAGTCTCCTATGTCATTTTCAATCCAGGAATTTTTCACTTTCTCCTATACAATGGGATTTGGTCATGAGTGGTCTCTATTCTCTTAAATACTTAATTTTTAACATTAAGTTGAAATCACCATTTTACATTCTTTTATGTTTTCACCAGTTTACGTAATATTTATCCATCTGTGCTGCTGTTTTTGATTAGTTTTCTTTCTTTCCATCCTTAGGACAATTTACCTCACCTATTCACAAGGATTTCTAGAGACCTGTTGATCTATTCTGACATTAATCACAGTTTCATCAGTAATATATTTTCTCTTACAAGGAGGCAATAATTAATAATTCAACATAATCATCAGCATTGGATAGCAATGTTTCTACAGTGTCTGTGTAGGTTTCTCACTGAGGCAGTATCTACAGAGGTCTTTGAATGGATGCATATCATCTAGTTCAATCAACCTGACCTATTCCTGTGATGAGTTATTTTTATTATTGTTGTTGTTATTCTTATAGAACATAGCTTGTAAGAATTGGTTAGGACAGTTGTGTTAAAATGATAGGAGATATGAAAAAAAACCACTTTCATAAGCAGACTATTTTCTTTATTTAGAATGGAACTTTCCTTGGGCAATATGCTTCCCCCAATCAAGAGTACCCTGTGAGGAGAATGTCTTTGTTCAAGACAAGCTGTCCTAATTTCCTTGCACCAAACTACAAACTATAAAACTAACATGGTGAACCTGACCTATAGAGGGGATGTTTGGCACAGTGAAGAGAATGTGGCATTTAATTCTGAGAATTGTGAGTTAGAATTCTGCCTCCACCATGCACAAGCTCCACAATCTCAGTCACTTAACTGCTCTGAAACCCATTTGTCTTATCTTTAAAATGGAGGGAAATGTTATTCCCAGGATAGCTGAGAAAGTATAATTAATACAAATAATGCATGCAATGTCCTCGACATAGAGTCAATAGAAAGTTAGTTCTTTCCATCATTTTAGGTTGCCTAAGTTACAATTTGATGCTTCTCTGAAAGTTGCTGCTTTTATCTCTGTAGCACAGAGTAGGCCATGTGAATTGTGAAAGTATTACTGGATTCTAGTTGTTTCCATGGTTACTGTGGAGATTACATGCTGTATATACATATGCATTCTCATTTGTAAAGTATTTAGAAGTGACATTGTTGACGTTGTTAATATAATTATATAAAGTGTATTTTGTGAAAGAGATTTTTGTCTCTGGATAAGACAGAAATTGTGGGAAAAAAAAATCTGACCAGAATCTTTCATGCATAGTTGAAGATCATTGTAAATTATGTTACCTTTTAAAGATATATCTGAGGTAGAGAGACACAACTTTCTTTAAAAACATTTTAATTGCAGGGTGTTTTCTGCACTGAGTAATAAGGGAAAAAAGAAAGTGAGCAAAAGAGAAGAAAATAAATTAAATACCTCTATGATTTCATGGAGAGACCAGAAAAACAAATTTAAACACCACCTACAGTCTGTGTGTCAAGATACTTTTCTGTATATGACTTTCCCCTGATTCCCCCTAGTGTTGGAGTCATCAAATACGCAATTAAAATGAGATAATAATAATAAACAACAATATCTAAAATATCATAAGGATTCATACTGAAGACAGGAAACACAGAAATAAGGATGCCTGGAGGGAAAAAGCATCCTTTTAATTCAAATCTAATAATCTACCAGTCTGTATCGCCTGATGTGACTGCCTGATGATGTGGGATCCATTTGTGCTGAGTAGAGCATGTCATTGAAGTTGCCTTGGTCCTCTTTGTCAGGATTAGGAAACATAGATCGTAACAGACCCACATGTGAAGATTCATACTGAGCTTAAGAAATTCTGACAGCTCTGATTTATCATTGTAACTCATCACAATCCAGCAGTGTTATTGGCTGCTGTCATTATCATGCTGTTGTATTTCAAAAGAGTTAGCAATGCTGCTATTCCTGTAAAGGCAAAGAAGTGTCTTTAGCAACTTGAGATATTAACAAGGCTGTCAGCAAATTGTGGCAAAAATGTTGTTAAGCAAGATCAATTGTTCAAAGATGTTACCTTCAGTGATTGTCCAGGAATTGAACTAGAGAATAAATATGTTCAGTTATGAAGTCTTCAGAAATGTATTAGCTCACAAGGATAAAGAGTGGACCTTGAAGGGAAGGGATTAAAATGGAACAAGTGGGGTTATCTACAGACATAGTAGGTAGGCACGTGATTTGGTAGGAAAAAGATTATATCTTTCAGCAATCTCTAAACCTAATCCTTTCCTGAGATTATTATTATAGGCAACAAATCATAATAGTTTTCAGTGCCTGTGACTGTTACTAATAGAGACCACAAATATTTTCATAACCCATTACAATTTGTTGCACGTACCTAAATATATTGTTTGCATTCATTACTACTTAGAAAAATCATGGTAATTATTATTCTTATACTATAATGAATTAATAAAGAAACACATTACCACAGAACAAATTTCAGTTTATAATATATTTATAATTGCATTTCAACATAATTTGTTTCCTTTGTGATCAGGTATCATTTATTTTAGGCGTTAAAAGATAATATTTTGAGAAAAGTCCATGGCTTTCAGTGGACTGTGAAAATGTCAATGGCACACAATAGGTAAAGGACTCCTGATCCATTGGTAACAGAAATGTATTTTTCAGAGGCTAAAAAAGTCATGGTTAAACAAAACTTCAGCACTAATAGAATATCAGCACCATTTAGAGACTAACAAAGAGAAAATTCTATACTGACAAACAATCCTGTTTTACAACTGAAAGAAACTAAAGGCAGAAGACATAGTGCCTAATAACATCTCCTCACATACAACTACTGAATTGTGATAGCAGAATTTGCTGGAACAGTGTGTGTTTTTCAGGCTTCTCAAATTAGATATAGAGCACTCTGGTGGGTGGAAAGATCACCTGGTGTAATTGTATTCTAACTTCTATCTCAAAGTTGCTATTTGACTTTACTAGTACCTAAACTTTCAGAACTTATTTCTTCAGTTTTATAATGAGGGAATTGGACACTTGCTCTTTCAGATCTAAAATTCCACTGCAGCTGTCAATAGTCCCTTGACTAAAGTTAATTTTTTGATTCCCAGTATAAGCAAATGTATTACTAAAGGGTTTTGCAGTAGGTTTTGTTGAATTGATTCTTCCACACTTCAAAACATTAAACCATAGTCACATGTTTCAGTAACCAGGTAGATATGTCTTAAGATTTTCCAGCTATTCATATTAGCATCCCATGCAGGATTCCCACCAAGATCAGCACAAGGATTCACCCTGAAAAATTTTAGTCTCTTATCCAATATAAATTGGCAGGGCAATAACTTTGATCACTCTGAAATTTCACATGCTATTTGAAAAAAATTTATGTTTCCAAATCTTTCTAAATTTATTAGTATGATGCTTTTACTCTTGAAGAGATTTTTCAGAGAGTAACTTAAAAACATACCTAATTAATCTCACCTTTTTTTTTCCTCCCATTTCTCTTTGGTTGGGCAATGGTATATGCATTTTAACCTTGGAAAGTTGATAAATTAGGAGTAACATTTAAAGCAATGATATTTGAATTTTTCAAGGAGACATTTAAACTCTTGAAAAGTTTTGCATATGCATGTGAAGTTTCCTTATGACATTTTCTATTAACCTACTCTTCCTATTAACCTACTTTGTTAGCATTTTTTGGAGAGGTTTGATGTTTCAGATTTTTTTCTTAACATATTAATATAATGGATAATCTACCTTTAGAATCAAATTTATTGTATATTTTTCCCATAAAATACTGAGAATAAAAAGAGATTAGATTGAAAGGATTTTTTACATTTTTAGAGGACTCACTAGTTTCCTCAACTAAACCTCTTTCAATTGCTCTTATAAAATAAATTAAGTTGTGGGTGGAGGAGGTATTGGGGTGGATTAGGACATTTTATAGCATAGCCAGTGGGTGACTTTACCATGAGATGTTTCCATTCCTGTGGCCTCAGTATCTTGGATATGCTATTAAAATAAGAAAGCTACCCATAAGCCTAGTAGTGAAATAATAAACAAACAAGGACAAATATTTCTTGCCAATGACAAGCAGTTGTTTATTTATTTATTTATTTATTTATTTATTTATTTATTTATTTTGGTCTGTCGGACTATCTACCATCTTGCAGAGGAAAGTACAGTAGTCTGGTCAGAGTTATATAACTTACTCAAGACCATGAGTTCTTGTATGATTTAAAAAATTTTTTATTCTTAGTTTTTGTATTTCCTCAAGTACCTGTGTAATCGTGGTAAGTCAGTCATTTCAGGATTTCTGTATCCACTCTCTGAGGTATAGACAGTCAGTTATGTTTTTTAACTCTATAATATCAAATTCATCTGCAGCTATGCTCAAAATCATGCTAGCCATTTGCTCTTAGTCACTGTATGAAAAAAAAAAAAGAATCCTTAATGCCTACGTGTTGTATCTTATTCTGTATATACATAACCATGAAATCTTATCTGAGAAAATCTTACTATGAGGAAGAAAATTTTTTTTTCTTTCTCTGCCTGGCTTATTTCTTTTTTTTATTAATATAATTTATTTTATTATCATTAATCTACAATTACATGTGCAATATTATGGTTATTAAACTACCCCTTCATCAGGTCCCCCCCACCAACCCCATTACAGTCACTGTCCATCAGCGTAGTGAGATGCTATAGAATCACTACTTGTCTTCTCTGAGTTGTACTGCCCTCCCCGTGCCACCCCCAACATTACATCTGCTAATCGTAATGCCCCTTTTTCCCTCTTATCCCTCCCTTCCCGCCCATTTTCCCCAGTCCCTTTCCTTTTGGTAACTATTAGTCCGTTCTTGGGTTCTGTGAGTCTGCTGCTGTTTTGTTCCTTCAGTATTTTTTCTTTGTTCTTATACTCCACATATGAGTGAAATCATTTGATACTTGTCTTTTTCGGCTTGGCTTATTTCACTGAGCATAATACCCTCTAGCTCCATCCATGTTGTTGCAAATGGTAGGATTTGTTTTCTTCTTATGGCTGAATAATATTCCATTGTGTATATGTACCACCTCTTCTTTATCCATTCATCTACTGATGGACACTTAGGTTGCTTCCATTTCTTGGCTATTGTAAATAGTGCTGCAATAAACATAGGGGTGCATCTGTCCTTTTCAAATTGGGCTGCTGCATTCTTAGGGTAAATTCCTAGGAGTGGAATTCCTGGGTCAAATGGTATTTCTATTTTGAGTTTTTTGAGGAACCTCCATACTGCTTTCCACAATGGTTGAACTAATTTGTATTCCCACCAGCAGTGTAGGGGGGTTCCCTTTTCTCCACATCCTCGCCAACATTTGTTGTTGTTTGTGTTTTGGATGTTGGCCATCCTCACTGGTGTGAGGTGATATCTCATTGTGGTTTTCATCTGCATTTCTCTGATGATTAGTGATGCAGAGCATCTTTTCATGTGCCTGTTTGTCATGTCTTTGGAGAAGTGTCTATTCATGTCCTATGCCCATTTCTTAATTGGATTATTTACTTTATGTTTGTTGAGATGTGTGAGTTCTTTATATATTTAGATGTCAACCCCTTATCAGATGTGTCATTTATGAATATATTCTCCCATACTGTAGGATGTCTTTTTGTTCTACTGATGGTGTCCTTTGCTGTACAGAAGCTTTTCAGCTTGATATAGTCCCACTTGTTCATTTTTGCTTTTGTTTCCCTTGCCTGGGGAGATATGTTCATGAAGAAGACAAGCAGTTGTTTATAAGTGTGGCCTTAATTCAGAAATTGCTTTCCCTTAATTAATTCATTTAATGTTTGCAAAGAACTTAGAGGATGAAAAAACGTATATAAATGTTAGAAATTTTTAATAGACTCAATCCTCTCAGAGGCCGAGAGCTCACCAGCTGCCCACCTTCCTAAATGAGGACAGGAGATATTGCCTTCTAGAATTTCTCCAAGGCAATAGAAACTGACCCTTTGGTATTCTGGCATCTGAGCTTGTTTAAGATTTTAGGAACCAACTTCTTCCTTTGTATTTTACTAATTACAAGGGAACCTCTTTGAGAGGAGGAAGGGATACGTGTAAACAGTAAAGAAGATAAATGAATTACAGGGGAGGGCAAGGGGTACTTGTTACCACTCTTTCTCTTTGGAGTTAATTCCTGGGGATTGTCCTGTCTTTTACTCCACTAGGACTGCTCCAGCAGAAACAGTGGCTGTGAGGGAAAGCAAGGACGATTTCCTTTGATGTGGTCTCTACAGTAGCAGTCTTTGTATCTGAGAAAGCTTATAAAATAGCAAATAAGTTCAAGTGAATTTTGAACATTGTCACCTGAACTGCTCTTCCTTTTAGGTGTTCTTTCAAAAATAAATCTGATCATCACTTTAATATGCAATTCCATCGACTTTTTTGTTAAATTATACAAGTGAACAGATTCATGTTAGGATCGTGAGTTGACTTTCAACATGATCAAAATACAGACAAGCAGTTGTAGGAGACTCAAGGCATCATTATGATTCTAAAAGTAAAACTAATACCTGTGTGTTAAAATGACCTGTTTTAACTCTACTTCAGGAGATTCATATAGAATATTAAACAATAATATCACTTCAATAAAGAGAAATTTTAACTAGAGAGTAACAAATTTGAAAATATGTTTTTCATTTATAATCACCCCAAATAAAATTTATGCATTTTGAAGTAATCAAGTACTAGGTTTCATTGTTAAAGCACTCATATAAAGGAAATTTAAATATGTATATTTATCTCTATTCATAGAGATGAAACAGGCATGGAAAAACTGTTGATGATGTCTATTATCTATTTGGAACCTTTTATCAGCTGCTGGAAATCATCTTTTTAAAAAAAATAGAATGGCATATGTTGTCAAAGGGAATGATTATTACTCAAATAAAATATGCTCCCAAAATAATACAAGTACCATAATTTACTTTTCAAAGTTTGGAGATGGGAGGGGACCTATAGCATTCTATTTTACTAAAAGAACAAATTACAGGAAAGCCTAAAAGCTTCAGTTTATGTTCTAAAATTGAATGAAATATTTGACTCTACAGCAAATTCCTCCAAGATAAGAGCTGGTGTTTTAGAAATAAAATAATACTGAAAATTTAAAGAAATTTAGCTCAAATCATTTAATTAATTTAATTTTGGTCCATCAGAAAAACCAATTTCTTCAGAATAAAGGTGTACATGCACATGGTTAAAAACACCTGGGCATTAGGTAAGATTAGAAAATAAGAATCAGTAAAACTCAAGGGTTAAATTTGTTTGTCATATTTAATAATGAACTTAAAGAGACAGAACCTTTACTTATACATAAAAATGCTTTTCTATTCTTCAAAAAGTCATTTTCCTCTAACTGCAAACTCAATCTCTTTTGTTACTGTTTTTTAATAGGGTTGTAACATGCCAAGAATGCTGGCTATTAAGAATGGGGAATCTGGAATGAGAATAGCAGATAAGGAATTGTGGCACCATGCTGACTAGTTAAGGACTGTTGTGAAAATTACTTAACCACTGTGAACCTTAATATCCTCATCTATAAAACAAGAATAGTTATAATACTTCTCTTTTAGGCTAATGTTAAATTTTAAAGAAATAACACCTGTCAGACACTTAGTTCAATGTCTGGTACATTGTGAACATTTAACAAATACTAGTCACTACTATTTGAGGAGAGCCAGTAGAGTGTACTGAATCAGAACCTGGAACCTGGAATTGGACTTAAGAGGCTTGAACCCCAACTCTAACACTTATTAGGCATGTGATCATGGGCAAGTTATTAAAACTCTGTGTGTCCTCCTTCCTATCTCTAAAAAGTAGTGATAGTACTGGCTTTTTCATTGGTGTATGGGTTAAATATGTTAATATATGTAATTCATTTTTAAAAATACCTGGAATTTGTTAAGGACTGTTTACTTTAACTAGTAAAGCTTTAAATAGTGTTAACCTAGGTGATATGGGCAATTACATGAGGGCTCAAGGGAGTCTAAGTTTCGAATAGTCTTGTTAACTGTCTGGATTTATTCACTGAATTGGGGAAAACTGGAAGATGCCAGGTTTGAGAAAAAATTGATGAGTTTGATTATGCATGTGCTGGGTTTAGTTCCCTTTGAGACAACCAAGTACAATATTGAGTAAGCATTTGGAAATGCAGGTTGGGAGCTTAGACAAGTGGTCTGAACTTAATTCAGTTGATGGTGCTGGTGGTAACAGGATAGACACTGGGATACAGATGACAACTGAAGCCACAGTCATGGGTAAGGCAGTCTATGTTAAAAATCCTATAGCGGGAGAAAAAAATGAGACAATTTATTAAACTCAAAATACAGTTTCTTTAGGACATCCTTTTGAATCCCCTGAGCAGGTGGCCAGGCCACAGTAAACATTGGCTTATGCGGAGTGGGATCAGTGGCAAATCTGGGTGTAGTCACGGGGACAGAGCTTCTTCCCCTCTCTCTCACTAGCCTGGCATCAAGCAGATGGTTAGGAGCCTTTTGGTTATGCATCACTATAGGTAGTTCTTGAAAACAGGGCAATAATAGACTGGGGACTGAGTGAAGGTAAGAGATGGTGTGGTCCATGTAGTGGGTCGAGACAAAATTGAACTAGAGAGCTAAAAGTTGAGAATAAGTGATGGGAATTCCTACAAATCAGAAATTATCTGTTTTGGAGTCCTTTGTGAATCCTTTGTATTCTACTCATACTCTGGATATTTAATGTATGTTGTGGGTTTGGACTGCATGCTTCCCCTTCTGCTATTATCAGTGTATGTTTCAAAGCAGTTTTCTTCCATTTTCCTACCTATCAAATTTTATCCCTCTGATTCTAATGTATTGCAAATTTCTTTAAAAAGGTTTTATTTTGTTATAAAGAATGCTAATGACAATAGAAATTAGAAAATTAAGGCATTCCCCTTAACTCCACCTCTCCCTCCAGTATGCCTTTAATTTTTTATGTGTTAGATGCACAGAAAAGATATGGTCGAAATTTAGAGGTCAGATAGAGAGATAGGTAGATGATAGATTTCAAACAATTTAGTCCCATATTATTCAGTCTGAAGCTAAACAGTCTGCATAAAATGAACCGAAGGAGGGAAGTATTAGAGGCTGTGAGGGTGAATGGCCACAGGCCTAGAGAAGTAAAGACAAGGGGGATGGGGAGAAGAGGATTAAGAAAGTTTATTTCCCCATTTCGTACTGACCACTGGAACAGTCCACAAGGCATGCCTCAAAATCAGTAAACATACACATTCCTCCCCATACACACATATGCACAAGCATAACATAAGGCTTGGCATTTGCCCTTGTAAATGGGGGTGATTGGTAGCATAACTTCAGTCATAATAATTTGCTTTTTGTCAGGGAAATGGGTTTTTCACTTTAAGGTTAAGGTGTTTTAAATCAAGGGGAAGAAAAGGAGATTTTCTAAATCTCATTTATTCTTGGAGTGACACTTATAATCTTAATTCTTCATTTTTGTCCCATATTTCTGTGTATGATGCCAGTTAGACTTGCAGCGATGGCAGCCAGTCTCAGGCATTTTTCCCTGACCTGTGCCTGAGCTGAAAACTGGTTTCACCAAAGTCTGAACGCTTATTGAAAGTTAGATGAACAATGACAGCATACATTTTTGCTGCTCATTTAGTAGTAGCTGGGGCCTGTTAGAGTATTAGTTTTCAGTGGCTCTAGAACTGTGAAACTGGAATTGGAAATACTAGCCCCTTAGTGCTCTTTCTTGACTGTTTATCAGAGTGAAGAGAACTGGATTCATAATGACCATGGAAGGGTTGTAATTAAAGGTGAAACATTTCAGAGACACTGGTAATTATAGAGATAACTAAAATTTGAAAACTTACTCTGCTTGATAGATTTCTTTGGAACAAGTACCTTTGAGTTGAATGTAATAAATATCCTCTTCTTTAAATGACAGTGTTTGACTCTTAACTTGCAAAAGGGATAGCATAAAGGAGGAAGCAGAACCACATAATCTAAAGATAATGGAGAAGGATATCTAGAAATCATGGATACTGAATTACTGAGTAGGCAACAGGATTCTCCTAGAACATACAGCTCAAAGTCATGATTGCATGAAATCACTTTTTTCCCAATCTACATCCCAAATAGCATAGTCATATAATCCTATATAATGAGTATTTCTAGCTCTATTTATTTTGAACTGATTTGTTTCCTGGAACCAGTTACAAATTATTAGGTTCCAGTTGCAAGGCAACCTCAGTATGGCCAACTGCATATCCTCTGGACTCCCACATTATAAGAGTCTGTGTTCAAGTCTATCGCATTTAAAAAGTTGTAAACTCCTTGAGATGAGACACTACTTTTTATTGGTATTTTTCTCCCCAGCACTTTGTATTGTGCTGGACTCCTATTAAACACTGAATGAGAAACACTGAATTAAACAATGAATGGGAACTTTCCAGTGGTAAGAGGAGGGATAGGAATGGGATATAACATTCTTCTGTGTACTGTTGTGCCCAAGTCAGGAGTCCCTAAAAGACCACCAAGGAGTCGATTCCTATGCAAACACACAAGGGTCGTTTACTTCAAGCTCGAGCTTGGGCTCACACCTGTCACCGATGCAGCGGTTCCTAAGTGAGAGCCCCGAGCCTAGGGTAGGCAAGGTTTTTATGCATTACAAAGTTCAGGAAGAGGGGAACTCTAACTTGGCATATGCTGATTGGTTGAGTCCAGCTGGCCCTAAGCTGCCGGCTGATGTAACATGTAAGGTATGTTATCTTTAAGGAACAGGAGTGTCTGGACCTTGAGTGTCTGGACCTTGAAGTCATTGCTAGGGAGCTATCTGGGGTGAGGGTCACTGGAACAATGGTTGGTTTTTCCAGTAACCAGAACAAAGTTTTCTTAGAACTGGATTGGGGGTGAGGCCTCCTTCGTAAGATGGTTTCTTTCTAAAATGGAATCTCTCTTGCTCTCACATTCCCCCCTTTTCTCTTGTACATTGGGTCCAATCATGAGCCCAAAATGTCTGGGTTCATTTGTTGGTACTGCATGCGTATCACCATAAGCTGTACTGTGTTTACTCGCTCCTTGATGAAGGTAACTCACTTATTAAGAATGCAGGGTCCGAATATAAGCAAGAGTAATAAAATTATTAGGGGACCAAGCAAGGTAGAGATTAGGGTAGTTAGCCAGGGGGAGCTATTGAACCAAAATTCAAACCATCCTTGAGATTGTTCTCTCTTACTTTTTCTTTTGGCTAGTCCTTCTCTAACTTTGGCCATGGATTCTTTGACCACTCCAGAATGATCTATATAAAAAACAACATCCTTCACCTAAAGCTGCACATAGGCCTCCCTGTTGTAAAAAACTTAAGTCTAAACCTCTCTTATTCTGGAGGACAACTTCAGCTAATGAGGTCAGTGATTCCTGTAGGTGAGAGATGGAGGTTTCTAATCTCTCTATGTCTATGTCAATGGCTGCTCTTGGGTTGCCATAATGTTTGTTCTGGAGGATGAGGGAGGAGACACCGGTCCCTGCTCCTGCAAGCCCTAAACCTAGGAGCATTGTTAGAGTAATGGCCGTTATGGGCTCTCTCTTGACTCTAGAGGCTCCTGCTAGTTGGCTGAAAAGCTCTTCATCAGAATGAAATAACAGTTTAGGCACTAGTTGAACTAGAACACAGAAGCTTTGGGTCTGACTGAGGACTGTCCCATGTAGGCAGGGATTAAGCCCTGTGGAGCATGCCCACCAGCTGTCTGTAGGAGGTATAATATATATGGTGGTGTTAACTGGAATGGTTCGATTGCAGAGGTGATGATGGGTGTTTGGTACTTGACCAACACAAAGACCCTGTCCTGTCACATATTGCAAGGTTAATCTGGCACTTTTCTGCTGCCATCTACAGGAGCCGAGATTTTCTGATTCAGTATAACTAGCATCAAAAGCAATTCCTTCATAATAGGGAGGTTCAGTATCATAACACAACCAGCAGGATGAGTAAGGTATGGTCTGGAAGTATTCAGGACTTTAAAAGTGTGAATCATAAGCTCCCAGAGGGGGTCTCCAGTGGGAGATATTTCTGGTACTCTGGGAGTTGTTACTAGGGGCAGCACGGCGGCTGTAGTCAAATTGGGGCTCTCAGTGGAAGCAGTTTTCTTATTGACTTTCAGGACCAGTACTGGATTGGGCCCAATTGGGATAGCTAGGCCAAGAGGTCTCACTTGAGTTTGAGGGTCATAAGCAAGCTCTGATCATAACCTGTTTGATATAGCCACAACCCCAGTTTCATCCCATTGCCCACTGCTTGTAGTTCTTTCCCAGGTCTGTAAAGATAACTTTTACAGGATTGCAAAGGAAGCTAGAACACCGACCATACACTGGGTTACTGGCTACTTTGGACTGCGGGACTCGTGGTACCTGAATCAGGTCCTCTCGAACTGGCGGCGTCCACCACATGGAGCCCATGTATTCACACCCCCAACTTTGGCAATAGAAGTGCTCTCCTCCCCCACACTTGGTTACTTGGGATCGGGAGCAATTTCCACCTGGGCACATGTAAAACGAGGTCTCTCACAGAGTGGCTCTCTTAATCAGATGGCTGCATCCAGGCCGTTGGATTTTGGCGTGGGACGGGTGCACCCCCTCCCTCCATCCCCACATTTAGACCTCCCCTTCGTTTCTAGGTCCCAGTCTCCTATGTCCTAACTCCCAGCAGCTAATCGGCAGAGATCAAACTGAAGCTCAGGCCACCAAGTATTAGGGGGTGCCATTTTGGAGGTGGCATTAACCATGCCCCCCGTGTTGGTGCTGATCACAACCCAGGTCAGGTTAAAAGGGATGTGTGGATTGGCTCCAGCATAACTTGCAATAGATAAGATCACTAGCATTAAGTAGGCCGAACACACTGCAGCTTGAGCTTGACCTTGAGCGGGTTCTTGGCATCTGAAGTCTGGACTTTCCATTGTGGCAAGAATTCTTCCATGAGTGTGAAGGGATCTGCTGGTCTCACGTGAGTGTAATGGATCCAAGTTGAGATTCCGTCGACTTTGAGAGTGGTGGGTGTTGTCAGGACCACGATGTATAGACCCTTCCAGCGAGGTTGAAGGTTTTCTTGTCAGTGTCTTTTTACATAGACCCAATCTCCTGGTCAGTAACAGTGAGGGGCAGATGGAAGTCCAGACTCATAGAGGGTTTTCAGCTTAGGCCAGATGCTCCAGTGCATTGCTTGTAATGCTTTCAAGGAATTTAGCAAATTAGTATCTTCAAATTCAGTTAGCATTTCAGACTGAAGGTTAGGTATGATAGGAGGGGGGATTCCAAATATGATTTCAAAGGGAGAAAGACCTAATTTATAGGGTGAGTTGAGTACTCTAGAAAGGGAAAAGGGAAGGAGAGCCACCCAGTCCCTGCCAGTCTCCTGGGTTAATTTGGTCAAGGTCTTTTTTAGAGTTCTATTCATCCTTTCTACTTAACCTGAGCTTTGGGGCCTATATGCACAGTGTAATTTCCAATCAGCCCCTAAAATGGCAGCTAAACCCTGGCTTACCTTGGAGATGAAGGCTGGTCTGTTATCAGATCCTAAGAAGACTGGGAAGCCATACCTGGGCAGGATGTCTTTGAGTATTTTCTTTGCTACTACCTGTGCAGTTTCATGTTTGGAAGGGAAGGCTTCTGTCCATCCTGAAAAGGTATCTACAAACACTAGCAAGTATTTGTATCCATATTTACCAGGTTTCACCTCAGTGAAATCGACTTCCCAGTAGGCTCCGGGTCGATCCCCTCTCAGTCGGTTTCCAGGGTTTTTGTCAGTCTTGGTTGCATTAGTTCACTGACAAGCCTTGCAGTTAGCTACTATCTGTCCAACTTTGATGTGGGCATTTTTGAACATTATTCCTGAATGTCTTATTAAGTCTTGCATCTTCCTGGTTCCCATGTGAGTAGCTCGGTGTATCTTGAAAAGAACCTTATCTCCCAGTTTTTCCGGGAGTATAACTTTACCGTCAGCTGTCAACCACCATCCTTTGAGGCAGTGGGACATCGGTATCTGGCTGGCCCATTTGACATCTTCTTCAGTATACTCTGGTGATGCCGGTAGGCTGGGATTCCCAGGGTCAGGCAGTTGTGCTGGCAGAGTAATCATTGCCTCTATTGCCACTTTTCAGGCAGTGGCGTTGGCCAGATTGTTGCCCCTTGCCACTGGGGTATCGGCTTTCTGATGCCCTGGGCAGTGGATGATGGCTAGTTTTTTAGGTAACCATAGGGCTTGTAGGAGGGCTAGAATCTCCTTTATTTTTAATTGTTTTTCCTTCTGCTGTTAATAGACCTCTTTCCTGATATATAGCCCCATGAATATGGGCAGTTGCAAAATCATAGCAACTGTCCGTGTACAAATTTAGTTTGGTGTCTTTTCCCAGAGTCAGGGCTTTAACTAGGGCTATTAGTTCTGCCTTCTGGGCTGAAGTTCCATCTGGCAATGGCTCCGCCCAAATAACCTCAGTTTCTGATACCACTGTGGCCTCTGCATACCTCTGCCCATTTTGGATGAAACTGCTTCCATCGGTGAACCAAGTGGCTTCGGCGTCTGGAAGGGGCCAGTCTGTCAAGTCCTCTCGCACCCCATGCACATGTGCTAATATCCCTGCACAATCATGTAGAGGTGCTTCCAGGGCTGGATCAGGCAGCAGTATAGGTGGGTTGAGGGCAGCAGGGGTCTGGAAGATAATCCTGTCAGGGTTAAGTAAAAGACTCTGGTAGTGTGTCGTGTGGGCGTTACTGAGCCATCAGTCAGGAAATTGTTTCAGGACCCCTTCAATAGCATGAGGGGTGATTACACACAATTCTTGTCCCAGAGTTAATTTGTCAGCATCTTTAACTATTAGAGCAACAGCGGCAATTATGCGAAGGCATGGAGGCCATCCTGAGGCCACAGGGTCCAGTCATTTGGACAGATACACCACTGGGCAGCGCCAGGGTCCCAGATATTGGGTTAGGACTCCTTTGGCAATGCCTTTGTTTTCATCGATGTAAAGGTAAAAAGGCTTGGTAACATCTGGCAATCCCAGGGCTAGGGCAGACAGGAGGGCCTTTTTCAGGTTCTCAAAGGCCAGCTGTCTTTCCTCAGTCCAATCAAAGGGGGACTGTTCTTTTGTGGCCTCATAGAGGGGCTTGGCCATCTCTGCAAACCCAGGAATCCATAGGCGACAAAACCCAGCTGACCCCAGGAATTCTCTTACCTTCCGTGGCATGTCAGGTGGGGGTATCTTCAACACAGTTTCTTTGTGGGCTTCTGAAAGCCAGCGCTTTACCACCTTCAAGAATGTATCCCAAGTAAGTGACCTGAGGTTTACAAATCTGCGCTTTCTTTGCAGAGGCCCGATATCCTAAGTCACCCAGTGTCTGTAACAAAGCTTGGGTTCTCTTTAAGCAGGTTTGGTAGTCCTCCGCTGGTACAAGCAGATGTCTACGTACTGTAAGAGAGTTAACTGGGAGTGGTTAGTTCTGAACTCACCCAAGTCCTCATGCAGGGCTTCATCAAAGATGGTCGGAGAATTCTTAAATCCCTGTGGTAGGTAGGTTCAGGTCAGTTGGCCATTGATGCCTTTCTCAGGATCAGACCACTCGAAGGCAAAGATTTCTTGGCTCTTAGGGGCTAAAGGTAGACTAAAGAATGCATCTTTCAAATCCAGCACTGAATGCCACACATGATGAGGGGGCAGAGATCTCAATAGGTGTAAGGGTTAGGTACGGTCGAATGAATATCTGTGACCCTCTTGTTAACCTCTCAGAGGTCTTGTACTGGACTGTAGTCCTCAGACCCTGGCTTCTTGACAGGTAGGAGTGGAGTGTCCCAGGCCAATTGGCATGGCCTCAGGATCCCCTGCTCCAGCAGCCGGCAGATGTGGAGAGTAATTCCCCTTCTTGCTGCTAAAGGCATGGGGTATTGTCGTACCTTGATGGGGTCCGCTCCTGCCTTGAGCTCAATGAAAACCGGGGGCTGAGGTTCAGCTAGCCCCATTCCCCCTGTTTCTGCCCACGCTCTCGGGAGCATATCCGCCGGGGCTTCCGGAGGCTTTTGATGGTGGCGATATTCATCTTCTAGACTAATGGTTAGCACTTGAATTGGGTGTCCCCTGGGGTCTAAGACCCTGGTGCCCCCTTGGTGAAAGTGGATGTGAGCTCCAATCTTGGTCAATAAATCATGACCCAGGAGGGTATAGGGACAGTCTGGAATAACCATGAACAAGTGGGATACCCAGCCCACGCCAAGATCCACTGTTCTTCGGGTAGTCCATGAGTATTTTTTCATGCTGGTGGCTCCTTGGACCCAAGATGATTTGGCTGAAAGTGGCCCTTGAGGAGCAAGCAGTACTGAGTGTTGGGCTCCAGTGTCTAGTAGGAAGTCAGTAGAGGTCCCCTCCACTTTTAGGGTTACCCTGGGTTCGTGGAGGGGTCCAAACCCCATCCCCCTTAGTCACTGAGTTCATCTATGGTCAGGACGGAGTTCCTGGGTTGTCTTCTCTTTTTGGGGCATAGTCTAGCCCAATGTCCTTCTTCTCTACAATGTGCACATTGGTTCCTGCCCAACTGGCCTTTGGAGTAGGTCTCCTTACCTTTGGTGTCTTCTTTGGCTATTTTCCGGAGTCATCTTTCTCTTTCTTTGGGTTCAGCTGCAGTGGCTACCAGGAGGATGTGGGTCATGTTTTTGGTTTGATAGTCTGCTGCTTTAGCTTGTTTGTCTTAAGGGCTTTCTCTGGTGTTGTATACTCTTTCTGCTACTGCTACTAAGTCTTGAATAGTTTTTTTCTCCTAATCTGGCTACCTTCTGCAATTTCTTTCTAATGTCTGGGGCAGCTTGGTTAACGAAAGCCATTATGATGGCTGCCTTTGTTTCTATTGCCTCAGGGTCCATAAGGGTAAATTGGCGGAAGGCCTCTATGATACGCTCTAGAAAGGCAGCCAAACTTTCATCTTTGCCCTGTTGAACATCTCCTACTTTAGCCAAATTAGTGGGCTTTCGAGCAGCTGCTTTGAGACCCCCCAACAGAGTCTGGTAGTAGAGCTGGAGTCTCTCCTTACCTTCTGCCATGTTGAAATCCTAATTAGGGTGCAATAAAGGAAAAGAATCATTAATAGTGTCCAAATTGGTGGTTGGTTCTCCCGTGTCCCCAGGAACCAACTTCCTGGCTTCAGTCTGAATTCTCTCTCTCTCTTCTGTTGTGAAGAGGATCTGGAGGAGCTGTTGGCAATCATCCCATGTGGGCTGATGAGTAAGCAGAACAGTTTCTAAAATATTAATTAATTCTCTAGGATTCTCAGAAAAGTTAGAATGTTGAGTCCTCCAGTTATATAAATCACCAGTGGCAAAGGGCCAGTAGTGATAGGGTTGGTTCCCAGCCTCATCAGGGGGTCCTGCTGCCCGCAATGGGAGGATGGTGGAATCGGCCAGGCCGGCTGGAGAGGCGGCCCTTCGACTCCTCGTACTCTGAGCTGGCCCGCCTCCCCCAGTGGTAACAACCTGCACCGCTGCAGTGGCAGCGGATAGGCCTGTGCCGGGGGCGGGGCCGTCTGTGCTGGCGTGGGGTGATAGGGGGGAGGGAAGATGAGTTCTTCTTTGGTCCCTCCCTGTAAAACAAGGTAAAGAGGTGCTGTTGGCTTGATTTCAGATCTGGTCTTCATCTGAACAGCCAACACTGACTCAGGTTTCTGTGGGAGCAAAAAAGGGTTTAAGCCAAGGAAGGGGAATCTTGACAAATTCTTCCCAGACCAGAATATAGGGGACCTGGTCTGAGTAGCCTGTACGGGGGCGAAGGACAATCTGCCGGACTCTCAGGATGGCATCCAGGTCGAAGGTCCCCTCCGTGGGCCATCTGATACCGAAAGTTGGCCACTCGGAGCTACAAAAAGTGATTAGTCTACCCTTCTTAGTAATCCCTAGCTAAGGTTGTTTGCTCGTTCTTTGACTTCTTTAAAATGTTCCGTTATCAGAGACAACGGAGTAGAAGAGGTCTGACCCATTTTCTCAAAATAAAAAGCAATTGACAACCCACTAAGTATCACAGACAAACAAAAAGCAAAACAAAAGATGCCTGCAGGTGTTTGAAAACAAAATTGAAAGTGGGAAGACGTCAATCTGCGGCTCAGTGGTAGCGACCCGCCTCGTTCTCTCAGAGATTGAAAACAGATTAGGGTCACTCTGTCCCCTGCAGATGGGCCGGGAACCTGTTCTGGGACCCTTTCAGAACAG
Organism: Smutsia gigantea; assembly: GCA_032199065.1. Classification (NCBI taxonomy): domain Eukaryota; kingdom Metazoa; phylum Chordata; class Mammalia; order Pholidota; family Manidae; genus Smutsia; species Smutsia gigantea. Next base: position 153,228 of record JAVSCE010009517.1, read on the forward strand.
CCTGGAACCAGCTCCAGACCTCCAGATGGCCCCGGGGGGCCTCAAACCACCTCTGTGACTCAGAACTGGCTCAGGCCTCCAGAAGAACGGCCCGGCACAGACCTCAGATGAACAGAACGGGCTGGCACAGGCCTCCAGAAGAATGGCCCGGCACAGACCTCCAGACGGCCCCTGGCAGGGACTCAAACCACCACTGGGACCCCAGGGCCTGGAACGTCTTCCAGAACCCCAGTTGGTGACCCTCCTGAGTGTCTGCTTAGGTCTTATGCCAATGTTTAGATTCAGATTGGGCCCTTCTCAGAAAGTGAAAGAATGCAACACACAACACGAACAACAGACACAAAGTTCATACAATGCACACATAAAGTTCTTACCGGATGGTGCAGACCCTTCAGGGCGGGAGTCCTGGGGGCCTTGGGAATCCTGGACGAGCCCCCAAATGTTGTGCCCAAGTCACAAGTCCCCAAAAGACTACCAAGGAGCCGATTCCGATGCAAACACACAAGGGTCGTTTATTTCAAGCTCGAGCTCGGGCTCACACTGGTCACCGACACAGCCCTTCCTAAGTGAGAGCCCCAAGCCTAGGTTAGGCAAGGTTTTTATGCATTACAAAGTTCAGGAAGAGGGGAACTCTAACTTGGCATATACTGATTGGTTGAGTCTGGCTGGCCCTAAGCTACCAGCCGATGTAACATGTAAGGTATGTTATCTTTAAGGAACAGGAGCGTCTGGACCTTGAGTGTCTGAACCTTGAAGTCGTTGCTAGGGAACTATCTGGGGTGAGGGTCACTGGAACAATGGGTGGTTTTTCCAGTAACCGGAAAAAAGTTTTCTTAGAACTAGATTGGGGGTGAAGCCTCCTTCTTAAGATGGTTTCTTTCTAAAATGGAGTCTCTCTTGCTCTCACAATACAAATAAAGATCCTGTAAATGTTCAGGCAGAGCAAGGACAAACAACTATAATGAATCTTAACTATTCTAATTGTTTCAATGTGTCTAGACCAATGCATAAACTTTAAAAAGAAAAATAACCACATTCAGAGACTCTGCACACTCTGTATAGAAAAGCTTTTATTGTCTGTTATAACAGGATTGCCTAAATGAAAGAAAACTTTTATGACTCCATCAACACTGAAAATGAGACTTTCTTGCATTTATGAAAAAGGAGGACCATTTACTTTATCATTATTTGTTTTATTATTAATAACAGGCTCTTTGTGCCTACACACAAGGAACACATAGCAAAGGAAGCAATCACTGGGAAAAATACAGACTATACATAATATAACCATTTTTACCATACATTAAGGGTAATTGTGATAAATTGTTACTACTCAAAACTGAATCTCTGTCCCACTGTTCCAGAAGAAAGAGCAGACTTATCAAATAGTTTCTGTTTTGCAATGAATGAAAAGCAATCATTAGCAATTTGGTTAGGCCATTTAAATGTATTTAATAGTCAGAAATGTTAAAGTCTTTTGGAGGTTCTCTAGTTAATAGAATTAACTTATAGTATAATTAGGCATGTCTGAATTAAAGTCCTTTTTCAGTGATAATACCTGTAATAGCAGTTGTCTCCAGGGATGAAGAGATTAGTATTCACATTAGTGGCAAATTTGTTATCAGAACCACATTTATTCTTTTGGTCTTTCAACCCTGAAGGATTTTGTAGTGGGGTAGATTTATAGGTTAGTTCTTTCTCATCAACTATTTTGCCTGTTTTTATTTCAAGGAATAGTAGCTTTGATATAATTTCCTAATCTGACTTTAATGACAAAAATCTGCCTTATCTTTTTCCTGCTTCTATTAGGACATCGCACAAAAAAATCACAGTACAGTATCTCCAAGTAGTTTGAAAATTGGCAGGGAAGTTTTTAAGAAATCAGTTAAATCACTGTAGCCAAATTCATGTTGGAGTGTCTGAAGATCTAAATACCGGTGCCCACACTTCATCTCTTTTAGGTAATTTTCCCAAATTAATTCTGAGAATTCAGATGACTCCAGGATACCCAGTAACATTTCATCATCACCATGTTTATGAAGAACTGGTAACTAAGGTATACTCATTTACCTGTTTCTAATATTTAAAAAATTACAAATGTATGTGCATTTATTTTTCATGTCCTTTTTTCTAAGTTTTATATTAATTTTTAAGTTTCCCAAGAAGTAGTTCTTTATGTCTTCACTTTGTCAAAATTCCTCTCTGCATGGTATTGTACTCCATACAGGATGATCACATACCCGTGTGTGACACTGAATCTCTTTTATTTGCCACTCTAGAAAGCTTACACCATTCATTTTCTTCTTTGGAAGTCTGCCATGCTCCTGCATCGGTTTGGCCTCTGAGAGTCCTATAAGGTCTACATTCATGGTTTTATTTCATATAGTAACACAGACTATGAATTGGAGATTAAAATTTGAGATTTACATTGCATTACAAAGTAGTTGTGTTATTATCAGCTAATCTCTGAACTCCTTTGTGTTATCCTGGTCAGCCAGGACATAAATATACACGACTTCTAGGCTTGTAAATAAACAAAAACTACACATTACCTAAAGCTTCCTGAGATGGAGAATGGCATAGTGTTATTCACTCTTCCTCTTAAGAATCTTTGTGGTCAAATTAGATGTGCTGTCACCCTTTTCTGGGTTTGGGTTTGTTTGTTTACAAATTTCTCTTGTTCTGTTTTGTGTCATATTTATGTCTTGTTTAGATATATGTTATTTTTTACAGCACGATTTGTAATCCCACAAGGAACTCTGGGTACATATTTTGTACCTTTGTAATGATTAGTTTATTATTTGAGCTCACAATTTTTGTTGTGAAAATCAAATAAAAGAAATCATATGAAGATGTAAGCTATATCTGGGTGAACAACTGCAAGGAAGCTCAACATGTATTGTATGCATCTTGACTGTATAAAGGGAATTTGCTTTTCTTCATTCAGAAGTAGCTACATAAAAAGAAAGATAATTAATATGTATTCAATTTTAGAATGTACTAGAAGTTGTATATTATCTCATTTAATTGTCACAAGCTGATCAAGTATCTCCATTTCCTAATGGAGAAAAAAGGTTTCAAGAGATTAGGTGAATGCTCAATTCCACAACATAAGTATCCGTACCTTTCACTCCTTGTTCTTCTGAAGTTAATATTCATGCTCTTTCTTCTGTTGTGCCTTACCTGTGTGTTAGGATTACTGTGTAAGTTAACTGGCATAGGGCATTTTTTACTTTTAAATATCAGACAAAATATGATATAAATTACTTTTTCTTCAAAACAAAAAGACATCTAAACAATATTATGTTCTCCTATTTTAACTAGGTTATATGAGTTTACATAGAGGAGTGTAAGATTATGCAATCAACTGCCAGCCAGATATTCCCTTGAGAATTAGTTTCTGATCTAAACATTTATGTGGTGTTCCTGGGTCCCATATGTAGAAACATGTCTTTAGTTTATAGAAAAATGACTAAAATTTCACAATTATGGCATAGTGTCTTTGTTACTATGTCTAGCATAGTACTTGACACATAGAAGGTACTTGATAAAAGAATACCCATTAAATGAGCAAATGAAGGAACCATGGGAGGAAATAAAGTCAGCAGGGTGTTGTCAGTAGCTGGGTGACTAGCTAGCAGCTCTAGCTCATTTACTAACTACTTGAATGTTCTCCAAAAGTCATCTAATTTTGAACTTCTGTTTTCTCACCTTTGAAGTCTTAGTATATTTCTAATATCCTTCCTGCACAAACATTTTCTAATTCTATAGATTTCTTAAGAAACTAATCTCCTTATCCTTCAATCACAAAACCTAAACTGATACTAATACATAATGGACTTCACAGTCTCTGACCAATGGAGTATAGCTCATTGGCTATGCCCCAGTCTCTAGGTTCTAATACATCCAGGTACATCCTCCTTGACACCCTTGCTTTGGTGAGACCATTGCATATTTCTTGCTGTTTGACTTTTTTTCATCATCTGTCACACCTGTCCTTTGTGATTTTGCTAAGAAAACCCAATTTAATGTTATGAACATGAACAGAAATAAAGACAAAAGGATATTTGGATAATTAGTGTATTAGTCAGAATGTTTTAGATTATTTTACAGTAACAAATGTCCCCTCCCAAATCACAGTATCTTTAAGACAAAAATAATGCAAAGACCTGTGAAGGGCTTGAGATTTTACCCTTTTTATAAGCTAACAAGGTAGCCTATGAAAGGTTCACAGATGCTGGCAGTAGACACAAGATTCCTAAATTAGAGACCAAAGATCTTATTCTCAAAGCGCAGTAGGCAGCCTGAGCTACAGTGTGTCTATCAGCTCTTCTTCCTCTGCAGTTCCCAAGAATATGATGGCAAGTGTCTTGGGCATGTGCTGCACACACAGTGGGTTTTTCTGTGCCAAAACTCAGGACATCTGAGCTTAGAATACCCCCAGTACTATAAAGAGGGCTGCAAACAAACCTCCCCAGTCTTTGCCCCAAAAGGAAACATTATCTTTATTTTCCCAGTCAGAAAACAAATGTCTGCTCTAGAGGGAGACACTACCTGTATTATCCAGAAGTGTTTGCTGTACAAAAAGATACTCTAAAACAAAAATAATCACAATAAAGACAGCACAGAAATTGTTCCCCTATAATAAAATTTCTCACTTAAACTACATATCTATCTTCAGTTGAATAGGGTTTCTGTTTAATGTACTTACTCAGAGGATAGGACTGACAGGTTCCATCATACTTCCTTTTTATGGTATCATTCAAGAGGAAGAGAACCCAGCAAATATTGACACTAAACTTCTACTCAGAAGGGACACATGCCACTTCAACCTACATTTTGTTGGAAAATCAAGTGGCTTATTCATGGTTATTTTTTCTATTATTAACCTAATAAGTTGAGAGCCAAAAGTATGAGATGATCAGCTATAATGTTGTAAACAGTTTAATTCCATATGTAATGACTGATCACACCTAAATTGTGCTAATCCATTATTTTTGCTTGAAAATATTTAACAGCCAGAATGATCTGCCAACCAACTCTATGCCCTATTTGGGCAATTATATTCTTACATGTCTAAACCTCCAAGAAAAATCTGATGGATTAGATGAAAAATGAACAATACCTCTCTAGGCACCAAATGTGGGCTAATCGTGTGCTAGATGCTGAGGGTCTAATGCATGGTTAAAACAACATGATACCTGCCTTCAGACAGCCAACATTTTAGTGTAAGGGACAGAAAATAAGCAAAATGTAAGTTATAATAAGTGTTGAGAAGAAAATAGAACACCATGGGTTAAGAAGGAAAGAGTTATCAGATAATTTCCAAGCCAAATTTGGTAGTTTGGGGTTCCCAAAAGTGTTCTAGGATAGAAAACATCAAATAACAAGTTCCTGAACTAGAACAGAGCAGACTTGTTATAAACATTGATCAATCCATATGACCTCAAAAGTTTGAAAAAGTTGGGCGACTTGTCCAGAGAAATAATTAATAGAAATAAATATAAAAATCTTCATTCTTCAGTGCAACCGCCTATGCCCAGAGTTGGAGGGATGAGGCTGACCTCTAGAACATGTGAAAATGATTTCAGAAATGCAATTGACTTTGAATTTTAAAATGGAATGCCAAAAATTTGACTCAATAACATAGACATATTGTGTCCAGAATACATACTCTCATACATAGATAGATACAGATAATAGATAGATAGATGACAGATAGATGATGATAGAAAGATAGATAGATATAGATAGATAGATGATAGATAGATAGATAGATAGATAGATAGATAGATAGATAGATAAATGATAGATAGATAGAGATATAGATAGAGATTTATAAAATGATTTTTTAGTTAATGTGGTAAAACCAGAGAACATTTAATTTGGGGAAGAGAATAACTGTCATACACAGTCCAGTCAAGTAGCAAAGTCTTTTGTGTAGCAGAAAATTGGAATGAAGTTAATAGAAAGGATTACTGGTTGGGAAGGGGGAAAGCATATTTTAATTCAGTATGAGAAAGAAATCTTTAAGGTATATAATCAAAGACAAAAATCTGAAAAAATGATCATTTTTAATTCATTGACTCCCTTTTGAAGGTGATCTTTTTATCAAAGTTTCACTTACCTTTCACTTGCTTAGCATAAATTGGAAGGACTTGACTTTTTCCATAGAAGATCTAAAATTTCCTGTTTTCGAGAAGCTCTGTCTTGTGTACCATGAAGGTCAGCTTCATCTAAGAAGACTGATTTCTCAGATTTTACAAGCAAAGGCTAGCTGCCAATAGCTCTTCTCGGCTTAGAGAGAAAGCAAGAAGATTCTCTCAGATTCTGATTCTATATGCAATTTTTAAATAATAACTTTATTTCACTTATACAGACTTTACTTCCTTGGTGGAAGTTCAGATAGACATTGTTATGGCTTATTGGACATATGAGCATTTGCAGTATTTTGCTTCATACAGTTCTGAGATGAGATTCTTGATATATATATTTGATTACTATTCAGTAGTTATTTGATCAAAATATAGACTTGAAGCTTCAAAATGCAAATGCTAAATCAACCATGTTTCAGTGTTCAGCATAATTAAAGATGTAGTCAGTATATTTTTGGTTGATGTACCAAAGGAAATTAAGAGAAAAAGAGCGGTGCAATAAAAAGGAACTTTCATCCTTGTGTTTCCCTTTCCGATGCCTTAATCAGAGTCAAGTCATGGGCTTTGCCCACAGGAAACCGCAGAGATGATGCCAATTGGAGTAATTTTCTAGATAGGACTCAGATTTGTTTAGCTTCCTAAATTTTATCTTTTACCTCTAAACTCTCATTTACAGAATAGAGGATTTCCTCTGATGTTGTAGATAAATCTTAGATTCATTAAAATTTTGTGATTAAAAAATATATATATATAGACTTGATTTCCACACTATTTTTGTCCAGAGTTGAATAACTAACGACCCCAGCTTACTTATCAAAATGTATTGGAGCCTTAAATAAAATTTCTTTATATAAATTTATATACAATCCTGATGGCAGACAGAAATGTATGAAAGAAAGAAACAATAGAAAAGAAAATGTTGAGGATTTCTATTAGACCTGAACGAAGAAGTATTGAGGCCAATTAGCAAAACCAGTCCAAGTAGTTGTGGGACTTATCCTAGTTAGAGAATAATATAATATATTCTGTCCATGGGACCCAGAGCAATATTTTAACCCCCTAGGATAACCCCCTAGAATAGTTTGGAGAGCACTGTCCTAGCATGATTTAATAAGGATTACTTATAAAACTGTCCAGATACAAATTTTTACTTTCTTCAAGATTTAGATGCTTATTTGAGGTGGTATAAAATTAGCATGGGATTGGCAGATGATGAGAATGGAGGAGCAAACTCTTTGAAAGAGCAGGAGATTTAAAGAAATAAACCATAGTTTATACATTGACTAGAGAACTACCCTTCAAATGATTTATTTTAATAAGCTTGTATAGGCAATCAAATTGCCATTAGTACAAAAGTAAAATTTAGATACTTCTTTTTTGGAATTATCTTCCATCAGTTTATAGCCCTATACTTAGCTTAATTTCATGACCATCACATCACTCATTTAATCAGTCTAAATATGCAAATGTTTCAGTTTTTTAACCCACAATTGTATTACCCAAACTTTATGTTTACTTAGAAATAAATAACAAAAACTTGCATCTGAATTGTTTGGAAATCTTTCAAAAATGTAATCTCCTGAAAAAGACCATCATACAATCCCAAAATTATTTTCCAAGGAGAGATTTCCAAACTGTTTTTGAGCAATACTATTATGGTTTGATAAAACATGTAAACTCTGAAGATTTGTAATTTAAAGGAGAAATATCATTGGATTATATGTTTCATAATAGATTTGCCAAACTCCTTTCATTACTTGACATTCATTATTTATATTCCCATACACTATTTTGGGAAAACTATCAGGAGGTTTGCTATTTGGAACTGAGATTCACTGAGAGGAATCCCAATATATAGTTCTTGTTTTTTCAAAGCTAAAATATAACATTATCCAAAAACCTGTTCTCCTATGTCATCCTGACCTGCTTCTTCTTCAAGCAAAACTTAATTTGGTCACCCCACCCTGGAGAAAAGCTACTGACTTAATCCTTCTACTTCTTCCTTTTTGGACAACAGTGGAACTGGTAAGCAGGAGAGGTTCCTTGCTCTTCCAAACATACGTCTTACTTGAGGTGGTCATCTTGCTTGGGGACACCTATACAGTCTATTAGTACCTGAAAAAGTATAAATAAATCTAGCTCCCTCTGTTGTTATCTTACCCTTAATAAGTAAGAAAGAGAATATTTCAAACCCCACATGGTTTACATTAATATCTCATTTGTTCAAAACCTGAGTAAAGAATGGGGTTATTTATTTACCAGGTACCCCGTGAAGGAGCCAAACCAGTCTCTTTGCCCTTCAGAACACAATACCCTATTCCTTCATATGCTTCCAGATGTTTTAGGTAATATGTTCCTATTTTCTCTAAATTTAATAATTTCTTAGGAAATCAGTTGTTCTCTAATAATGCTATAGTGCAGGATTTCACTTGCTTGTTACCAATCTTTCATCTATAGGATGATATGAAATACACTTCTTAAATTCCAAGATCATCTAGAGTATGCAGTATGAAGTGCAGAAGCCTAGGGATATTTAATTCTAATTTATTTCTGTTGTTTTATCCTAATATTTGATTCAGAAATCTCTAGCTTTTAACCTTCAAGATTAGACACATTTCATCAAGTGTTCTACAGCACAGCTATGCATAGTTTAGGAAAATGTGCACTGTTACTACACCTCACCTTGTGTAACATTTCTTCAAATTTCTAAGTAACTCGAAGGTCCACAAAAATTTTGCTAATGAGCTTTCCACTTCACTAGAAATTAGAAAATATCACATTATTAAGCATCCACCAAAGTGTTAGGATTATTGTTTAGAAATAAAATGTGAATGAAAATGACAAAAAAATAAAAGCTACACTGAAAGCACATGACAAGTTGACATGATTTAATGTTTATATCATTAGAAATCTGTAAAATTGTTCTGGTAGAAATATTTAAAGCAATATGTCACAGCAAATACTCAAACTCACGATTACTCTAAGCAAACCTTTCTCAAAATTATTCAGTATTTTGGAAATCGAAATACATTCACTTCAAAGTTTTTGTAAACAGTTATCTTTTGAATTGGGCAAAATTCAAAGAACAAAGTAAATGTGCTGGCACTGTGAAAATATGGTTTCTGGTAGACATTCTTTTGTGTACTCCTATTTTCATTCACTGCTTTCTACTGTATTTCCCCTTTCCATTTCAGCCCCAATGATTAAGACAAATACAGGGCTGATAACAGATATTGTCAAAGGAATATGAAATTATATTCATAAATTGAGTACATAACACAAGTTTATTCATCATATATAATACTTCAAATACCAAATATATTAACAAATCAAAGTGATAATGTCATTAATGAGTCAGGACAGAGTTTACCAGTAGCAGAATAATTTATCTAAATTTTCTTAAGGAGACCCTTCTGTTGACCCTCCTAGATAACTCTAAGAATAAATCCTCATGATCTATATGATGAGCCCTAAAATATTGGTGGAGTAGTTTGAAATAGGTTAAAAGAGCAAAGTATATATGTGGAAAAAACAAGATGATTGTTTTTTCCTGAATCAACTGCCAGAGAGCAATTTCAAATTTAAAAATCTCTTTTTTTAAAGAAAGCAGTATTGAAGTAACTATATGGATATTCTCAGTTCTAGAAGCATGTTTTCCATTAAAAATAGGAGTCATTTATTTTTTTCCATCCACTCCCCTGCTCTCCTCTCCTATAGCAACCATCAATCTATTCTGTGTCTGTGAGCCTATTTCTGTTTTGTTTATTCATTTTTTTTCATTCCACATTTAAGTGAAATCATGTGATATTTGTCATTCTCTGTCTGACTTATTTCACCTAGCAAAATATCCTCTAGGTCCATCCATGTTGTCACAAATGTCAAGATTTCATTCATTTTTATGGCTGAGTAATATTCCATTGTACATATGTATCACTTCTTTATCCATTCACTTATTGATGAACATTTAGGTTGCTTCCATATTTTGGCTATTGTAAATAGTGCTGCAATAAACATAGGAGTGCATGTATTTTTTTCAAATTAGTGATATTGTTTTCTTTGGATAAATTTCCAGAACTAGAATTACTGTATCATATATTTCTATTTTTAGCTTTTTGAGCACCCTCCATACTGCTTTCCATAGTGGAAGCACCAGTTTGCAATCCCATCAGCAGTGTATAAAGGTTATCTTTCCTCCACATCCTTGTCAGCACTTGTTATTTCTTGTTATCAGCCATTCTGACTGGTGTGAGGGTGTTATCTCATTGTGGTTTTGATTTGCTTTCCTTGATAACTGGGGATATGGAGCATCTTTTCATGTGTCTGTTGGCCATCTGTATTTCTTCTTTGGAAAAAATGTCTCCTCAGATCCTCTGCCCATGTTTTAATTGGATTATTTTGGGGTTTTTTTGGTGTTGAGTTGCATATGTTCTTTAGACATTTTGGATATCAACCTCTTATTGAATATATCATTTGAAAATATATTCTCCAGTACCGTAGGTTGCTTTTTTGTTTTGTTGATGATTTACTATGCTGTGCAGAAGCTTTTTAGTTTGATGTAGTACCATTTGGCTATTTTTACTTTTGTTTTCCTTGCCTGGGGAGACATATCCAGAAAAAATTACTAGTGCTGATGATGTTCAAGAGTGTACTGCCTATGTTTTCTTCTAGGAGTTTTATGGTTTCAGGTCTTATATTTAAGTTTTTAATCCATTTTGATTTTATTTTTGTGTATGGTATAAGACAGTGATCCAGTTTCATTCTTTTGTATGTAGCTATCCAGTTTTCTCAACACCATTTATTGAAGAGATTGTCTTTTTCCCATTATATATTCTTGCCTCCTTTGTCAGATATTAATTGACCATACAAGTCTGGGCTTATTTCTGGGCTTTCTATTCTGTTGCATCAGTCTATGCATCTATTCTTGTGCCAATACCATACCCTTTTGATTACTGTTGCTTTGTAGTATAATTGGCAATCAGGGAGTATGATACCTCCAGCATTGTTTTTCTTTCTCAAGACTGTTTTGGATATTTGGGGTTTTTGTGGTTCCATACAAATTTTAGAATTATTTGCTCTAATCTTTAAAAACTGTCATTGATATTTTGATAGAGATTGCATTGAATCTGTAAATATCTTTGGACAGTGTGGCCATTTGACATATTAATTCTTCCTATCTATGAGCATGGGATATCTTTCCATGTATTTGTGTCTTCTTTCTTTTATCCATATCTTGTAGCTTTCAGAATACAGGTCTCTCACCTGTAGCTTTATTCTTAAGTGTTTTATTCTTTTAGATACAATTGTAAAAACTAGGAACCATTTAGGTAATGCTCAGTTTTCATCCTTAAGGATATATATTGGAAAACGCCAATTCAACCATGAACAAAGGACAATGACAGTGAATACATTATTTCAGGTAAATAAGGGGAAAGAATGAGATTCTCAGGTTTTTTCTTTCTAATATTTTAATGAAATTAACAAAGAATACTTTAAATGATAGCCTAGGCATTTCCTCTATGGCTCTAAATGTAATAATCATAATTGACTTTATATTTCTGCCTTAAGCAATTAAAGAATACAAAATATATGAAACAATGGCTTTAAACATATTCATCATAAAGCATTAAAAGACAGTCATCTCTGATAAAAGAAATATAAGCAAGACAATCTCAATGATTTCCCCTGCTTATTATCTAGACAGTGTTTCTAAGCCTCAGCTTGAAGAGGTGGAACTCAACAGAGTGCCATGGTTGAAGAGTCAGATTTGGAATCCAGGGATGCTAAGGCTTCTTGAGTCCACAGAACAACATACCAGATTGAAGAGAACTGAACAGAAAGAAAACTTGAGATTTGTCGAGGATCTTCAGTGGTATACTGATCAGTTCTTGCATGTGAAAAAACTATCTAAGGACTAGGAAAAAAACAACATAATAGGATCAGAGGGAACAATAGCCTGAGCCCAAAGAGAGTCAGGAATAACTCCTTTTACCACTGGCCAGAGTGCAAAACCTCGTAATTCAAGGGGCACTTTAGTATACTCATAAGTGTTTTTTCCCTAGTAACTGGTAAAATTATTATACTAAATGATACCCTGGTATTTACAAGGAAAGCATAAAAGCAAGATCAGAAAGGCCCAAGCTATTTCCAAATAATTTAGATCTAGAACAAAGCTTAAAAATAATTTTAGAAATACAAAAAAAATCTAGTACCCATGAGATAAGATTCACTATGACTGACATCCTATAAAAATTTACTAAGCATACTAAGAAGCAGGAAGATATGACCCATGACTGGGGGAGAAAAACAGAAATGATACAGATAGAAATATTACACAAGGGCAAGGACATTAAAATAGCTATTATATAACTGTGTTCATATGTTCATGAAGCTACAGGAAAGATTTTACTAAGAGACATGAAAATATTAAAAAGAAATAGAAATTTTAAACATAAAAAAGGTAATACAGGAGATGAAAATTACACTGAGCAGATATAACAGCAGATTATACATTACAAAGGGAAAAATAAAAACTTGAATCTAAAGGTATGATAATCATCCAGATTAATAAGAGAGGAAACAAGAATTAAAATGAAAGAAAAAAGAGTGTAAGTATATTATGGAAAGAGTTCAAATGACTCGTATATGTCTATTTTTACTTCTTAAAGGAGGATGGCAAAATATTTTGAGATACATGGTTGAATTTTTAAAATGTGATGAAAATGACAACCCCACAGATTTGTGCAGCTCAACAATTCCTAGCACAAGAAAGATGAGTACCCCACCAAAATATTTCATAATCAACCTACTTAAAACCAATGCAAAATTATTTTCAAAAGGAACCAGAGAACTAAGAACACAAAAAAGAAAAAATCTGAGTAATAGCTGATGGCTTATGAGAAACAATGAAAGCAAGAAAACAGAGTAATAACTTCAAATACTGAAGGGAAAAAAACAAAACAAAACAAAAATTATATTTTATAAAAATATAAAATTCTTTACCCAGAAATAATATGTTTCAAGTACTGAAGCAAAATGAAAATTTTTCAGACAATAGGGGTCAAAAGGTTAATCACATTATAAGAAATGTTAAAGAACTAAAATGATACAAGAAGAAAATTTCCTTTTCTACAGAAAGGAGCTAAAACCACAGTATTTATTATCACAGGGTTAAATATAAAACACTATTTAAAAAATAAATTTTAAATATCTTAAAAATTAAATAAGAATAATCACAGTGTATTGTGGGATTATAATATAAGCAGAAGCAAAACAAATGACAACAATATTTCAAATGCTGGAAGAAAATAAAGGAAAGTATACTTTCTAAGTTGCTTATTCTACCTATGAAGTGGTATAATATCACTTGAAGGTGGACTGGATGAAACTAAAATGTACCTTATAAATCCTAATACAACCTATAAAATAAAACAAAAATTATAACTAATAATCCAACCAATGAAGTAAAATAAAATTATAAATATTATTCAGTTAATCCCAAAGACAGCAGAAAGAAAAGGGAAAAAGAACAGAAAACAGATGGGGCAAATAGAAAATGATATATTTGAAAATAACACTGTTAAAATAAGTCATGGGATGGAAAGTACACCATCCCCTATAGGGAATATAGTCAATAATTTTGTAATATCTTTGTATGATGACAGATAGAACTATATTTATCAAGGTGAGCACTTCATAATATATATAATTATTGAACCTGAAACCAATATACTATTTTATACTCTAATGGCTTGAGTTTGTTCTCCTTGGTTCTTGGCCCCACCAAAACAATGAATTGAAAGGCAGAGACACAATAGTGAGGCAGAGCAGGAAGTTTTATTTGAATACACTCCAAGGGAGGAGTGGGCCAGAGTCAAAGAAACAAAGGACCGCATCTTTTAGGGGAGGGTCTATTTATCATGTCCTAGCCATGAGGCTCCTATTTGACAGGGTGAGGTCATTTGATTGGCAGTTCCAATTATACAGCTATTCCTCTTGGTGTGCACGTCTTTTCCCAATGCACACAGAAAAGCCCATAGGGGGAGAAAAACCACAGTGTAAATTTTATTTTAATGAGATTGATGAGGTATGTTTTGGGTGGCGCTTTCCTTGAATCCTGTCTTCCCCTTCCCCAGCGGCTCAAGTCTAACTGTCTACCTAGCATTACCAACTACATTCATTAATCACATTAAATATAAATTCTCTTATCCTAGGTTTTTAAATAAACACGGTATTTTCTAAAATATAGTTAATATTTCATTTTAAAAATTTTGAGATCAAAATGAGATCATGAGCAAGTTCTGTCTATAGCTGATACAAAAAAATACATTCCAACTTGTACAAATATGCAATTAGTCTCAAATCTAAATATATAATAAAGGGTTTATAAATCATTTGTCAACAGAACAAGCATCTTCTTACATGATTAAACACTTCACTTTTCATTTTATCAGAAAAATCAAAATTTGCCATTGTAGCTACAGAAGGAGGAGTTCCCCACCTAGGACATGTTCCTGGGACAAGCCTGGGGAAAAGCTCTTTGAAGAGATTCTGACAAGTTCACTGAGACTGAAGAAAGTCAAGGGCAAGAAGTTGGGAATTAAAATGGCTCAACCTCTACTCATTCGCACCAGTGGGGACCTCCTCTTGCATGGTTCCCAGGCTCTCTCTCTCCAGCCACACCACTCTGAACCGCTCTCTCACAGAGAGAAACTCTGTGGGCAGATCCCTAGTTACTGGCAGGTGCCTGACCAGTTACATACCAGGAACACAGAGGAGGAGATAATGGGTGCTTCCTCTCCACCCCTACCCTGGGCCAGCAGTCCTGTGACTGACCAGCTTCTCTGACCCCTTCCCCCCACCTCCGCTGTAGAACATCCCATAGATGTGCAAATAGGACACCTATTAAGGCCAGGCAGGAATCCTGGTCAGAAAGTTCCATTTTCCCCACAGCCATAAATGTATTATTGAAAAGTCTATTTAAATCCAGGTGTGAAGTGATTTGTAACCTCAAAACAACAACATATGCTTGAGGAAAAGCTCTTTGAAGAGATTTTGACAAATTAAGCCATAGAAATCTTAAAGGGCTGTTACTGTGAAATACATAGAGGGAGCCCTACTTTTGCTATACTCTTTGCCCCTCAGATCATTTGCCATTTCAAATCAAGTGGCAAAAAGAAGGACTAGGAGCTGTGTAAACAGAGCTACTGGAAGATTCTCTTGACTTGAAGGGAAAGACTAGATTTTGGTGCCACTAAAACAGACAGAATATGAGAAACCGGTTTCCAGACTGTGATATTGTGATTTACAATAAAAAACATATTTGATCTTCATCCCCTGGCAATAGTTCCTAAAATCTTTGTTAATTTTTTAAATACTAAGAGTAATGGGAGCATCTTTTGTTATATATTTGGTATTTTGTCCTACATTCCTGGAATAGCTCCAGAGCAATAAAGGTAGAAGTGTCTTTTGTTATTCATAACATGCTCCTTGCAACCACATCTGAGTTTATGTTAATCAGTTGATGTTTGGGAAGTCCTTAGATAACTACAGAATGGGGGCATATTGCCAGGGATACCAACTACTATGATTAGAGTGTTAGAACTTTCAGCGCCATCTCCATCCTGCAGAGAGGAACTGAAGGTTGAAACAATCACCAGTGACCAATGATTTAATTAATCCTGCCTATGTAATAAAGCTACCATAAAAATACTAAACAACAGAATTTGGAAAGCTTCTAGGTTGATGAACACATATAAGTGCTGGGAATGTGGTATGCCTAGAATGGGCATGTAGCTCTATATCTCTTCCCAGGCATACTTATCCTATGCATCTCTTTCATCTGGCTGTTCCTGAGTTGTATTCTTTCACAATAAGCCAGTAATTAAGTATGTAAACTATTTTCCTGAGGTCTGTGAGCTATTCTAGCAAATTATCAAACCTGAGGAGGGGATCATGGGAACCTGCAATTTATAGTTGAGTGACAGCACAGAGGACAGCACAAAGGACAACCCAACCCAAGACTTGGGATTGGCATCAGAAGTGGGGACTGTCTTGTGGGACTGAGCCCATAACCTGTGGGATCTGTACTGTTACTGGCTGAGATGCTGTTTTTTCCAGGATGGTGTCTCGGCTCGGAGGTGACAAAGAATGAAACCAACAGACAAAAGTATAAAGCAAACAGCAAAGGTTTTAATAAAGAGTGAAAAGAAGATTCCTGCTAATTGAGAGGGGCTCTGTGGGTAAAATTGAAATATTTCCAGAATCTCTTGCCTAGCCTTAGTGCATCGCCATATCAATAGGTGTTTCCAAGGGGTGGAGAGAAGTAGTCCCTCTCCATATCAGTAGGTAATTACAAGGGGTAGCAAGGGCCTATCTGGACCAGAGAGGTTGGGTGGGGCCTCTTCTTCTGCAGCTGGGTCACAAGAGACACAGGAAAGCAGAAGTGGATGACCGCTTTTAAGAAATGAATGGGTTTCTCTCACTTTATTTCTCCCTATGACTGATTTCAGTTTCAAAGGTATTCTGTCCTGGGATTTTCCCCCAGGAGTTACAGGCTCCAAGGGAGGAAGCCATTTGAGCTGCAGTGATTTATAAGCCACTGGAAAGGAGGAAATCCACATGGTTGCCTAGGACTTGTTGCTAGGCCCAGACTAGGAGATCAGAAAACCTCCTTGTTTCTCAGGCTGGCCATTTCAGGGAGTGGTTTCTTATGCATCCCACTTGGCCAGCTGACCACAGTGCCTGATGTCAGCAACCCACTTGGCCAGTCTCTACCAGGGCAACATGTTGTGTTCTGTCTACCCAATTGGTTACCTCCTGCTTCAGTACTAATCCCTGAATTCTAGAACACCCAACTGGTGTCTGCAGAGAACTGGAGAACTGCCTAGTGTGGGACATCCTCACACATCTGGTGTCACAAATGAAAGATTCTGTAAGTAGACAAAGCAGAGTGTTTTTCCTTACATGGACCAAAAGGGAAGCCAGACAAATTAGCTAACATTCTGCCTGCAGTTTTTTCCTCAAGGCATTTGCTAATATCTAAGCTGTGCATGTCAGGGACTGGAAGAAAAGCAAGCAAACAAATAATAAAAATAATGATAATTGTGTTGGGGAGGAACTTGGTCTGGAATTGCAGGGAAGTAAGATAAAGTGAAAGTGAAACCAAAGTCAAGAAATCAAGCAAGCAAATTTATTAGGCTGTGTAATAGAGCAGGCTTACAGACCTCTGACTTAGTGTCAGACAGGCCCTGACTGCTTATTGGGAGGCTTCTTGTATGGGGCCTCTGGCAGGCAAAGAAGTCTTGATGGGCATGCTTGGCTTTGGAGGTCTGATTTGATTGGAGGATTGAAGACATGGGCTGCGCTCTGATATTTTTTTCATCTGGGGAAATTTTGTCATTTGGGGAGTGCTTGTGCTCTGAGGTATTTTATCTGAGAATAATTGTGATCTGAGGTTTCTTATTTGGGGAGTGCGTGTGTCCTTCAAGTTACTCTCAATGCCTGTGGTTTCATTGAATTAACTCTCTTGAGTTATTTCTGGCCCTCTGGCTTTATCTGATTAACTTCCTGAGTTATTCTTGGTGAGCTCCACTTTCTTTCCATCTTGCTCATGTCTGTTTAACAATAGTAGTAGTAATAATAGTAGATAAGATAAAATTAAACTGACTGACAAAAGTCTAAAAATCCATACAAAGCTTTCCTCTCACAAAAATATGAAATCCATCTTTGAAATTTCTTAATCCCAATTTGTATCATATCTTGTATTTATCTGGCTACTATTTTATCTGTATAAAATACAAACTAAGCATTCAATATAAAATTAATAAAAGTTCCAGACAACGTGAGTAAATGACTGAAGCCAAAAGGAAAAAATAAATCAATAGAAATAAACCCACATGTGATCTTAGACACAGAGCCTAAAATTACTGATATCGTAACATGTTATTGACTTACAACATTAAAGGTTTACAAATTTTAAATGTAATGATCAATGTAACTTTAAAAGTATGTATTTCTACAGCTATCACCCATGTCAAGATACAGAAATTACCAGCTCATCAGAAGCATCTATGTGTCCTATCCAAGTCAGTATTCACCAAAGCTGACCATTATCATCACAATGGGCATCATCAAAAATAAGGTTTGTTTTGGGGGAAATAATGTGAACAAATAACAAGAAATATATTTGAAACATGATTATAAACTTATATGAAAAACTTATAAAAGTTTTTCCTTAGATTTGTAGCTTTCTTTTAATTTAGTTAATTTATTTTTTAAGTTCCAGTATTGCATTTCAGATCTCACATTGAATTTAATTGGCACGTCTTTTTAAATTCTTTTATTCTGGATCAGCTTTTCAGACTTTCTTTGTCTTTCATGACACTGATATTTTTGAAGAGTAAAGGCCCCTTATTTAGTGGAATTTAACTCAGCTTAGGTTCACTTGGTGTTTCTTCATGGCTATATTCAGATTATGCACTTTTTGGCAGGAACCTACCCAGAGTGACACTTTGTCCTTCTCAGTGTATCATACTAGAATGCACAGACTTGGTTTTTCCTATTATTCATGATGTTAATTGATCACTTAGTTAAGGCCCTGTCTGCCTGGTTTCCTAACTAAGGCATTGCTGTTTACTTGTTCTAATTAATAGGTCATTTATAGAGATATTTTGAAGCTATGTAAATATCGTGTTCTTCATCACGTTTATCCCACCAGCTTCAACAACCAGTAGTAATAAATGCCTGAATCAACTACCATAGTAATGATTACAAAAATGGTCTATAGTAGCAAATTGACCTAAAAGAAACTATTTTTTACCTTAAGCTCACTTTTTTATAAAAAAGATAAAATAATTGTTAAGTTTTCTAAAATAATCATCAGAACATTTCATTATTTCAAAAGACATTGGGGTTGAAATAAACTGGAAAGTGTTACTTAAAAACACAGTTGTGTTGTTTGGGCATGGAGATTCATGGAAAATAGCATCAAAAATATGCATAAAAGAACAGATTTATAAGGTGGTGAGAGCTATCTGTGTAAATTATCAGTCCTTCAACAGTAGAAACGAAGGGCACTGTACCTCCTTTCAGGGAGTTGTAGGATGAAGATCAGTGACTCATTAGGGTGCCTAATCTAGTCTGGAGGAGGAAGGGTGATCAGAGATTTCTGGAGAAAGTTACCACCTATGCTGGGACTGAAAGGAGGAAAGAAATCTGAAGCATGCTGTTCCAGTTAAAGGAAACATCACATAAGAAGGTATAAGGTGAGATGTTCAGGTCAAGCCACTGGGACATAAGCCTAGTCTGAGTCCTCATAGTGTTGAGTGTAAACCGGAGTGTGATATGAGGTGACAGGGAAGAAGTCAGCAGAGGCAAAATAAGTATGGGCCTTGTAAGCTATAATTAAAAATTTGTGTTTTGCCTGAATGAAATGGGGAACAAATAACAGGATTTGCTCTAAGTAAGAACTTTATTGGCTTAAGATAAACATGGTATATTTTAAGAAGAACCAAGTAAACATCACAAGAGAGTAGGGTTCATATCCCAGAATTATCTGTTATAATCATGAGATATTACTATCTAAATGAGAATTTAGATAGGCTATTTTCTTTTTAAAATGGGGATAATAACACCTTTAGGTGGTTAAGACATTTGAATAAAGTAACCCTTAATTATGTCTGCACTTAGCAAATGAGGTGTAAAGTTCTTTTTTCCCCTTTGTTTTAAAATTATCCTTTTCTCTTTATTATGTATAATTATGTACCTTCAAATTCTGTAAGATATAAAAATCTTATACTACTTGTAGCACATCTTTCTGGTGCCCACATCATTTTTTCTTAGCCCACTGCTCTTTTTTAGCTGCATTTATTGTGGACAGTTCAATTCAGGCTCACCTCAATCTAATAAAGTCCTGACTCAAAGGAGTACTATGCATCTTCCTGCTGTTTGCCAGGGTCTTCTCTGAGACTCTGATAGCCAGTGATAGATCTAATGGCCCAGAAGGGAGCCCCCCCAGAACATGGACAGAGACAGTGGATACAGTCTCCATCCCCCTATCTTTCAGGCAGACATTGTATATGCTTCTTAGGAAGTCCCATTAGGAATCAAGCTCCCCTCTCGTTTGCCTACAAGACTGTCTTTCTTACTGGAGTTTAAACTGGTTTTTTATTTTTCCCTATATTATTCTCTGACTCCTTATCTGTGCTTTCTGAGGTAACCAAAATAAACTACCTACTCCCATCTCCCAGGTTCCGATTTCAAGAACTAAAACTAAGATTCTATCTCATTCTATTTCATAAGAACCCATTTAATTCATTCCTTAATTCTAATACTTTGAATTTCTGATCCAGTCTATCCAGCATCATATATTATTCTTGCCTAAGAAATGTCATAACCCAAAGCCATTCTGCCATCCAAAGCCTCTATTTCTTTTAATTCACACATTTGTTTTTAAATCCAGTAGACTAGTTCATCTGTATTAAGCCATCAAGATCTGAAGAATACTTTCAAAAAATTTGTTAACTGTACGAAAATACTAAGATTTACTTAAGTATGTCTGACACATTTTAGACTATCCCAAGTATTAATATGAGTTTGAACTTTACAAATTACCAATATTTTAGAGAATTTAGGAATGTTTTTGAGTCAGAATATTAGGTGAAACAGACACTGTGGTTGCCTGTTTCCCAGTTACACACCCCTCTTCACACCATCTCCCACACAGTTTATCCCCTACTAAAATGTTTATCACATATTCAGGGAGAGGACCAAAATCAACTGGTTCAGGAAGCATAAATCTAAAAATAAATCATGATTAAATTAATTTGTAAATTTGTAATTGATTAATACATCATGATTACGTTAATTGATTGATTTGATTAAACCTGCCATGGAAACTCATTTCCTTTAGTTGTCCTTGGTGTATGAGGGAGCAAGTGACACTGCTCTGACCAACAGTTTGTAAGAAGTCTACTGGGGCAAAATTGAGGCTTTCATTCTTGCTATCTCTAAGGGAAGATCTTCAACCTTTTCCCTACTCCTGCCTTGAATATGGCCAAGAATTTTGAAACTGATAATTAGAAATGGCTTGACTTGTTGATGACACCTTTAGGAATCTGAACTAACATTATTGCCCATATCCAGACTCCTTATTTATGAGAAGAAAAAGTTTTTTTTTAACATAAACTAGTTACTTTTTAGTTAATAGATAAATAAATGAAGCTATTTATTTACTTAAAGCTGAAGTCACCAATATAAGGTTCCCTAATCAATACAGGGAGGGAAGAGAAAAGCTGATGATAACATTTTTCTCACAGGAGAAATTCAAGAATAAAATTTTGTTTTGAATATCAGTAAATTTGAAACATCTAATTCAGATGTTCAGGGTCTTATGGAGGCCATCTAGAGACCTTCTCTGGGCAACAGGGGAAACTAAGAGTGAGTTGCACAGTCTATGAAATGCCCACCTTTATCCCACTTTAAATAGAATGGCCTAGCTGCTTTTAAGTGTTGAGATTGCCGGTGAGAACAATATTCTGCTTCTACAATATTTAAAAAACATTAATGTGATTCATAATCTCCAGAGTTATGTAAATAGCTACTTAAAATATTAACCAGTTTGAGGTTTTTGAAAATTAAAGTTATTTGACTTTTCTCTGTCAAAAACTTCTACCTTTTCTTAGATTAAAAGGTTAGATGATAGCAAGAATTTGACCTAATTGTAGATAATATTATTTATGACATTTATGAAACTCAGCAGCAATAAGCTAAAGAGTTTTGGTAATTTTCCAGAAAGGCATTATTGAAATTTAAAAACAGACTGATACTTAAAACATGTAAAACTTCATCATTGTTGTTTTTCATGGATTAGTTACAGTTTTGCAGATTATATTTTTGGTAGAAAATGACTTTTTGATTGAAATTAGCAATTGATAGTTACATAAAATAGTGATGGATACTGAAGAGATTTAAAACAAAGGATCATCACTTTAAATCTTTTACTAGCATTACATGATAGGTCACTTTTAAAATTTTTATTGAAATATATGAATTTTCAGATTTATTGTCCAATACTACCTTTTCTTCAGTACAAAATTGTCTTTTAATCCTTTTATTTGAAAAATAATATAAACCTTAGAACATGATCCAGTTTATTCTTTCTGTACCTCAGTACATTTTAAGGATTTAGATAAAAGTGAACACAAGATACAGTGTAGGAATCATTTTAATGTGGCAATTAACTTCAAAAGAAAATGCAAAGAAACCTGACCTTATAAATCACAAAAATATGATTAGATATTCCGATACGGGTGCTAGGCCTTTGGGAATGTCTAGCTGTGTTCATATAGTGGTGATTTGCATGGTCAAATACAATGTAGTTGTTTTTCTTAGACTTTAGTTTTTAAAGTATTTTTAAGTTCACAACAAAGCTGAACAGAAAGTACCTCTGTGCTTTCTCATATATACTCCCTGCCTCACATATGCACAGCTTCCTCCAAAATCAACATCTCTCACTAGAGTTGAACATTTGTTATAATGAAACCAACACTGATCACCCAAAGTCCATAGTTTAAATTACAGTTCACTTTTGGTTTTATACATCTTACGAGTTTTGATATATATAGTGACATGTCAAATGAACAGTGACATTAAATCCACCATTATATTATCATATAGAATATACAATGGGTTTTTCAATACAGATCAAAACAGGTGGAGAACTGTATACTGACCCAGTAAATCAAACCAATGAAAAAATTAATCTATTTAAATATAGCTGGAAAAATCTACATGTTTTAAATATTTTAACTTGAACTCAACAATAATAATAACAATAACAATCATTTGAACTATTTATTGTGAGGCTGTATATGATTTTTTATTGAGATAAAATACCATACCATAAAATACAATCTTTTAAAGTGAACAACTCCATGGTTTTTTTTAGTCTTTTCGGTTTTACAACCATCACCATTAATTCTAGAACATTTTTATCTCTCCAAAAAGAAATCTGGTACCCATTAGCAGAGATCCCCTCTTTATGCTTTTCCTCCAGCCTCTGGCAACCATTGATCCACTTTTGTCTTGGAGATTGCCCTTGTGTGCACATTTCATATTAATGGAACCAAACATTTTGTGCCTTTTGTGTCTTTCCTCTTTAGCTTAGCATAGTGTTGTCAAGGCATATCAATGTTGTAACATGTATCTGTAACTTTATTCCTTTTTGTGATTGAATAATATTCTATTGTATGCTTATATCACATTTTATTTATCAATTTATCAACTGATGGTGATATGCATTGTTTTTCACCATTTGGCTATTAATATTGCTGCTGTAATGTGAACTTACATGTAAAAGTTTTTGTGAAAACAAATGTTTTCAATTCTCTTGGCTATATATCTGAGATATATCTCTCTCTGTAGATAGATGGATAGATAGATGATAGATAGATGATAGATGGTAGATAGATATAGATAGATAAAAAGATAGATTAGATAGATGATAGATAGATAGATAGACAGATAGATAGATAGATAGATGATAGATAGATATAGATAGATAGATCTCTTGGCTATATATATTACTGGCTTTTATAGTAATGTAATGTTTAACTATTTCAGGAACTGTCAAACTGTTTTCCAAAGCAGTTGCCCAATTTTTCCTGCCCAATAGTAATGTATGAGCGTTTTAATTTCTCAACATACTCACCGACACATGGTGGTACCCATCTTTTTTGCTATAGTCATAAGTCTAAACTGATATTTCATTATGATTTTGATGCCATTTTCCTAATGACATATGATGTTAAATATATTTTCAAGTGATTACTGGCCATTTGAATATCTTCCTGAGAGAAATGTCTATTCAAATACTTTGCCCATTTTTCTTTTTTTTTTTTCTTAATATAATTTATTTTATTATCATTAATTTACAATTACATGTGCAATATTACGATTATTAAACTACCCCTTCATCAGGTCCCCCCCACCAACCCCATTACAGTCACTGTCCATCAGCGTAGTGAGATGCTATAGAATCACTACTTGTCTTCTCTGAGTTGTACTGCCCTCCCCGTGCCCCCCCAACATTACATCTGCTAATCGTAATGCCCCTTTTTCCCTCTTATCCCTCCCTTCCCGCCCATTTTCCCCAGTCCCTTTCCCTTTGGTAACTATTAGTCCGTTCTTGGGTTCTGTGAGTCTGCTGCTGTTTTGTTCCTTCAGTATTTTTTCTTTGTTCTTATACTCCACATATGAGTGAAATCATTTGATACTTGTCTTTTTCGGCTTGGCTTATTTCACTGAGCATAATACCCTCTAGCTCCATCCATGTTGTTGCAAATGGTAGGATTTGTTTTCTTCTTATGGCTGAATAATATTCCATTGTGTATATGTACCACATCTTCTTTATCCATTCATCTACTGATGGACACTTAGGTTGCTTCCATTTCTTGGCTATTGTAAATAGTGCTGCGATAAACATAGGGGTGCATATGTCTTTTTCAAACTGGGCTGCTGCATTTTTAGGGTAAATTCCTAGGAGTGGAATTCCTGGGTCAAATGGTATTTCTATTTTGAGTTTTTTGAGGAACCTCCATACTGCTTTCCACAATGGTTGAACTAATTTGCAGTCCCACCAGCAGTGTAGGAGGGTTCCCTTTTCTCCACATCCTCGCCAACATTTGTTGTTGTTTGTGTTTTGGATGTTGGCCATCCTCACTGGTGTGAGGTGATATCTCATTGTGGTTTTAATCTGCATTTCTCTGATGATTAGCGATGTGGAGCATCTTTTCATGTGCCTGTTGGCCATCTGAATTTCTTCTTTGAGAAGTGTCTATTCATGTCCTCTGCCCATTTCTTAATTGGATTATTTGCTTTCTGTTTGTTAAGGTGCATGAGTTCTTTATATATTTTGGATGTCAACCCTTTATCAGATACGTTTTTATGAATATATTCTCCCATACTGTAGGATGTCTTTTTGTTCTACTGATGGTGTCCTTTGCTGTACAGAAGCTTTTCAGCTTGATATAGTCCCACTTGTTCATTTGTGCTTTTGTTTCCCTTGCCCGGGGAGATATGTTCATGAAGAAGTTGCTCATGTTTATGTCCAAGAGATTTTTGCCTATGTTTTTTTCTAAGAGTTTTATGGTTTCATGACTTACATTCAGGTCTTTGATCCACCTTGAGTTTACCTTTGTGTATGGGGCTAGACAGTAGTCCAGTTTCATTCTCTTACATGTAGCTGTCCAGTTTTTCCAACACCAGCTGCTGAAGAGGCTGTCATCTCCCCATTGTATATCCAAGGCACTTTTATCAAATATTAATTGACTGTATATGTTTGGGTTAATGTTTGGATTTTCTATTCTGTTCCACTGGTCTGTGGGTCTGTTTTGTGCCAATACCAAATTGTCTTGATTACTGTGGCTTTGTAGTAGAGCTTGAAGTCAGGGAGTGTAATTCCCCCTGTTTTATTCCTCCTTCTCAGGATTGCTTTGGCTATTCGGGGTCTTTTGTGGTTCCATATGAATTTTAGAATTATTTGTTCCAGTTCATTGAAGAAAGCTGTTGGTAGTTTGATAGGGATTGCATTGAATCTGTAGATTGCTTTAGGTAGTATAGCCATTTTGACAATATTTATTCTTCCTAGCCAAGAGCATGGGATGCATTTCCATTTGTTAGTGTCCTCTTTAATTTCTCTTAGGAGTGTCTTGTAGTTTTCAGAGTACAGGTCTTTCACTTCCTTCGTTAGGTTTATTCCTAGGTATTTTATTCTTTTTGATACAATTGTGAATGGAATTGTTTTTCTGATTTCTCTTTCTGTTAGTTCATCATTACTGTATAGGAAAGCAACAGATTTCTGTGTGTTAATATTGTATCCTGCAACTTTGCTGAATTCAGATATTAGTTCTAGTAGTTTTGGAATGGAATCTTTAGGGTTTTTTATGTACAATATCATGTCATCTGCAAATAGTGACAATTTGACTTCTTACCAATCTGGATGCCTTGTATGTCTTTGTTTTGTCTGATTGCTGTGGCTAGGACCTCCAGTACTATGTTGAATAACAGTGGAGAGAGTGGGCATCCCTGTCTTGTTCCCGATCTTAGATGAACAGCTTTCAGCTTCTCGCTGTTAAGTATGATTTAGCTGTGGGTTTGTCATATATGGCCTTTATGATGTTGAGGTACTTGCCCTCTATACCCATTTTGTTGAGAGTTTTAATCATGAATGGATGCTGAATTTGTCAAATGCTTTTTCAGCATCTATGGAGATGATCATGTGGTTTTTGTTCTTCTTTTTGTTGATGTGGTGGATGATGTTGATGGATTTTCGAATGTTGTACCATCCTTGCATCCCTGGGAAGAATCCCACTTGATCATGGTGTATGATCCTCTTGATGTATTTTTGAATTCGGTTTGCTAATATTTTCTTGAGTATTTTTGCATCTACGTTCATCAGGGATATTGGTCTGTAATTTTCTTTTTTGGTGAGGTCTTTGCCCGGTTTTGGTATTAGAGTGATGCTGGCTTCATAGAATGAGTTTGGAAGTATTCCCTCCTCTTCTATTTTTTGGAAAACTTTAAGGAGAATCGGTGTTATTTCTTCTCTATATGTCTGGTAGAATTCAGAGGTGAATTCATCAGGCCCAGGGGTTTTGTTCTTGGGTAGTTTTTTGATTACCAATTCGATTTCGTCACTGGTGGTCTGTTTAGTTTTTCTGTTTTGTGCTTGGTCAGTCTTGGAAGGTTGTATTTTTCTAAGAAGTTGTCCATTTCTTCTATGTTTTCCAGCTTGTTAGCATATAGATTCTCATAATATTCTCTTATGATTCTTTGTATTTCTGTGGGGTCCGTCGTGATTTTTCCTTTCTCATTTCTGATTGTGTTTATGTGTGTAGATTCTCTTTTTCTCTTAATGAGTCTGGCTAGGGGTTTATCTATTTTGTTTATTTTTTCAAAGAACCAGCTCTTGGTTTTATTGATTTTTTCTATTGTTTTATTCTTCTCAATTTTATTTATTTCTTCTCTAATCTTTATTATGTCCCTCCTTCTGGTGACTTTGGGCCTCATTTGTTCTTCTTTTTCCAATTTCAGTAATTGTGTCTTTAGACTATTCATTTGGGAATGTTCTTCCTTCTTTAAATAGGCCTGGATTGCAATATACTTTCCTCTTAGAACTGTGTTGTTGTTGTCATTGGTCTCCATATATTCTTTGATTTCTGTTTTGATTTGGTCGTTAACCCATTGATTAATTAGGAGAGTGTTGTTAAGTCTCCATGTATTTGTGAGCCTTTTTGATTTCTTTCTAAAATTTATTTCTAGTTTTATGCCTTGGTGATCTGAGAAGTTGGTTGGTAGGATTTCAATATTTTTGAAATTACTGAGGTTCTTTTTGTGGCCTAGTATGTTGTCTATTCTGGAAAATGTTCCATGTGCACTTGAGAAGAATGTGTATCCTGTTGCTTTTGGGTGTAGAGTTCTGTAGATGTCTGTTAGGTCCATCTGTTCTAGTGTGTTGTTCAGTGCCTCTGTGTCTTTACTTATTTTCTGTCTGGTTGATCTGTCCTCTGGAGTGAGTGGTGTGTTGAAGTCTCCTAAGATGAATGCATTGCTGTCTATTTCCTCCTTTAATTCTGTTAGTATTTGTCTCACATATGCTGGCGCTCCTGTGTTGGGTGCATATATATTTATAATGGTTATATCTTCTTGTTGGACTGACCCCTTTATCATTATGTAATGTCCTTCTTTATCTCTTGCTACTTTCTTCGTTTTGAAGTCTATTTTGTCTGATACAAGTACTGCAACACCTGCTTTTTTCTCTTGTTGTTTGCATGAAATATCTTTTTCCATCCCTTCACTTTTAGTCTGTGTATATCTTTGATTTGAGGTGAGTTTCTTGTAGGCAGCATATAGATGGGTCTTGCTTTTTTATCCATTCTGTTACTCTGTGTCTTTTGATTGATGCATTCAGTCCATTTACATTTAGGGTGATTATTGATAGGTATGTACTTATTGCCATTGCTGGCTTTAGATTCATGGTTACCAAGGGTTCAAGGGTTGCTTCTTTACTATCTAACAATCTAACTTAACTTTCTTGTTAAGATATTGTAAACACAGTCTGATGTTTCTTTCTTTCTCTCCCTTCTTATTCCTCCTCCTCCATTCTTTCTATAATAGGTGTTTTATTCTTTGCCTTTAGTTAGTATTTGGATGGTCTGCTTTCTTTGCTATGATTTTATTTTCTCTGGTGACATCTTTTTAGCCTTAGGTGTGCCTCCATCTAGAGCAGTCCATTTAAGATATCCTGTAGTGGTGGTTTATGAGAGGCAAACTCTCTCAACTTTCGTTTGTCTGGAAATTGTTTAATCCCTCCATCATATTTAAATGATAATCGTGCTGGGTACAATATTCTTGGTTCGAGGCCCTTCTGTTTCATAATGTTAAATATATCATGCCATTCTCTTCTGGCCTGTAAGGTTTCTGTTGAGAAGTCTGATGATAGTCTGATGGGTTTTCCTTTGTAGGTGATCTTTTTTCTCTCTCTAGCTGCCTTTAATACCCTGTCTTTATCTTTGATCTTTGCCATCTTAATTATTATGTGTCTTGGTGTTGTCTTCCTTGGGTCCCTTGTGTTGGGAGATCTATGAGGTTCGGTGGACTGCGAGACTACTTCCTTCCCCAGCAAGGGAAAGTTTTCAGCAATTATTTCTTCAAAGACACTTTCTATCCCTTTTTCTCTCTCTTGTTCCTCTGGTACTCCTATAATGCGAATATTGTTCCGTTTGGATTGGTCACACAGTTCTCTTAATATTCTTTCATTCCTAGAAATCCTTTTATCTCTCTCTGCCTCAGCTGCTCTGTACTCCTGTTCTCTGTTTTTCTATTCCATTAACAGTCTCTTGCATTTCATCCATTCTGCTGTTAAGCCCATCGATCGCTTGTCTGATTTCTGCATTGTCTTTCCTCAGTTCCGTCACTTCCTCCCTCAGCTCTTGCACATTTCTCTCTAGGTCCATCAGCATGGTTATGACTTTTATTCTGAATTCTTTTTCAGGAAGACTGTGCATTTCCATCCCTTCAGACTCCCTCTCTAAGGTTGTCTGGTTGATTTTGGTCTGAACCATATTCCTCTGTCTTTTCATGGCTATAGAATTGGTCACTGATAGTTGCCACGGATGTCAGCTGGGCTCTTTAAGACTTTAAAAAGAGAAGAAAAAAAAGAAAAAAAAAAGAAGAAAGAAAGAAAAAAAGAAAAGAAAAACAAAACAAAACAAAAAAAAACAAAAACAAAAAAATGCCCACCGGACGTAGATTCTGTGGGAATGCTGTAGGTGGCGCTATTGCCCCACTATTCCACAGCTGTGACTGCGCCGCTCCGCAGGGCCCTTTATCGCTCTGGCAGGGGTGGGAACGAATAGGAGGCTGTTGATCTCAGTGAGAAGTGTAAGTATGGCTACGCTTCCCCAGTCGCCAGCTAAGGCGTCTGAAACTCCCCAGGACTCCCAGCCTGCTGGGCTGAGTGTGCTGGGGCGATCCGGCTCCTCCACTGGGCTCCTGTCTCTTTAAGACCGCTGAGGAAAGCGCGCATTTTTTTTTTCCTTCCCGGGAGCCGGCCGCAAGCACCCTGGCGCGTTCCCCACTCAGATCCTGTCCCTCTGTCTCTCCAATCTCCGCTGCCCTGCGCGATGTGGGTCAGCGCTCCCCGCGCTGATCACCGGGGCTGGCTTTGCGGGGGGTGCACTTCCACTCCCTCCCGGCTCTGAATCCTCTCCTCCCGCCGGTGCGCTGGGGTGGGGGAGGGCTCGGGTCCCGCCGGGTCGCGGCTCCGTATCTTACCCGCCTCTTGGGGTGCCGAGTCCTCTCGGGTGTAGCTGCACGCTGTGCGCTTTCCTGTGTATTCTCGTCTCTCTTTTAGGAATAGATGTATTTGCTGTGTTTTCGTAGACAAATATAGTGTTGGGAGGAGATTTCTGCCGCCCTGCTCACACCGCCATCTTCCCGGAAGTCGGCTGCTGCATTCTTAGGGAAAATTCCTAGGAGTGGAATTCCTGGGTCAAATGGTATTTCTTTATTGAGTTTTTTGAGGAACCTCCATACTGCTTTTCACAATGGTTGAACTAATTTGCGTTCCCACCAGCAGTGTAGGAGGGTTCCCTTTTCTCCACATCCTCGTCAACATTTGTTGTTTTTTGTGTTTTGGATGTTGGCTATCCTCACTGTTGTGAGGTGGTATCTCATTGTGGTTTTAATCTGCATTTCTCTGATGATTAGTGATGTGTGGCATCTTTTCATGTGCCTGTTGACCATCTGAATTTCTTCTTTGGAGAAGTGTCTATTGATGTCCTCTGCCCATTTCTTAATTGGACTATTTGCTTTTTGTTTGTTGAGGTGCGTGAGTTCTTTATATATTTTGGATGTCAACCCCTTATCAGATATGTCATTTATGAATATATTCTCCCATACTATAGGATGTCTTTTCGTTCTACTGATGGTGTCCTTTGCTGTACAGAAGCTTTTCAGCTTGATATAGTCCCACTTGTTCATTTTTGCTTTTGTTTCCCTTCCCTGGGGAGATATGTTCATGAAGAAGTCGTTCATGTTTATGTCCAAGAGATTTTTGCCTATATTTTTTTCTAAGAGTTTTATGGTTTCATGACTTACATTCAGGTCTTTGATCCATTTTGAGTTTACTTTTGTGTATGGGGTTAGAAAGTAACCCAGTTTCATTCTCTTACATGTAGCTGTCCAGTTTTGCCAACACCAGCTGTTGAAGAGGCTGTCATCTCCCCATTGTATATCCATGGCTCCTTTATTATACATTAATTGACCATACATGCTTGGGTTAATATCTGGACTCTATTCTGTTCCACTGGTCTATGGTCTGTTCTTGTGCCAGTACCAAATTGTCTTGATTACTGCGGCTTGTAGTAGAGCTTGAAGTTGGGAAGCGAGATTCCCCCTACTTTATTCTTCCTTCTCAGGATTGCTTTGGCTATTTGGGGTCTTTTGTGGTTCCATGAATTTTAGGGAACCCCTGCATTTTGTCCCCACAAAAGAGATTTCCCTTGTGCAGGCAACACGGCAGTGTAGTCACACGGCACATGCTCCCCTGTTTGGCTGCTTTCCCACAGCATGTTCCCGAGGCTCCTCATGGTGGGGTGTGGGTCAGTGTGTTCCTTGCTTATCTAGTCACGTCTCAATCGATATTTGGATTGTTAATTTTTGGCTGTCGTGAATAAAGCTGCTATAAAGAAAAGTGTACAAACTTTGGGTGAATTTTAAGTTCTGGCAGCTTTTTAGAGAGACTTTCTCATGTCCCAGCCCCCCCAGGTCATTTCGGGACTGTGTGCAGCCCCAAGCCACCTGAGAAAGGAAACTTGTACAAGACAAGCATCGGGGAGACCAGGGACCCCAAGCTTCAGAGTACTGTTCTTCCTACTAATAATTCACAACATTCATTTTTAATAAAAATGGTGATGTGTTGTTATGGAATATTTCTAATATACAGAGCATGAAAAGAAGAGTGCAAGAACCCCCACTCACATTAGCCGGCTTCAACAATTTGCAGCCTATCGGGGTCCCCCCTTGTCTTCACCCCTTCTCTTTGAGGAGTGTTTTTATTCACATCTCACCAGTAAAGATTTTAGTATTCGTTTCTTTTAAACAGAAACACCATTATCACATCTTAGAAATTAACGATAATTTGTTTTTTTAAATTGAGATGTAAATGGCACGGAACATTAGATTCAGGTATATAACATGATGCTATGTGTGTGTTGTGAAATGACCACAGGGAGTTGAGTTAAAGTCCATCACCATCCATACTACGGCTTTCTCCCATGATGAGGACTTTTAAGATCTCTGTTAACAGCGTTTAAATATGCAGCGTTATTCACTGTAGCGACCATGCTGTGCATACATCCTCAGGACTACGTATTTATCACTGGAAGTTTGTACCCTTTGACCCCCTTCGCCCATCTCACCCAGCCTACACGCCCTGCTTCCAGCAACCGCCAACTTATCTGTGAGCTCAGTTCTTTATAGATTCCACAATGAGGGAGGCCGTATGGCATTTGTCTTTGTCTGACTTACTGCACTTAGCATAGGGCCCTCAGGGGCCATCCACGTTGTTACAACTGGCAGGATTCCTTCTTTTTTATGGCTGAGTAATATTTAGATGTATGTGTTTGTGTGTATACACATGTATGTATGTGTGTATATGTGTGTGTGTGTGTGCCACAATTTATCTGTTCATCCACTGATGGGCATTTTGGTTGTCTCTGTATACTGGTTATGGTAAATACTACCGTTGACATATAATGTTAGTCTGCAGTGAACATGGTAGAGCAGATATCTTTTTGAGTTAGTGTTTTCATTTTCTTCAGATGAATACCCAGAAGTGGGATGGTTGGGTCTTTCGGTTTTTCTATTTCTTTTGAGGAGCAGCCGTGCCGTTTCCCATGGTGGTTGCCCGGTTCACATTCCCACCAACAGTGCATGAGGTTCCCTTTTCTCCACAGCCTCACCATTTGTTATTTCTTGCTTTTTTTATGATAACCATTCAACAGGTGTGAGGTGGTAGCTTTGATTTGCATTTCCCTGATGATCAGTGTGATGTGGAGCAACTTTTAATGTGTCTGTTGGCATCTGTATGTCTTCTTTGGAAAAATGTCTGTTCAGATCCTCTGCCAATTTTTTAATTGGATTGCTTGGGGTTTTTTTGCTACTGAGTTGTATGTGTTCTTGATATATTTTAGATCTTGGCCCCTTGTCAGGGACATGCTTTCTCCCATTCACTAGGTTGCCTTTTCATTTTATGCTGGTTTCCCCTGCTGTGCAGAGCTGTTTAGTTTGATGTCATCCCACTTCTGTTGCATTTGCTTTTGGTGTCAGATCCAAACAAAATCATTGCCAAGGAGTTTACCACATTGTTATCAGGGAGCATGATGTCTCCAGCTTTGCTCTTCTTTCTCAAGGTTGCTTTGGCAATTTCAGAGCCTTTTTTATGGTTCCATACAAATTTTAGGATTGTCTGTTCTGTTTCTAAGAAAAATGCCATTGGAATTTTGATAGGGATTGTATTGAATCCGTAGATTGCGTTGGATAGAATGTACATTTTAACAATATTAATTCTTCTAATCCATAAGCATGAAATGTCTTTCCATTTATTTGTGTCTTCAGTTTGTTTCATCAGTGTCTAATAGTTTTCAGAGTACAGGTCTTTCACCTCTGGTTAAATCTATTTCTAGGTATTTTATTCTTCTTGATGCAATTGTAAGTGAGGTTGTTTTCTTAATTTTTCCTGATAGTTCATTATTACTGTATAGAAACAATTGATTTTTGTATATTGATGTATCTTGCAACTTTACTGAATTCATTTATTCTGTTTTTTTGGTGGAGTCTTTAATTTTCTGTATATAACATCATGTCATCTGCAAATAGTGACAGTTTAACTTCTTCCCTATCAACTCGTATCCCTTTTATCTCTTTGTGTTGTCTGATTGCCATGGCGAGGACATCCAGTACAATGTTGAATAAAAGTGGTGAGAGTGGGCATCCTTGTCTTGTTCCCAGTCTTAGAGGAAAAGCTCTTAGCTTTTCACCATTGTTTTGTCAAATATGGCCTTTATCATATTGAGGTACATTCCCTCCATACCTACTTTGTGGAGAGTTTTTATCATAACAATAATTTCTTGATATAATTAAATATCTAGTTGCTATTCGAATTTCCCTGATCATCTAATGTTTAGTTTGTTACACTCAGGATCAAAATGAGGTAAAAGAAATTGCACTTGGTAGGGATGGGTCTTTAAGTCTCCAAAAATATATAGACTCTTCCTCTGTCATATTTTTCTTGCAGTTTGCTAATTAACAAAAACAGGTTATTTCCCTAGCCTGAGTTCTGATGACTGTGCCTCTGTGGTGTCATCTAACGTAGTTGTCTGTCCCCTGTAGCTCTTGCCTGTTGGTAGTTAGATCTAGAGGTCTGATCAGATTCAGGCCCAATTTCCTAACAAGAATTCTCCTTAGAGGTGGCACAGGATGTCTGGCAGTCTCTCCTTCTGGCTTAGCGGTCCTGAGTCCACTGACCTGTGAGAGCTTCGCAGTGGCTACTTTGATTCTGTTATTTCTTCTCCATTGTTAACTGGAGCAGCTTTAGAAGTTTCTTCTCAAAGAGTGCTGCAACCTCTTCAGTCACCTGGGGCCTAGAAGAAAGATTAAGTGGGAAACAAGATCAAGGACTGACTTCAGAGTAAGGAGCTGGTTTCCTAAAATCCTCTGAAGGTGACCACAGAGTTTTGTTCTGTTTGCTTCATTATGAACTGATAGATTTAAACATATCAGCTGTGACTCCATCTATTACAGTTATTTTTATTTCCACTGGTTAGTTGGACCCTCTTTTGGTTGGCTTCTGAGTCCTTTTGACAGACCCCTGGGATTCTTTGAGGCCACACCAGAGAACAGGAAGCTCCAGTGCTTGGGGAGTAGCATATTTCATGTCCTAAACCTGTCAGGCTGGGACCCCGGAGGCCCTGCTGCCTTCCAGGGTAAATGGAGCTTGGAACCACCATCTACTGGCTTAGTCACTATTTCTGAGCTTTCTCAGCAGACAGAACAAGAAATGACATCTGTTTTAAGATTATCTGCATCATTAGTCTATGCTGCCGGTTCCAACTCAGGGTTTTTACTTAGCTCGTTAGTCCCCTTTCTCCCACACTGAAGGACTGCAGTTGCTGATGACTCCCATGGGACCACTCATTCACCTCAGGCCACTCTCACACACTTCGGGCTCAAAATAACTTTCTTCCCTACCTCAGAAACATGAGATTTCCAAGAGCAGCTTAACATTTCTTTGCAATTCTTTTTGCCCATAAGGCATATCCCATTAGGGGTGGACTAATCAAATTGTTGCTTAAAGTCACTTTAAATAGAGTCTCTCTGAAGGGCTGTCCCACCAACCTGATTTCAGTTCAGTTGAGTTCATTTGTTTTATTTAACTTTCAGTTGTTAAGGATTGTTTTTTAAGATTTTTTGTATGTGAAATATATACATGGTTCCAGAGTCATATCTGTAAGTGAGGTTGTTCAGAGAAGTCCAGCCTCTGCCCTACCTGTTCACTGCTTCTCCTGTAGCTTTCGTGGCTTCTCTCACTACATCTTTAAATGAAAGCTGCTACAGACTTATATACACAACATGCACACAGTACATACTGCACACACACAGTGTGTGTGTGTGTGTTAAATGTTGGAGGACGCACACACATGTCTCCTTGTTTCCTTGTTGGACTGTCTCCTTGGCCTCTGGGTCCCGCCACTCTCCCAGCTTCCCAGCCTCCCAGGTTCTTACTGTGTTGCTGTGTTGGTCAGCATGTTGCCAGACGCCAGTGTGCTGCCTGTCAGGGCTCAGACACAGGCCTCCTATCAGTGTGCTTCCCTTCCAGGCCATTGACAGCATCCACCAGGTGGGCGTGTACTGTCTGGCCCTGGTTCCTGCCAACACCTTGCCCAAGGCTCCACTTGGAGGGATTCACATTTCTGAAACCAAGCAGCGCTTTCTGGAGGGGATGCTACACCCATGCAATGTGCTAATGTGCCCTCACACCTGTGTTACCAACCTTCCCAAACCTCGCCAAAAACAGCCAGGTTAGTTGTACCTAACAATTGGTTTCTGTTCATTCTTGTAAAGGTGGCAACCACACTGGTTAAATGACATAGTCATTTGGACCCTGCATCTCTGGGTTGGGGGTGGAGCCAGAGCAGGTAGCTCATCAGATTGGTCACCACCTCTTGTTCCCTGGAACTGAGCCACAGGGGAGAGAGAACTCTGCCACCTCTGGCCTGGGGTTTCCCCCTGTCTAGAACCCATTGCAATAACTAAATTCAAATAGCATCTTAGGTTTGGAAGGCTCGATGATGGCTCCCTGAAAGCAGGAATGTTGCCCAGGTAAGACAAGCGCAGGCATGGTACAGCCGTCCCACGGAGGGTGTGCGCCCCTCGGCCCTCTGATCTGCTGCAGCCGCAGGGTTGATGGGACCTAGGAAGTTTCAACACACGTCCATCTCCCTTCCCTGATTTTACACATTTAAAAACTAATTTTAAAGACTAGCTTAACTATTACGTACAGTTTTTATTTCCTTTGGTCATGTGAATTTTTAGTAAATGCCAGCTTTTCTTTTGCTGTTTATTGAATACTATGTATATATATTTAAATAAAATTACTTAATGAGGAAGATTTAATTTCCCAATTTATATGTAAAATGCTATAAAACAGTGAAATGTATTAAGAGTATAGCTGTGGCTGAGGTCAAATCGTATCTCCCCAGATATGTGCCAGAAGGTAAACTTCTTAATCTGGCATTACTTGTATTTAAGAGAGAGATTCTTTTTGTAATTTAGCATAAACCTTGTAACTGGTTTCCTGAACATACGTGTTAGTGAAGAGTTAAATGCCTATTTCAAATAAAAAGTGTGATGGAAATAGTTCCACGTTGATCCTGTATTAGAGGTAAGCAGCTTCTCATTGAGAATCCTGTTTCCTAGAGGTTGGACCAGCCTCCATGATTGTTGGGAATCTGGTTGCTGGGAAGAGGATAGCGCAGGCCTCCGGCAGGGAGCTGGCTCACCTGGAGGACAGCGACCAGGCTCGAAAGGTAACAGCATGCCCGAGAGGTCGTGGGCCTCCCTCTGTGCATGCTGAGGCCTGAGTCTGCCTCTCTGCAGTTCCTGTTCCTGCCCGACGTGCTGCAGTGGCGGGCCCACACCACTCCCGACCACCCGCTGTTTCTGCTCCTGAATGCTAAGGTGAGGGCCGGGCCTGCTCGCGCAAGTGGGCGCATGGGGCCCCTTGTTTCCAGTTCACATGCTCCAGCGTCATGGTTGTGTTCAGAGAGTGGTGTGCCCTCATGCCTCGGTACCGTGTGGCATGGCCTCTGCCTGTCCTGCTGTTCACAGAACCCTTGGCTTTCACACAGTTCACACAAAAGCATTTCCATTGATCTTGTATTTAATAGGAAAATTCTCACTAGCCCAGTTTTTGGTAAAGAACAGTGTGCTTGTAAGCCCCCCTAAGTGAGCTAAAAGGAAATGTTTATTTTGTAAAATTAGGCATTCAGACTTTCTGCATTTGCTTATAGCTTTACCACGACTCAGACCCTGGCTTACTGTCTCTCTCCCGGTACAGACAGAGTCACTTCATGGTCTTGGGCACCTTCTCATGTGGATCACAGTAGGTGCTTTTAGAATATAAAGAAGCTGTAGTCCTCACACCCAAGCTGTCAGCCAGTCAACAAAATGTAAATATGTGAAAAGTTAAATAACAACAGAAGTACTGCGTGGCCCTCCGTCAGGCGTCAGCAGGCCGTTTCCCCCTCACTGCGAGTGAAGGGCCGCTCACTGCATTCTGAGGGACGCTGGTCTCGCTTTCACTACTGATCGTTTCTGGCCACTGTTTCTTCATTCAAAAAATATTTATTGATGCACATTGTTAGATAAAAAGGGCCCCTGTTCTCAGAAGGCTTAAAGTAAGTCTCCCCTGCTGAAAACATTTTTGTTAAGAGAGACTTTGTGTTCCATGTTCACTGTGTAACCACAGATCTAGAACAGTGTTCAGTAAACATTTGTTTCACTACTGATGGGATTTTAGACAGCTGATAATTAACAACTGACCCAAGATAAAATCATCCCATGAGGAGTCAGCAGGGGTGGGACATAGTGCTGAGTGTCCCCTGACCCCAGAGTGTGGTGGGAAGACCGAGGTGGGATTGGGTGGCAAGGGTGAGGTGCCCCATGCAGCTCCTGACTCCAAGTGATGCCTGTGGGTTGTAAGGGGGTGATTGGGAGCAGGTGGGTACTGGGGCCCCAGGTCCGGACACGAGAGGTCAGTTCAGAGAAGAGGACAGCAGTGGAGACCATGGACAAGAGGGAGGTGTGGTCAGAGCTGGGCCTACAGGACCTGAGGGCGTCCTGTGTCTGGGCTCCAGGATCTGGCTCTGGTTGTTGGCTGTGCACCTGAGCAGTGCAGCCCTTCCCAAGAGAGGGAGCCATGGGGCAGGACTGCACAGAGATGCCCATCAGGCACATGTGTGGCAGGGCAGGGAGAGCTCAGCAGCAGCCAGCATGACACTGCACCTGGTTTTTTCCAAACCCAGTCCAGTCTTTTCTCAGGGCCACTTGTATATTTTTGCTTTTATTTTGGTTTGTCAGCCTTCTCGGGATTTGAGTTGTTCTTAGGCTCCAGAGGATGTGCCTGTGGCTGTGGCACAGGTGGCCACTGGGCCTTGAGGCTCCGAATCATCTGGGCACCGGGCCTCCCAGCATCTGCCCAGCACTGGCGTTCTGCCCTTGGGCTGGGAAGTGCTCGCAGCTCGCCTGTGCAGAGCCTCAAAGGTCCTGCAAGCAGCTTGACGTCCTTGCCGGTCTGTGCAGGGAGGCGCCATCAAGAAGAGAGGTTCTGATGTCCCATTGGCCTGTCCCAGGAATTACAATGATTAGACCCTGTCGCACTTTTAATTTTCTTAAGGCCTGCATGTGCTGTGAGGCCTGCCTGATGTGGGTCAGCAGAGCGAGGGAGCTGGTCCCCAGCCTAGCCACAGACATGCTTAGCAGAGAAGAGGTGAGCCAGTGAGCTGGCACGGGTGCGGAGAGGAGTCCGGTGCGTCCGTTAAGTCAGCCCCAGTGCTCTGAAAACGCAGGTCTCAGAACAGCACAGGCCTACTAAGCTGGTGGATGTGAAGTTTATAAACATGCAGGGTAGTATAGGTTAGGGATGTTTATTTATTGTTTACTACATGTGTATGTGCATTTATATTCAGGATAATGGCTGCTTCTGGACAGGGAGAGGATGGAATTGGGGGTGGTAACAGTGGCAATGATTTATTTTAGAAAAGAGAAATCGAAACAATGTGGCAAAACATTATTTAACCAGAACCTGGATTTTTATGTTAGTCTTTATAATGCTATTCTGTTTAAAATCTTTTATCAAAGAGGCCAAAAAGGCTTTGTTTATTGCTGTGTCTCAAACTTCACGGACAGTTTGGACACCCGTTGCTCCTGGAGCCCAGGGGTGCTTGATGACTTGTCCCTTCGCCTCTGCGGGACAGCGCCACAGGGCTTGCATGTGAGACAAGGTGACTAGAAAGACAGCCTGCATGTTAAATGGAATCTCAGAGCTCAGGGTGCACTTGGCATGGGCACTGCTGCCCAGGAGCAGGCACTGCCCGGATCAGCAGATGTGCCCGACGTTTGCTTCCCTAGGGCTCAGTCACGAGCACTGCGACCTGCATCCAGCTGCACAGAAGGGCTGAGAGGGTGGCCGCGGCTCTGACGGAGAAGGCAAGGCTGTGCATCGGGGACCACGTGGCTTTGGTCTACCCCCCAGGTGAGCACACCCAGATGTCCTGTCTTCATGGCCGTCCCCAGGGGCTGGCGACAGTCACCTTCCCCACAGACATGCAGGACCCGCTGGTGGGTGGCTCCTGGGACCCCACAGCGGGTTTGGTGTTCACAGCGAGCGCCTTACACGGATGGCCCCTGAAGTGATCGGTTCACTGTGCCCACCCTTGTGCTTGTTTTAGTACAACCTTTATTTATGTTCCTTTTGCTCCTCTCACCTGGCTGTTCTTTCCCTGTCTCCCCACATTTTATTACCATAGTGCAGACACCTGTTGCCCCAGCCAGGCACCAGGCTTCCCTTTGCATCTGTCATCCTTCAAAAGTCACCCCTCCTGACCTCTGTAGTCACCATTTCTTTACAATTTGATCACCCAAGTGGGCATCACCACACATCATAGTTTAGTCTGCCAGTTTTCTTTAAATATGGTGTATTTTTAAGTCTCTTTCACTTTACAGGCTCCTCTTCCCTCTCTTGTTTAACAGTCCATCTACCAAAGCCCTGGACTGACCTTGTGCTGTGTCCCACGGTCTGGATGTGGCTGAGTGCGGGCTCAGTACAAGTTGATATGTACCGCAGTTTGTCCTGCAGTCGGCAGCTTGATCTAGGCCCTGGGTCAGACACGGGCTCAGCTCTTTGGCGAGACTCTGAGCAGTATGGGCTGTCTCATTGGAAACGCCGTGCAGGGCCATCCTTTCTGTGGCCATAGCAGCCATCGGTGCTTGCTGTTCCCATTCACCCATTCATTGGGGTCACAGAACAGTGATATCCTAATTCTATCATTTCTTTTATTAGCTGTAAAAACTCCTATCTAAACAGACATGTCCCTTCATTAAGTATTTGGTCACCCAGTGGTGGAATTCACATGTAAAAGGCAGAATCATATGTTGATTCAATGCGTTTTCAATACAGTGAATTTTGATTCCTATCATACTCCAAAGGTAACCAGTCGATGGATTTGCAAATGTATCATATGGACTCATGGATTTAAACATGTTTGTTGGGTTCCAATCCTTTCCTAAACTCGGATTGCCTCAGTTTGAGCAGTAGGAGCCTCTGGGTGGCTCCTGGGTCCTCAGGGCTTGTCTTCCAGTCCCTGAGAGCTCCTGGCTGTCCTTCCCAGACCTGGAATCAGCCACTTCTCCAGGGAACACAGGTCCTGGTCCCACAAAGAAACCTGGGCCCTGTGTGTGCTCACTTCTCCTGAGTTGGCTGCTCTTGGCCTTTCCAGAGAGCAGAGCTAGGATCATAAGTAAACACGTCTCTCTGAGAGGCAGCACCTCATGAGTTAATACTGTTACATCCTATTCAAATTCAGGATTCTAGGCTTTTACCAAATGTCTTCTCCATTATACCTCCTTTTTACCATACCAAAAATCCTGGTTCTCTAGGACAGAGGAGCTGACTGAATTGAAGTATCCCATAATCATTCCTTACTTTATCCCCAGGTAACAGTAGTAATGCTCTGACCACCTGTATGATTTTTGAAAACAGTTAAAAATTTTTTGCATATGCATTCTTCATCCTGTTTTCTTACATGTGCCATGTCTGGAGCTCCCATTCCCCAGTAACCACACGTAATGCTCACCAGCAGCCCACATGTGTGTATCTTTCTGGTCATGTTGGTTCTGAAGGTTTTTCTCTAGTTGATTTCTCAGGAAGGGTTCATGGAGACATCCCCTGGGTTCTTGCATATTGATAACAGTTTGCACACTTTGTAATTGTTAAGACAAAAAAATTCAACTAAGTAAAATTTAAAGATCTTACTGGCTTTAGTCAATAGTTCATGAATAGGGCAGCATTCATGTGGCAGATAGAAAGGAGCCCCGAGGAGCTGTACAGAAGGGAAGGTTTTTATAGGTGGAAGGGGGTAGGAACAAGGACGTTATCCCAGCAAAAGCAGGTTGGTTGGGCAAGCCATTCTCCTTCAAGGGACCGAGGGGTCTATCAGGCAGACGACCTCCCTGGTGCCAACCAGGCCATCCCTGACTGCCTGGCCGGAGAGCCCATTCCTGGGAGTCAAGGCTGTCATTTGGCCTGGGCTTGGTGGCATGGGGTTCTGTCCCACCCTCCTGTCCTGAGGCCTGGGTTTTGTGAGTCTGCTTTTCGGCTGTCAGCAGGATGTTTCCCCCCAGGTCTGGCACAAGGGCAGCACACCAGATCATCTTTCTCTTGCTCGGGTGACTCAGGCCTGGGCTGAAACAGGAATCTCAGGTCTCTGATTTCTCTTGGGTGTGTAGTTGCTTCTCAGGGTGGTAGGTGGTTAAGGCCCTCTCTCCCTTTTCCCCTTTGTAAGCAGTTGTTTTGCCTGTAGGTTTTCCTTTTCCTTCAAAGCACAGGAATTTTACTGGGATGTGCCTGGTGTGGCTCCTTGCCCATTCAGTCTCAGGCTGTCTCCCGTCTCAGGACAGTGCTCTGTGCCATCCCTGCCTTTCCCCTCTTTCCCGGCTTCTAGAACTGCTCTGGCTCAGGCTTTGGTCCCACCCTCCTGTCACAGGTCTCCATGGTGACTGCTCGCTTATGCTTGCCTGTGGTGCTGTCTCTTTGGCCTGGTGTCCAGGCCATGTGTTCTGGCAGTGACTGTTTCTTCAGCTTATCTGGGGGGACACTGGGCTACACTGGGCACTTTCTCTGGGCTGGGACTCCTGCCTCTTGGGGGAGTGAGGGGTGGGGTGCTCTTCCCAGGCACTGCTGTGGAGTGCAGATATCCAGGTGACCACCTGCCCAGGAACCAGGGAACAGTGGCAGTCTGGCCTATTTCTGGACACAGATATGTGGCATGTGAGCACCGCAGGACTTCCCTGGCACCCATCAGCACCCCAGAATATGAGGTTATTTCTCCACAAAGGTGACTGTACCTCCCTCTCCCACACCCTCACTCTTCAAGTACCCCTGGGTTCCGAGCACCTGTCAGGCTGCAGGCCCATGGGACATGGGACGTACTGCAGGAGAGGCAGGGCTGACATAACC
Source organism: Smutsia gigantea (assembly GCA_032199065.1). Taxonomy (NCBI): domain Eukaryota; kingdom Metazoa; phylum Chordata; class Mammalia; order Pholidota; family Manidae; genus Smutsia; species Smutsia gigantea. The sequence continues at coordinate 195,738 of JAVSCE010009517.1, forward strand.
TGTGGGTACTGCCCTAAGTGATTCAACACAGGAGAAAAAAAAGACAAAACCACAGGTAGCAGACACAGTGCCATCTTGTTTATTGAGAATCCGAGTGATGAAGAGGGCCTGATACTCTTCTCTGCTTTGGGGTACACTTAACGCTCTTCCTAAAAAAAAGCTTAATGAAAAAAAAATGCATGGTGAAGTTCTAAACTTGCATTTTAGAAACTTACCAGCAGAGGGAGAGTATGGCCACTGCTGAAGGCCGGAACCCCTAGGGGTGCAGAGGCTCTGCAGGTGCGCTTCCTGGGGGTGAAGGGAGAGGTCAGGACATTCCTCCGTTCTCAAGGGGGTGAGCCAAGGAATCAGGAGCCAGTGCGTCAGAATGCTGCAGGGGTGGGTGTTGGGGCCGCTGGGCTCTCCCTGTGCTTGGGGACAGTGCCAGTGCTTACAGGGAGCGGTGTGAACTTCACAAGCCAACAGGAGAGCTTCCGGTTGCCTTTCATTTGTGTTCAGTTTGATAATGCTGTGTGTATTGGGCAGAGCGGCCATGCCAGGGGTGGGAACCCTCATGTGTGTCGCCTGCTGTGGCCCTGCCTCAGTCCTCCTGCCACCCCACGGGCACAGAGCAGGCGGTTGCTCCCCAGGGCAGTACTGGGGGGCTGCCCAGCCTCTGGTCTCATTTCTGGGCACTGATGGGGCATCGGGAGCTTGCAGCCTGGTGAAGCCCAGGAGTTGGGTTAAATGTTGTGTATTTATTTTGACTCTGGAGTGGAAACATCCTGCGATGATGTCCTGTAGCCTGTGTAAGCCAGGTGGGGCTTCGGATGATTCGAGGGCAACATCTGGAGGCACTTCCAGGACGGGGACACAGGTATTCTCAAGGCAGAGTTCAAGACCAGAAAACAGGTCTTAGTGTGGTACAATGCACCCTGAATTTCAAATATGGGGAATTTTAAATATATCGAAATCTGAAGGAACAGGGCAGTGGTCCCTTGTTGCTGTGTGTCGTTGTGAGCAAGATTGGGCTGCCCTGGCCTGTCCACCCAGGGAGTGGGCCTCCCTACAGACCCAGCAGCACCCCCAGGGGAGTCCACACAGCCCACAGCCAGGTCCTGGCACCGACATGCAGCGAGGGGTGCAGGGCCTCCGTGGGACCCCTCCTGCCTCCTCTACTGCCCTCACCCACCCACCCACTGATCCTCTGTGCACGGGGCACCGCAGAGTCTCTGCTCCTCAAGGCTCCGGCCTCCAGTGCCCTGTGGGGCCTCCTTTGTGCCGTGGCTGTGCCTCCTCCCACGTCCCTGGCCCTGGGTGAAGGCAGGGAGATTGACCTGCGCTGGGGATAGCTTTCTCTCCGGCCCCAACAGTGTTGAGTTCTGTAAATACCTCATTAGTTTGGAGGAGGCGCGGCCTTATCCAAGGAGAGCACAGTAGCATCCCCTGTCCTTTTGCCTTTCCATGGCTTCAGACACAGTGGGCCACATTTGGACCTGCACTGACCCTCTGACCATGTGTCTCCCCAGGGGTGGACCTTATCGCTGCCTTCTACGGCTGCCTGTACTGCGGCTGCGTGCCTGTCACCGTGAGGCCCCCACACCCCCAGAACCTCACCACCACGCTCCCCACTGTCAAGATGATCGTAGAGGTACCTGCCTGACACTAACCCGGCAGGGGAACAGGACCGTGGGCCCTTGTGTGGTGGGACCAAGTGAGCGTGTCCTCTCCTGGTCTAGTTGCTTTGCTCCAGGTGCACTCACCCGGGCCTTCAAGGTTCCCTGTGCTCCGCAGGTCAGCAAGTCTGCTTGTGTCCTCACCACACAGGCCATCATGCGGCTGCTCAGGTCCAAAGAAGCAGTGGCCGCCGTGGATGTCAGAACCTGGCCGACCATTCTAGATACAGGTACAAGTCCTCAGCACCTCAGTATGTGCACTGGCTCCTGCCGAGATGACCCCCCTTTCCCTTTCTTTGTTGTAGGAATTACATTGTTGCCAGCAGAAATAAAAGTTAGATAAGAGCAGCTTCAGTAACTGGTGAGGAGGCTGCCAAAAGGAGCCCCCCAGCTGGATTCCTGACACCCTGTATTCCCCCCCAGAGCCTGGGCACAGAGTAGAAGGACATGCCAAGCCCAGATGCCCTCACTTGGGGCAGGGTCTCTGCGGTCGGTGGGTGGGGGGCAGAGTGCCTGTCGCAGGCCTGTGTGCCTGCCCCCCTCACTGTCTGTCCTGCCTGCACAGTGCTTGGCAATTGTGGGGACATGGACAGTTCCCGCAGTGCACACACACGCACACACATATGCTCACGTGCATGCATGCACACACGCCCGCACACATGTATCCTTTGTCTCCATCATTGGTGAGTGCTGCCACGCCCCATGAAATGCTTGTAGGCCAGCTGGGAAGAGCTGAATACCCCCTGGCCCCTCTGCCTTGGACCATCAGGTCAGCTTGAGTCCCTTTGCATCAAGACATTCCAAACCAATGCTGCACCCGGCTGTGCCCATGCTCCCGTACATGGCACTGTGGGCGCCAGTCAACTAGCAGACAGAAGACCTGCCATCCCCATTGCACCTGGCAGGCATCTGTCCTTGCACGCCAGGGCGCCACCTGTGGGAGGTCAGTGACTCTCATCTGGGGCCAGCTGCCTGATACCCATCAACAGGAGCTGGCCTGGGGCCCAGGGGCAGCCCTGGGAACTCAGTGCCTCCAGCGTCCCACTGCTTCACCTGCTTGCTGCCAGGTGGGGGCTCCTTCCCTGGCCTCACCTGTGTCCACCCGTGGTCTTATGGGAACTCGAGGCACCCAGAGCCCTGGGAGCCTGTCCATGGTGCTCTTGCTGTGGTTAGAATTCTTGTTAATCTTGGCTTTGCCACAGACTCTGCAAATGTTGGCGAATCCCTGTTCCTCTGACCTTTCCCACTGTCCAACAAAGTGATTCCGTGCAGCTCTCATGGTGTGTCTCTTCCCTGCCTTTTGTGCCCCACAACTGTCCCTGTCACCACATGCCCAGCACTGTCCTGGAGGATCTGCTGTGCGTGACATTTCCT
>JAVSCE010009518.1:0-31291 GCA_032199065.1 Smutsia gigantea
TTGGAGATAGCATACATACATAGCAGGCAAGGAAGAAGAGAACTTTATGAAAAAGTGGGGCTCAGTGATGCTATCTGTCCAGTGAAGCCTGAAGTCTAAGCTAAGGCCTTGTGAGAGACAGGTAGAAGAAACCAGAATAAAAAATGGGGGTGGGGAAGGACAGAGAGTATAAGATATTTCTACTCATATGAGAAATTTTACAATAAAAAAGAAAGGGAACATTTCAAAGGGTTTAGAGAAATTTTTAAGTCATTAATCATTTAATATCTATTTTGGGGATTCCTACTAAGTTAGGAAAACCAAGTCCATATTTAAAGGCAAAGAGGAAATGAGGAATTGTAGGAAGATTGATGAAGGATGAAAGAGGAAGAGGGGAATGTGATGGAGTGAAGCGCTGGAGGACTAAGACAGGGCTTGAAGAGATGGGTAGTGGGAGGAGGGTCTGCTCTTCCAATGCAGTGGAAGTGGAGGCCAGCCAACAGAATTCCAGACAATGAACTATGGACAAGGTAAGGAGATAGTCATTGCTTACAGCATGGTTTCTTGACCTCAGCACTGTTAATATGTTGTAGGCACTGTCTCATGCAGGGTGTTTAGTAGCGTCCCTGAACTTTTATCCATTGGATGTCCAGGTGTGACAATCAAAAGGTTGCTAGACATTACCAAATACCTTCTGGGGGAGGAAGAGGTAAAATCACCCTGGATTGAGAGTCACTAGGTTAGAGAGCCTGGTGGAGGCACCAAGGTGAGAAAGCTGCTCTCATATACCAAAGGGCTTCACACCTCCAAGAAGTCAGTCCACACAGGAGAAGGAGAAACAGAAGTATGCAGGACATGATATAACACTGGGGCAGGGGCTATAAAAGGTGGATAAGGGGCTAAATCCTACTAGAAAGACCTCCCTCCCTCTTCAGGGGTCTCTAAAGAAGCAAGGCCACATTGCCTGGTTAGAACAATTCACTGTCTTTCTGGAAAGGCAGCTATGAATCTCACAGCAGACACAGGAGGGGATGAGGTGAGGACTGAGGAAGGCATCCCGAGCCAAGGAGTGCAGGCGCCACTAGAAGCTGGAAAGGACAAGGAAACAGAGTCTCCTTTCAGAGCCTCTAGAGGCAACCAGTGCCACTGACACCTTGACTTCAGCAGCCCAAAACTGACTTGGGGCTTCCACCCTGCAGAGCTGTAAGACAGTAATTTCACTTTGCTTTCAGCCTCTAGATGGGTGGTGATTCATTACAGCAGCTGCAGGAAACTCATAGTTGGCTAGTGGCAAAGTAGGGACAGAAGCCAGTGGTCTTATCAAAGCGACAGAGGCAGAAGCCTCCCCAGGGCCTGTATGGGGTGGGGGTGGAAGATGGGAGGACTCTAGGAGGAGAGGATGACTTTCAGGGACAGGAAACTGCTGGGAGCAGCAGCTCAGAGTCCCTGGCTTAAGGCTCGTCATGTAACATTTCCAACAGCTTCAAGGAAGGGACTAGGAGCACAGGTGCCTGTCCTTGGCCCAAGGAGCTGGGATGGTCAGTCCACTGCTCCTGGAGTGCAGAGGCTGAAAGTGCTTTCGGAGACACTGTATCAATCCTCCCTTGTTCTATAAATGAGGACATGAAGGCCCCAAAGAGGGAACAGGCTCTGCAACTTGCTGGTGGCCCAGCGGGACCAGGCCTAGGTCTCCGGACGCCACCTCCGAAGCATCCCTCCCTTCCTGGGCCTGGAGGCTTGGCTACTGTGTTGCCTCCAGAGCCAGGTGCCAGCCAGGGGAGGGCCACGTCTTCTGGTTTTGATAAATCACCAAGAAGGGGTGTTTGCGTGAGCTAGGGAAAGGACTGCTGGTGTCTTCTGAGGTGCAACACAACTCAGGGCTGGCAGCTGGTCAAAAGTCAGTACGGAGGCACCACTGCCGGTCCTGTGTGCTGCAGGAGAGTTGGGGGCCGATCACTGTTTTGCAAATTGAATCTTTAACCCTCCTGGGGTGCCATCTATTGCAGCCCCGTGAGAACTCCTTTTATGAAGCAAAGGGTCTTCTTGTAATGCAAATCACCACCCCCTAATTGGCCTGCTTTGTAACTTCTGTGCCTTCATTTGCTTAAGGGGGCCACATCCCTTTGTCACCAAGAGTAAGTTTTTATTCTGTTTTGCACGGAACAGGGAAATGTGCCAAGGTCAATTCGGACCTCACTGCTGCTGCCTCGGGACCAGGAGAAGACCCACCTGGGCCCGGCCCGGCCCAGACCCCTCCTGGCCGCCTCCTCCCCTCCCCAGCCCTGTGGAGGTTTGTGCAGAGCAGTTAATCGGGGCGCTGGGAGTGCAGGTGGCACTCTCCGTGCCACCTGGCGCCATCTCTGAGAGAGCGCCCGCATCCTCCGAGGCTGGTGAGGAATACCAATTGCACCGTTACTGGGCCCCCTCAGGAGCCCGAAAGAGGAAATTAAAAGGCAAATACACGCCTGGAATAAAGGGCCCTCTTCTTGCAGCTAATCACCGGAATTGGTCACCGGGTTGTGCCTACCCACTTTGGTGAAAGACATGGCCTTTCTCTTGTTCTGTTCCATCGCCGCGTTCTCAGAAATGTTTGAGGGGGTTGAGCTTTGCACGGGCTCCCCACCGCAAGGGCGCCCAGCCTGGCTTCTCCCCAGCCTGTGCTTCTCCCAGCGGGAGGGCATCAGTCAATCCCTCTAAGCCAGCACACAGATCAGTCCTGGCCTCTGGCAGCACAGGCGGGAGGAGTGGCCCCCTGCCAAGTCCTTCTCGGGTTGCCAAACGCCTCCACTGCCCTCTGCGCGTGTGCTTCACAGCCCATCAGGCTCACTGCTGCCATTTTACCTCAATGAAGTGGCCTGCAGTGACAGATATGGCAGTCCGCGCAAGTCCAGGACTTTGGTCCCAGGGCCAGGGTGGGGACCCTCTGTGCAACAGGTCCTGGTGCTAGTTTCTATGCCGTAGGGCAATGCAAGAGCCCCTCTGCACCCCCTTAGGGAAGTCCAGGCAGCCCCAAGGGCTGGAGCAGGCGTGAAGCCATGCGGCTGCCAGGAGAGGCCACGGCCAGGGGGCTGTACTTCACCCTGTGTCCCAGCAGCAAGCACTGGCCAGGCACCTAATATTGTTTTAAGCTACCAATTCTGTGGTAATTTATTATGGCAGCCACAGGAAACAACCCCCACCCCCTGCCCCCTACCCTGCCATAGTCTCAGTACCAAGGAGAGGGAGACGGGAAAAAGGAGACAAGAACACGGCCACCAGCAAAGCTGCCATTTACTGGGCACTACCCAGGGCCAGGTGGGCTCTGTCCTGGATGCCCTCGGAGCCGGTCCCACTCCCTGGCTGCCACAACCTCCGAAAGCAGGCCCTTCCCTCAGCCCACTGCCTCCAGAGAGGGGGAACCGGGGTGGCAGCCCCGGCAGTGGGACTGCAGGCTGGCCTTGGGCCTGAGTGGACAAGTGTGGCGGGGGGCGCCCACCAGACAGCCGATGAGGGCCCCACTGGCAGCGGGACTGCGCACTGCGGACTGTGACCATCATGCTAGCAGTTTTTAGAGGGGCACAAAAAGTATGCGGCCTCTGAGGGTTCAGGAGAGAGAGGACGCATTTCTGGCCTGAGAGAGGTGGCCCTGGAGCTGGCCCTTCAGGGATGGGACATAGACAGACTAACCCAGCACTGTGGAGCCTCCCAGGGCCCTCCCTAGGTGTGGCTGAGTTGGCCCCACCAGAAAGTGGGGGCCTCTGGCCCACTCAGTGCTCTGGGGGAATCCGGCCTTGGGGATGCCCTACCAGACCCCATTTTTTCCCTCCTGGGGTACATGTCTCAGTAATTGGCCAGAAACCTGGGCACACCCCTGACTTCCCCTTTCTCTTTTTTCCCCCAAGCCTCTCAACAACCAATTTTGTCATTCACTTCCTAAGTATTTTTCTTCCTGTGCTGGCTTCCCCACCACGCCCCAGCTGCCACTGCCATCCAGGCCTTGAACCCCTCCCAGGGAGGGGTATGGCTACTCCATTCCCTTGTCCCCGCTTTGCGCGCAAACCTTTCCCCTGCTGTGATTCCCGCAGGACAGGAAAAGCATCCCTAGGAATTCAAGCTGCATGACACAGCTTGCTCTTGGGTTACCTTGGGATGGGAGCTGGGACTTGTACGGAGTGGGGTGGGGGATGTGACCTGTGACTGATGCATGATGGGGCACGTAGCAGAGTGGCTGGCCGCACCTCAGGCCAGGCTGCTGGCATTTGGGGGCTGGGCTACAAAGTGAGTTCTCAGAGCTGTGCACTTTCTCACGTGTAGGCATGGGGGTGCTCAGCATGATCCATGGGAAGTTTTGTTTCTTTACTTCTTCCTGAAAAATTATTGAATTTATCTTATCAATCACGCCATCTTAAAACTGAGGACACACAGTATTTGGGTGCTCGAGGAACGACTGGCTTTGTGTTCTGTTCAGAGTGGGTCTGCAGTGCTCATGTCTGTTCTATCCATTTGCAACGGCTGATTATCTTCCTTGCAACAGCCAAATACTCTCACAGCTATTTTTTTTTTATTTTGGTATCATTAATCTAAAAATACATGAGCAACATTGTGGTTACTAGACTCCCCCATTATCAAGTCCCCCCACATACCCCTTTACAGTCACTGTCCATCAGCGTAGTAAGATGCTACAGAATCACTACTTGTCTTCTCTGAGTTGTACAGCCCTCCCCGTGTCCCCTCCTCTACATTACACATGCTAATCGTAATGCCCCTTATTTCCCTTGTCCCTCCCTTCCCACCCATCCTCCCCAGTCCCTTTCCCTTTGGTAACTGTTAATCCATTCTTGGGATCTGTGAATCTGGTGCTGTTTTGTTCCTTCAGTTTTTTCTTTGTTCTTATACTCCACATATGAGTGAAATCATTTATTTGGTACTTGTCTTTCTCCGCCTGGCTTATTTCACTGAGCATAATACCCTCTAGCTCCATCCATGTTGTTGCAAATGGTAGGATTTGTTTTCTTCTTATGGCTGAATAATATTCCATTGTGTATATGTGCCACCTCTTCTTTATCCATTCATCTACTGACGGACACTTAGGTTGCTTCCATATCTTGGCTATTGTAAATACTGCTGTGATAAACACAGGGGTGCATATGTCTTTTTGAATCTGAGATCTTGCTTTCTTTGGGTAAATTCCTAGGAGTGGAATTCCTGGGTCAAATGGTATTTCTATTTTGAGTTTTTTGAGGAACCTCCATATTGCTTTCCACAATGGTTGAACTAATTTACATTCTCACCAGCAGTGTAGGAGGGTTCCCCTTTCTCTGCATCCTCACCAGCATTTGTTGTTCCTAGTCTTTTGGATGGTGGATATCCTAACTGGGGTGAGGTGATAGCTCACTGTGGTTTTAATTTGCATTTCCCTGATAATTAGCAATGTGGAGCATCTTTTCATGTGCCTGTTGGCCATTTGAATTTCTTCTTTGGAGAAGTGTCTGTTCATATCCTCCGCCCATTTTTTAATCGGGTTATTTGCCTTATGGGTGTTGAGGTGTGTGAGTTCTTTAGATATTTTGGATGTTAACCCCTTGTCAGATATGTCGTTTACAAATATATTCTCTCATACTGTAGGATGCCTTTTTGTTTTACTGAAGGAGCTTGATGTAGTCCCATTGGTTCATTTTTGCTTTTGTTTCCCTCGCCCGAGGAGATGCGTTCAGGAAAAAGTTGCTCATGTTTATATTCAAGAGATTTTTGCCTATGTTTCCTTCTAAGAGTTTTATGGTTTCATGACTTACATTCAGGTCTTTGATCCACTTCGAGTTTACTTTTGTGTATGGGGTTAGACAATAATCCAGTTTCATTCTCTTACATGTATCTGTCTAGTCTTGCCAACACCAGCTGTTGAAGAGGCTGTCATTTCCCCATTGTATGTCCGTGGATCCTTTATTATATATTAAGTAACCATATATGCTTGAGTTTATATCTGGCCTCTTTAGTCTGTTCCACTGGTCTATGGGTCTGTTCTTGTGCCAGAACCAAATTGTCTTGATTACTGTGGCTTTGTAGTAGAGCTTGAAGTCAGGGAGCATAATTCCCCCCACTTTATTCTTCCTTCTCAGGATTGCTTTGGCTATTTGGGGTCTTTTGTGGTTCCATATGAATTTTAGAATGATTTGCTCTAGTTCATTGAAGAATACTGTTGGTATTTTGATAGAGATTGCATTGAATCTGTAGTTTGCTTTAGGCAGGATGGCCATTTTGACAATATTAATTCTTCCTATCCATGAGCACGGGATGTGTTTCCATTTATTGGTATCTTTAATTTCTCTCATGAGTGTCTTGTAGTTTTCAGGGTATAGGTCTTTCACTTCCTTGGTTAGGTTTATTCCTAGGTATTTTATTCTTTTTGATGCAATTGTGAATGGAATTGTTTTCCTGATTTCTCTTTGTTCTAGTTCATCATTAGTGTATAGGAATGCAACAGATTTCTGTGTATTAATTTTGTATCCTGCAACTTTGCTGAATTCAGATATTAGATCTAATAGTTTTGGAGTGGATTTTTTAGGGTTTTTTATGTACAATATCATGTCATTTGCAAACAACGTATTTCTTTTCTTTCTTTCTTTTTCACATTTTTTTTTTTTCTGGGGAAGCTTTGTGGTTGGGAGAGAGAAATACCCAACTCTGAGGAAATGCAGATTTGGGAATCTATAACACACTAGAGTTCAGGTGATGAATGGCCTACCCAGCACACAACAGCCCTGTGGTTGGAGGGCCTGGTTGGACACCTCAGCAGGAGCAACACAGTCTGAGAAGTGGTGGGAATGGTCTCGAAGACCATGTGTTCTTCCAGTACTTATTATGTTCATTCTGTGGTGGGTTCAAGGGTGTCCCCCAAAAGCCATGTCCACCTGGATCCTGTTATTTATGACTTGTTTGGAAAAAGGGTCTTTGAAGATGTAATCAAGGTAAGGATTACAAGATGCAATTATCCTGGATTATCCAGGTGGCCCTAAATCCAAAGGCAAGTGTGCCAAGAAGAGGAGAAACGCTGTGGTGAAGACCATGTAAAGATGGAGGCAGAGACTTGATGGAGGTGGCCATGAGCCAAGAAACACCTGGAGCCAGAGGCTGGTGGAGGCAGGAAGCAGCCTCCCCTAGAGCCTTCAGAGGGAGCATGAGCCTGCTGACACCTTGATTTCAGCTCAGCGATACTGGCTTTCTTGAAGACTCCACGAGGTCCCAGTCTGCCTCTCCCAGTAGACAGTGCGCTCGCAGAAGGCAAGGCCCATGTCTTCCTCATCCATGTAGCCCCAGTGTCTAAGGCAGGTCTGGCCTGTACTGGGCACTCAACAAATGCTGGCCAAGTCACTGAATGGGACACTATGTCTGGGAGCTCACGGATCCATGCATATGCCAAATGTTGTTTACAGATGGATAGATGGATAGATATGCCTTTCATACTTCCAGGGCTGTTTGTCTTTTTGTGTTCCTTAACTGACAGATAATAAAAGTATCACTGTTTTGCTATTGGAGCAGTAGGAGAGGCAGATGAGGGAACGAGCCCAGCCCTATGACCCTCCCTTTCCTCTATGGCCTTTCTCTCATCCAAATGGGGCAAGTGGTGGCATTGGCAGCGACAGGGATTTGCAGGCAGCCCCTGGTACACAGCTACCAGCAGGGGCTAGGGAGGCGCCCAGTCTCCGGGAAATGTCCAAGGAGCCTCCAGTCCCATCTGCCTACTTCCTCACCCTCAGTCCCCTGGTGGCAAGGCCAGGCCTGATGCGGAGAGTCTACTCAGATAAGCCTGTTGCTGGGAGGTTTCCCCATATCCCGTTTGGAGGTGTCTTTGCACTCGGCCCACAGTAACAATCTGCACTTTGCTGTCAATTCCTCCCAGCAGGTACAGGTTCTAAGAGGGATTTTGAGGATAGGCTTTTGAGCCCTGGGGTCCACGTGCTGGCCAAGGAGAAAGGCTTAGACAATTTGCTTTAGATAATCTGGCAAGTGAATCCCCTTTCTTTATTCATTAGCAATATTTGCACCTAAATAGCCTCTTTGTTTCTAGGGCCTTGGTCCGGCAGCCAAGGCAAGGCAGGGGACTGGCCAGGCTGGGGCTCAGGGAGGAGGGGACGATGGCAGAAGTTGCCAAATTGAGATATGTCTGCAGAGTCAAGAGATATGCCTGAACTGGCAGCTGGCTGTGGGGGCGCAGTGGCGTGTACAGTCCCCCTCTGCCTCCAGACCCCCTCTCTGACAGCGGAGATGTCTCAACGGATTTTAGGTTCCAGGCTGAGATCCGAAGGGATTTTTCCCAGGCCGCAGAAGCCACAGGCCAAGGATCTGGAGTCTGGTAGCTCTCAGATGGCCTTCTGGCTTCTCCAGGGGCCAGCTGAGGGACCACAGGCAAGCTGTGTGCTGGCTCACCAGACTGCGGAGGCCGGGATGCTAAGTAGAGTGGTGGCTCACAAGGCGGTGGACAGAAGGCTCTGTGTGGGGTGGCTGGGGTGCTGGTTCGGCTGTGCCTGGGACCCCGGACTGGCACTGCCTGCATGCTGGGCCCTCACCCAGCTGTGGTGGGACCCAAGGAGCCTCTCTCAAGCAAGCACTTCATGAAAATAAGGCCAAAGAAAGGGGCCCCTCCAGAGGGCTGTGTTAACTCGACTTCTTTCTTGGAATATTAACATTTTCCCAGGGGCAGCAAAGCTCCTGTAACATACCTCTGATTGGAATTTCATTCATTTTCTTGTTTCACAGTCTTCCCGTTCTCACCATGTATTTGCTGACATATCTGATGAAACAAAAAACAAAAAACAAAAAAAGGGAAAAAAGCTTCTATATAATTAGCTACATTTTCATTCAGTTTGTTTTATGAGCATGAAAGGTTTAAACGTAAAGTATTCAAATTACATGGATTAATTAGACGTTTTACATTTAAAAAACACACAAGAAAATAAGTTGCAGAGTCTAATATAAAACTCAGCAGGCTTTGATTTTCTGCCACAAAGCTATTCAAAAAAAATAATAATTAAGACGTGAAGAGTAAACTGATTCTATGCATAAATTAGAGCTATCAAAGGCACATGTTTGCTTTAAGATTATGATGTATGTAGATTTCGTCATAAACTATGGGCTTGAGATGTTAATTGAGCTAAACCTGAGCTGTACTGGGCGCCAGAGCAGGATGGGCCCAGACAGCAGAAGGACAGCCCAGGATTGGGGAGGCCATGGGGAGATGCGCTGACCATACGGAGAAGGTGGAGCACCTGATGCCCTGAATGCGTGGCAAACAAGACCATCAGAGTTGTCAGACTCCACAGACACCCCCGCCAGGAACTGAAATGCACATTGCCGGGTTCCATTAGCAAGGCAAAGAGATCTGGGAGGGGCTCCAGCTTTGGGTTGCTGTTAAATTCTTAGGTGCCCGCTAGTCTTGCTCCAGGAAAAACTTCCTTATGTCTACTTAAACTGTCTCAGGGGTAGGAAGCTGTGGAGATGGCAGCCAGTGCTGTAAAACCACAACTGGGCCATGGAAAATTGTTAAAAATGCTTATTGATAGGCGTCCCCAGACATTATAGCAGACTAAATACAAGGGTGTCACAGATGCAAATAGCTTGCTGTGGAAATGTCTTAGTATTAGGAAGTTTCTCAGTTTGCTTCAAAAAGCTAGGTTCAGACACTTGACAATGGGATGCTAGACTCCTGCTTACAGCTCAGCCCCTGTGGGGAACTGTGGTGGGTCAGGGCAGATTCCAGCTGGAATGGCCCTCCCTCCAAGAGCCCCCCTTTCAGCACCAGCCCCACAGCGACCTCTGAGTCCCAGAGACCAAGCTAGCCTTGGCCTGGCAGCAGCACAGAGGATGCTGGACCAGGGTGCTCTGCACCTGCTCCGAGGTGGGATGCAGCGCTCTCCACAGATGCTTCCGGGGGCTGGTGAAGGGGAGAAGGGGGTCTAGGCCCGCAGGTGCCACCTTCCTGCACAGACAGACAGAACCCTGGCCCTGGCTCTGACCGAAGCTTGGCATTCCACTCCTCGTGGGGCGTCCAGCACCTTCTGCAGCTTCTGAGGTAGTGGTGGGGGAGAAGTCACCTGTTTTCCCAGGTGTGAAACCTTTTCGTGATTGCCTGCCACATTTGACACAGGCTTTTTCTGTCCCTTGCTTATATTGATCTTCACCACCAACAGTCCCAATTAATGTCTGGGAACACAGCCCAGCCTGGTGAGGAGGTGGGGACAGGGCATCTCAGGCCACACCCCCCAGCCTCCCACCCCTGGCAGTCTGGGTAAGGTCTGTGACTACTGAGTATTTTCTTACTTTCAAGTTTGGAAATATACCAACTCTTTTTATTCAGAGATTCACGGCTGTCCCTGGAGGGTTAAAATATAAATAGCAGTTTCTAAGCATGCTAAGAAATAGATGAAGCTAAGCAAACAATTTCTCAGCTGGCCTCCCAGCCCCTCAGCGGACCCGTCTGGCCGCCAGCCTCACTAATGTGCCCACTAGTTTCCTCGGGCACGCTCTCGTTCTGCCACGGAGAGAGGCTGGCAAAGTGGGCTAAAATAAAATGACAAAAGGCAGAAAACAAGGAGCCACCCATCAAGCAAAGGACACTATCTGTCCAGAGGCCAACTCTCAGCCGCGGGAGCCCGCACGGCGTGGCCTGCAGGGGTCTTGGGCTCTCCCATTTATCTGAGCTGTGCCCAGACTGGAGCTGACCTGAGACGGGGGCAGGGAAGGGACACAATCTGGGGACAGTACTCTTTATCATCCCATGGTGGGAGGGAGTACCCTGCCCCTGGAGCTGTGATGGGATTGGAGGGGTGGGGACAGAGGGACCCTAGGTGGGAGTGGCCTCTTGTCCCTGCGCAGCAGGCAGTCAGAGCTGACCCAGGGGGCCCAGGGGATGCTGACGCACCCAGAACCCTGAGCCAGTGGTTCTCTAGGAGCCTGTGGGAGGAATAGGGCCGTTCAGGTCACCCAGGCCCCCTGGCCCAAACTGCTAATGGGTGGGGAGACCAGGCCCACAAGAGGCAGGGCTGTGCCCAAGGTCACATGAAAGTTGGGGCCAGCCTGGGGTCCCTGTGTCCTCAGCCAGGGCTCTCAGAAGGGCCTCCTCAGGTGCCCGTGGGCTCTGAGGGACCCGGCAGCCCTGTCCAGGATCACCAGGAGTAACTGGTCCCATGCTGGGTGAGCCTGGTCACCTGCTGAAGGTGGCATCCGCTGAGCACATGGTTCTGAGAGAGCACAGGATGCATCTCAGAAGCAGCCACCCTGGCCCCCAGTCAGGTGCCCGGGAAGGCTGGGGATGCCTGCTCGCCTTCCCCCTTCCTCTCCAGGCTGTCAGAGGGATGCAAGGACAGGATCTCAGCCTTGGGTCCCTTCTGCCTCCTCCCTGGATGCCTGTCTGTCTCCAACAGCCCTTGACGAGTAGGCCACTGCCCACGGGTGGGAGGGTCCTGCCATGTGTAGGCTGGTGGCATCTCAGGCATCCCTGGGCTGGGCCTCTCTGCAAAGGAGAGCAGGCCACATGGGTCGCTGACCCACAGGCAGGTCCCAGCCTGGTGAAAGTGCACACAGCGCTCATGGCAAGGACCAGTTGCTCTGGGAGCAGAGCCCTGCAATGTCTCAGCACAGAGACTGCCCATCTTGGTGTCTGACACTGGAGGGACCCTCCTGGAGATGCAGTCTGGGTCCAGGCCCCTCCTCCCAGGCCACTGAGCTCTCACCTGGCGGTCCTTGTCCTTGAAGGGCCGAAGGGAGTGGGAGCTACGGGGCAGAGTACAGGCCTCGGAGAGGGAGACCTCCACAGGACAAGGCTGGGGATGAAGCACCAGTGCGGGAAGAGGCTGGCCTGGCAGGGGCTCTGGGCCCCATGAGGGGCAGCAGCTGGGGCCTCCAGAGGACCCCTCAGGGCAGCAGAGGGGCCTGAAGCCCCAGGCACGGGGCTCTGGGCATCCAGAGGACTTTGGTTGAAGGAGAAGGACCGTGTGGACCTGGTGGCCATGGTGACAGAGGAGGAGGTTGAGGGTGGGTAAGGGGGCTGTCACTCCCATGGGTGCCCACCTTGGGCTCATCAGCTCTCCCTCTCCCATCAGCACCAGAGTTCTATATCCAACAACTTTCTGGACATGCCCATCTGGATATTCCTTAATGTCTTCCAAATGACTGTGGTCAAACCTGAAGCCACCACCTTCCTCCTCCCCCCACCTCACACGGAGGCCACTGAGGAGATAGATACCTGAAGGGAGTTCTCCAGTCTCTGTCTAGAGCCCAGACTTTCTCCCCAGCTCTTTCCCTGGCCCCTCCTCTAGGAGAGCCCATGGGATCCTCAGTCTTATTGAGCTCCACAGATGAATCTTTCACCTTTCACCTCGGACCGCACCTCTGCTCCCATCTCGCGAAGGCGTCCCTAGCAGTGGGTGTCAAGACTGGACACTCTTGGGTCTTGGCCACCTCCCTCCCTTTTCCACATGCTCACATCCTATCCCTCGGAACTCATGGGAAGCCTTTGACCTTCAACCTTAAATACATCAAGTGGCTTTGCTGGGCCTCCCTGGGGTTGGTGTCCAGCTTGGACCATGCTACGCTCACACTTCTCAGACAATGGAAGCCAGTCAAACTATGGAAATAACCAATTAGAGCTTGTTTGAGATACGTATTTATTTTGTTTTTCATGACTCGTTCTGGTGACTTTCCA
Organism: Smutsia gigantea; assembly: GCA_032199065.1. Lineage (NCBI taxonomy): Eukaryota > Metazoa > Chordata > Mammalia > Pholidota > Manidae > Smutsia > Smutsia gigantea. The sequence continues at coordinate 12,656 of JAVSCE010009518.1, forward strand.
GTGACCAGTTGTTTGGGCATAGCCCTTTTCCCTAAGCCAGTTTCTCCGCTCAGGCAGAACTTCTGTGTCAGGAATGACACCCAATGCCACTGGCCTCCCACGGGCCCCACTTGTGCAGGCCCAGAAGGGCACTGGAGCTGAACCTTTCCGAGTGGGGCTTCCCTCTGAGTGGCCTGTGGAATTGACTTCCATGAGAACAGGACCTTGTTTGAGTCCACTGGACTACAGCTCTACCTTTCTTGTTTGTTTCTTTGGAAGTGAAGTTTGGAGGGAATCTGGTCCTTGATTTCCTCGGTTCCTAAGGGACCCATCCTCTTCATAATGCAAAAAGAAAAGGTCAGGAACCAACCCCTAGACTCTTGCCTGTGAAAAGGCTGCTGTTCTGCCTTCCTTAAAAAGCGGCTGACATCTAGAAGCAAATAAGTCTGTTGAGAGATAATTAGACTGATGTGGGCTTTCTGGACTTCCATTCCATTCCTCTTTAATGGCCTCAATGCCAGCTGAACTCCCAGCCCCGGGAGGTGAAATGGAACCCAAGGATTTCCCCAGCTATCTGGAATGAAGCTTTCGCTTCTATAATTAGAGTCCCAGAATGTCAGGGCTGCAGGGGCCCTTGGGATCAGCTGGCCTATCCCCATCATGGGACTGACAGCCAGGCTGGGAGGCCCAGCTTGAGGCCGACCCCCTGCCTCCCTCCCTGCCAGGGCCCTTCCTATTACTAGTTCTTTCATCTGTGTTAGTTTTTCTCGCACATTAGGTGCTCAGTATGTACTTGGTAAAGGGACTCGGAGCTCTTCTGCAGTGTCTCAGGGTGTAAGTCTTGGATCTGCCAGCCAGTCAGCTTTTTCAATAAGCAGATGTCATATTTCTTTCTCAAGAGACCCCAACACTTGCAGGAGAACATACATCACTCCCACCTGAATGCACCATGCAGCTTCCCTCCCTGCTGTTCCCTCAGACCGAGATGCTATTCAATTGTGGCTGTCTACCAAGATGCTTTCTCCTTGGGCAAGGCCCATCTCCACGATTCCCTCCACTGTGAAGCATTTCCAAAAAGGGCTCCATTAAGTTTCTCCCTCCTCCTCGCACGAGTCACTCGTTTATTCCACAGATATGCTCACAGGCACCCACCATGTGCCAGGCACTGTTCTAGGCACAGGGGACACAGCAGTGAACCCCTGTCTTCATGGAGCTGACATTCCATACTGGAGAAGGGGAGCAACAAGAGAGAGAAGTAGATGATGTAGAATTCTAGAGGCAGGATTAACGTCTTCTGTACTTTCTGGATCTTCTCACCTCCCTGTTGCCCTTATTTTCCTCTGCCTGGTGGTATGGTTATTTCATTTGTACTTCTTTTTAAAAAAATAGTTAATTGAAGCAGAGTCGACATATGATATCGTATTAGCTGCAAGTGCATGTTTGGGCTCCGTTTCTCACGGGGGTGATGAGCTCTTTGAGAGCAGGAGCTCCGCTCTGCAGCACCCTGTGCACCAGGCATTCAGCAAACCCTCAAGAAACGCTTGTAAAACGAGTGAGTAAATGAGTGAGTGTGTGTGTGAGTGCTTGAGCCTGTGAGTGTTGTGAGCATGTGTGTGTGAGCATATGAGCGTGAGTGTGAGCATGAATGAACGGCCATGTGTGCGTTTTAGCTTCTCTGCACCAAGGCTTCCCTATTAGAAGGTCGGGTAGCTTGAGCCCAGGCTTTCTGGGACTCAGGAGCACAGCCAGCACTGGCTCTCCGACCACAGAACAAACGGAAGCCTGCTGCCGAAACTGCAGGCATGGGTCTCATGGCTGCACACACTGCAGCCTCCTCTGGCTGTGGACCCTGGCTGTCTTTCCAGGGTGGACGTCTCCAGAGGCCTAGCCTCACTGACTCAGTCCCTCACGCCCCTGACATGCTCTCGCAGCACCTTTGATCTCCTCTGCAAATATATCCGTAGCATGGAGAATGAGAGGCTTTGTATTTTCATATAGGAAAAGGAAAGTAAATAACAGCTCCTCCCATGAGCCATTCTCTGTTAAGTATTAGCTGGTTATTATATTGCCATATCCCTTTTAATTATTTGTCAAAGGTATTCATATCACTTTTAACCAAGAGAATTTTGCCTTAAATCTTAGTTTTAATTGATGTTTAAGGGATTAAGGGAATGATTTTATGACCTAAAACATGAGTGGCCTCTTTTTAGAATTCCAATTGGTGGTATAATTGAGTTGCAAACACAATTTTAGTCTTTTCACCACGTAATCTGCTGTGGGACTTTATTTTCTCAAGAGACTTGATTTATCTGCTCTTTGTACATATTCAGTCTCTGCAAATATGCTTTTGGATTTTCAGTAATAATATTACACCTGAATGCTTTGGCTCATGTCCGCAGGGATAGGAGACTGACAGGAAGGTTGCCACATGCACTTACCGTACTAGGCCAACAGAAAAGAATGTTTACAAGTACTTACAAGTATTCAGCGTACCTCTTACATATGTTTCATAGTGTTCCATGATTAGCCTAGGGCTAGCTGGTTTTTTTTTTTTAAGTTAGTTTTTCTTGTAGTTTTGGTCACTATTTTTGCTGCTGCTGTTGTTTTAATCTGGGTGACTTCTTGTCATCGGAAAGGCAGTGGCTTACTTATCAAATTCTGAGCTTTAGGATGTCCTTATGATCAAACTGGGTTCAGACTACAAAGCAGATCCAATCAACAAGGCCCCAAATCTGGCTCCATGGCCCCCTTTCAATGCCCCAAGGTCCAAAGCCACAGGTGACCTGCCGCTGTTCGACAGCCCGGCTGAGAGCATCTGTGTTCAGTCAGGACTACTCTGATTGAGTGTCTGGACCACAAACTGGACTTTGAGGATTGAGTAGCAGAAAGCACAGTCCCCCAACTCCTTTCTGGCCTGGAAAGCTTGGCATCATTCATCAGTCTGCAACTCCCTCCCCCTTCCACTGACTCATAACAAAGTGCCATCATTTTAACTTTCTCTCCTAATTGTCCCTGAGATGCATCCTTTCCTTTCTGTTTCTGCTGCCACCTCCTTCCCTCAGGCCCCCATGATCTCCCCGTGAACCACCCCACTAACCCCCACGTTCTGTTTGCAGTCCCATGCCCTCATGCTGAGACTCGACTTGACTCCCAGATTTATCTTCCTAAGATGTTCATTTAGAATCTCTCTTCTGCTCCCTAACATGCTGGGGAACTCCTATGCTCCCCAGTCAAGTCCAGCCTTTTCCAATTGATTTTCAAGATCCTTACTAATCTGGCTAGACCTAACTTTTAGCCTTCGAATCCCTGATGAGCACAAAGCCTGGGTCAATAGCTGCTGAGAGACAGCCGCTGTGCTTTTGGAAAATGACTGGACACACAGATGGATGGACTAGAAGAACAAGCCCAAACACAGACCCATGCCTTTATAAGGTCTGATTTATGACAGAGGAGACATTGGACAGGAGTGGGGACAGACTAGTCTTCTCCATCAATTTTGCAGGGACAATTGGCTATACATAAGGAAAAAAAATGAAATAGGACTCCTACTTTACATCACACACAAAAATCAAGTCCAGGTGGATTAAGGACTTAAATGTGAAAGGTAAAACTGTAAAGCTTTCAGAAGATCCTAAAGGAGAATATCTTCATGACCCTAGGGCACAGAAATATTTCTTAAACATGGCAGGAAAACCACCAAGCATAAGGAAAATATGGACAAGGTGGACTACATTAAAATGAAGGACTCATATTTTTCAAAAGATACCTTTTGGGAAAAGGTATCTGGAACACATAGAACTGGGAAAGTACTTATATATATCCAGGATATATTTTTTAAAGTTCTACAAGTTATTGAGAAAAAGATAACGTAATAGAAAAATTGGCAGAAGACTTGTCAGGTACTTTACAAACCAGGAAATTCAAATAAATGTGTGGAAGCGTACATGATTTCCTAGTAATGAGAGAAATGCACGTGAAAACCACAAGGAAACCCACCATCCCACCAGAAGGGCTAAAACCAACAAGTGTTGGTGAGCGTGTGGAGCCCGTGGAACTCCCATACACTGCTGGGGGGAGGGTACAATACAATGGGACAGGCACTTTGGAAAAGTTTGTATTATCTTTAATACAGTTGAAGATAGCCACCCCCAGTGGCCCAGCAATTCCACCCTTGGTTATATACACACCAGGGAAATGACGACACACACGTATCCAGAGACATGCTCACCGATGTTCACAAGTATCCAAACCCTGGAACCACCCACCTGTTCATTGCAGTAGAATGGGTAGTGTGGTGCACTCACAGGAAAAGTGTATTATGAAAATGAATATGGAGGAATTATAAAAGCACAATATTAAAGGGAAGAGGCCACATAAAAAGGAATATGTATGGGGCACAGCATTATACACACCTGTACGCACCAATGAATGGTGAAATCTGAATAAAATGAGTGGACTGTACCAGTGTCAGTGTGCCGGTTGTGGTATTGTTCTCCAGTAGTTATGCAAGATGGTATCACTGGGGTAAACTAGGTGAAGACTGCATGGGACCTCCCTGTACTATTTTTGCAACTCCTGTGAATCTATAATTTTCTCAAAAGTTTTAAGCTATGAATTTAAAAAATAGGTATATGTATGGTGTTATTCCATTTCTATAAATTTCAAAACAGGCAAAAGTAATCCATGGTGTTTCCAGGATGTACCATTAGGTGGTAAGATATAAAGGATAGCAAGGAAGTGATTACCAGGGGTGAGCGAGGTGGATGGGGTTCATGACTGGGATTGGAAGGACACATGAGGGGCTGTTGCAGAGCTGGTAATGTTATGTGTCTTATTCTGAGTGGTGGTTACTCAAGTGTTGATAACAATCTGTTAAGCTGTAGGTTTATGTCTTAAGCACTTTTCTTTGTGTGTGTGCTGTATTCCACAATAAAAAAGGTTTGATTAAAGCCATCTATGTGAAGGCTCCTTAAGGTCCGTTTTGAGAAGTTAAAAGTGTTCCCATTAAGGAAAAGGATTGTCTTTTAAATAAATGGTACTGGGAAAAGGGGATATCCAAATAAAAAAGAATGAGACTGACCCCTATCTTACACCATACACAAAAATCAACTCAAAATGGATTAAAAGCTTGAACATAAGCACTGAAACCATAGAATGTCTAGAACACATCATAAGGGGTAAGCTCCTTGACATTGCAATGATGTTTTGGATATAATACCAAAAGCACCAGCAACAAAATCAAAAATAAACAAGTGGGACCACATCAAACTAAAAGGTTTCTGCACAGCAAAAGAAACCATCAACAAAATGAAAGAAAATATTTGCAAGCCACATATCCATTAAGGGGTTAATATCCAAAATATACAAGGAATTCACACAACTCAAAACAAAAAACCAAATAACCCAATTTAAAAATGGGCAAAAGCCCTGAATAGACATTTTTCCAAAGAAGCCTCCAACTGGCCAACAAATACTTGAAAAAGTGCTCCACATCACTAATCATCAGGGAAACAGAAATCAAAACCGCAATGAGGCATCATCTCACACTTGTTAAAATGTCTATTATAAAAAAGACAAGAGATAAAAAATGTTGGCAAGGGTGTGGAGAAAAGGAACCTTTGTGTACTGTTGGAAAACAGTGTGGAGGGTCCTCAAGAAATTAAAAATAAACCTACCATTTGATCCTGCAATCCCACTTCTGGACATGTATCCAAAGGAATTGAAATGAGGATCTTGAAGAGCTATCTGTACTCCCATGTTCACTGCAGCATTAGTCACAAGAGCCAAGACATGGAAGCGACCCCCACCCTCCCACAGGTGCTCCATATAGCAGGAGCCGGCTGAGCAAGGGGCAGCCTCCTGTGGTCCCCAATGCTCCTGCAAGTCCCCGCAAGGTCTTCTGGATGCTCACATTCTCAGAAGACAAATTCCTCATTCCATAGATCTGTCCAACTGCAACCTGGAAGGCTGACTTACTCACCCAGCATCCCACATGGCCACACAACATGACTGAAGGTAAAAAGTGGAGACTTGAACTCAGATGAACGCATTTGGTGTGAGTGAGGGCTGCCGGCCAGTGCACCCACAGATGTTCTGCTCTGGAACAGACCTTTCTCTCATCTGAACTGAGGTCAGGTTTAAAAGGGAGGACAGCAATGGCCAATGGCACTGTGGAATGGGATGCAGAGTACGCAAGGGATGGGCTGCATTGACTCAGAAACATTTGTTGTGGAAAGTTTCCTGGAAGTCCAGGCAAACACCGTTCCAAGGAGGGTTGGTACTTTGTGAACCACTCTGCCCCCTCGTGCTGGTCTCTCTGAGGCCCTGCTCTCAGAGTCCACACCAAGCTGCAAGATACTCATCTCACCATGACAATGTCTTCCATGTCACAAAATATGGAATGCTCAAATCTGGCCAAATCATGGACACCATTCAACATAGTTTGCATTATTTTGCCCCTCCTCAGAGCCTTGACTGAACCTCGATCCCAACTGAGAGGACACGGGACCTCCTTCCTTTTGAGTGAGGGGCGAAGGGACATTTCACCTGCTGGGGGCTGAGATCAGGAAAGGGGGATGAATGGGCAGGGTAACTCACAGACTCCACGTCAGCCACTCAGGGGCTCAGCTTGAGGACTTGCAAACAGTCCACAGAGCTCCTGAGACATGTACGGGCAGAGCATGGAGGCATTCCACAGGCTCTGGCCTGGTGGGGTTGCCAGTGACGGAAGTGTGGAGCAATTACGTGGCTGGGACTGAATCCCAGGTGCAACCACTTTGTTCAAAGCAGTATGAGTTATAGCTCTGTTGAGAGGCCTGTGGCCTCAGAGCCCCATGCATCTTGCTTCTCCGAGCCCAGGGAACAAAAGACACCCCAGATATAGAATCAAGGCTGCTTCCTGCTCCCCATGAGAACCCCACTCCACAATGTCATGAAGAGGTTTGGACAGTATCAGGGCCAGACCCTTGGCATGGCCAGTGGCCAGGAAGCAGCAGGAATTCTCTGAGGGGCTCCCTGGGCAGCAGAGGTCACCAAACGGGAATGGATGCACATGGCAATGAAAGGACACTAAGAAGAGCTCCTCTGGGGATTTGTGGAAACATTTGGGTGTATTAGTCAATTTGGGCTGCTATAACAAAGTTTCATGGATTGGGTGGCTTAAACAATAAATGTTTGTCACGATCCTACAGCTGAGAAGTCCAAGAGCAAGGTGTTAGCAGATTTGGCTCCTGGTAAGACACCCTTCCTGGGTGGCAGATAGCCACCATTTTGCTGTGTGGTCAAATGGTGGAAAGCGAAAGTGAGTGAGCTCTGGTCTCTTCCTCTTCTTATCGGGGCACAAATCCCATCATGGGGGCTCAACTCTCATGATTTCATCTAAACCTAATCCCCTCCCAAAGGCCCTGCCTCCAAGTGCCATCTCATTGGGATTTAAGGCTTCAGCATATGATTTGGGGGGATGCAAAGACTCAGTTCCTAACAGGACGTGAGGCAGATGACTAAGTGAACATGGGGCAAGAACCAGGTGTCTGACTTGTTAATGTTCTTGGGACTCTGTATCTGCAGGCAGGTGAGGCTGTGAACCTGCAGATTATAGGGTGATGTGAAGCCTTGAGGAGGAACTGGTGGGGTGCAAAGTCACTCTGCCCATTCCCCCACCATCACGCCCTGTAGAGAAGAACACTTTTAGCCAGTCTTGGGATGTTGGCGGGTTTATAAATTTCCAGCCCCTGCTGCTGCTTCACTTATGCACTATATTTATTCAGAGCTAAAAATGGCAGCTTTGTTTCATGCCACTTGAGGGAACCTGGAGCTTCAGTGCTGGAATTCCCTTCCCCATGCAGATTCCACATGAGAATCGGATGATGTGTGGGAGACAGGAGTGAAGCAGAAGCCAGGGCTGTGGCAGCTCGCGTCCCATGTCCCTGACCCGCGGGCCCCTCTTGTTGCCGTGGGGCAGCCCCGGACCTGCAGCTGCCCCAGTGCCTGCTGGATCGTCTCCTTCAGCGGGGTGCGTGCGCAGCTCTGGGTGAGGGGCGCCAGCTTGCCTTGCAGGTCACCGTGGGAGCGAGGTTGGAGGCCGGCAGAGACAGATGGAGCTGCCTGTTTATTCTTGTCCTTGCCCACGCCCCCTCTCCCCCTGTTGGTCTGGGCGACTTCAGGCTCAACCCCTGCCGTGCAGTCTCCACAAGGCAGCGGGTCTCATGCCTATGACAACTTTCTCATTCTCTATCACCTGAACTGCTGTGCTTCTCTAACGGACCCTGACTGGTGCAGAGATACCCTCAAAGAGAGATTGGGAGCCAAAGGAGTACACAGTGGGCTCCAGAAATAAACAGAGTGAATTTAAGGGGCACATCCTGATGTTTTGATCCATGTGTACATTGTAAAGTGAACACCAGTACTGTGCAGTATACTTACATGCACTTTAAAAAGCCCCACCTGCGATGAAAACAGCTTCTTCTGTTTGCTTCTCCAAGATGTGCTTTGGATGGTTTGGGGTCTTGAGTGTCCCTGGTAGTGTCACATCCTGGAGCCCTGGGTGGCGGTTGCCACTGCCCAGCAGCTAGCATGGAGCACGTGGGCTCAGGTCAGGAGACCACTTGTCAAATTCTAACCCTTCTCTGTTCTTCCTCATTAGACGACCTTAAACATCTCCCATCCTGAATTTAAGCCCTAATGTCCCCATCTGCACAATGGCTTGTTTGGATACCCTGGTGACTTTCAAACATGTTTATAATAAATACATTTTGTATCAACACCCAATACAAGTACACATACAAAAAATAAAGTATAACAACTTTCATGAACCAATACATACCATTACCACATAAGATGCTATATATTGAATGTTTGTGCCCCCCCCGCCACAAATTCATATGTTGACATCCTAACCCCCAAGATGATGGTGTTAGGAGGTGGGACCTTTGGGAGGGGATTAGGTCACGAGGGCCGTACTCTCACAAATGGGGTTTGTGCCCTTATAAAAGAGACCCTGGAGGCATTACGATTAGCAGATGTAATGTTGGGGGGGCACGGGGAGGGCAGTACAACTCAGAGAAGACGGGTAGTGATTCTATAGCATCTCGCTACGCTGATGGACAGTGACTGTAATGGGGTTGGTGGGGGGGGACCTGATGAATGGGTAGTTTAATAATCGTAATATTGCACATGTAATTCTAAATTAATGATAATAAAATAAATTATATTAAAAAAAAAAAAAAAAGAGACCCTGGAGAGCTCCCTTGGCCCTCTGCCACGTGAGGACACAGTGAGAAGACGGCTGTCTATGAACCTGGAAGTGGGCTCTACCAGACACAGAATCTGCTGGAGCCTTGCTCCAGGACCTCCAGCCTCCCGTAAACATTCGCTGTCTAAGCCCCCGGGGCTATGTTGCTCTAGCAGCCCGAGCTGACTAAGACAATGATAAGACTGGGGGGCCACTGTAACAAATCCCTACACGTGTGGAAGCCGCCCAGGAACTGGTAACTGGTAGAGACTGGAAGAGTTTGCGGACGCATGCTAGCAGAAGCCTGTCCTGCCTTGAATAGGCCTTTAAAGGTGATTCTGCTGGGACCTCAGAAAGGATAGAGGAGCGCTGTAGAGAAAGGGTCCATCTTCTTAGAGAACACCTAACCATCCTGAACAGAATGTTGGTAGCAATCTAGACAGTAAAGGCCATTTGGATGAGGTCTCAGATGGAAATGAGGAACATGTTACTGGAAATTGGAGGACAGGTGATCCTTGTTATAAAGTGGCAAAGAAGTTGGCTGAATTGTGTTGATGTTCTAGTGCTCTGTGGGAGGTAGAATTTGCAAGTGACGAAATTGGGTATTTAGCTGTAGCGATTTCTAAGCCAAGTGTTGGAGGTGTGTGGCTTGGTTCCTGCTGACTGCATCTGGTGGAATGTGAGGAGAGAGAAATGACTTAAAGATGGAATCGTTAAGCAGAAAAGAAGCAGAGGAAAAAAAAGGAAGCAGAACTTAAACATTTGGAAAATTCTCAGCCTATCCATATTGCCAAACATGTGAACACTAAAGGTGTGGCCAAGTGACTATCTGATACAGAGATTAGAATAGATATAAACTACAGACTTAATCAATGTTCTCAGCAAAGGCGAGGAATAAGGATGGGATTATACCAGCAGAAACACTGCCAGCTGGGACTAAAGGAAACAGAGAAAATGGGGCCAAATGAAGGAAGCGTCTTGGACTTCTTTGACCCTGCAGGGCTGGGCCATAATGCTCTGCGGCTGCGTACAGACATTATTCTTCAAGACAAGGGAAGATGGGCCCCAGAGGTGATTTGGGGATCAGGGCTGCCGCTCCTACCACAGGCTCGGGATGTACTGGCCTGGGGGGCATGACTACCTCCACCTGGGTTTCAAAGGACAAGGCAGCCTATCAGAGCCATGGGCTTGGAACTCCAGCCCCAGAGAGCCTCAGGGCACCAGCAGAGAGCCTCTGCAGTGGCAGGGCCTGGGCAGTTACTGCAGGTCATCCCGTAGAGGTATGGGGGTGCAGCGCCAGGCCACTAGGACTCCCCAGGGAGGGCAGTGAGGACACTCACTTTTGACCTTTGCTTACAACTGCCGTGACAGGGCAGGTGCTGGTAGCAAGAAGCCATGAGCTGATCTGAGGAACCCTGGGGACAGAGTGCCACTGACCCAGCTGAAAGGCCAGATACTGGGCTCTGCGGTTCAAGGTCCTTCCTACCTGAGAACCTGACTTGGGCCTTCCTGACTGGTGAGGCAGGAGGGCAGTTACAGAGGATTCAGGTGGTCAAATAAGCCAGCAAGGCCTGACCTCAGCCAAGGTGGCATGTGTGATGTGATGGTCAGTTTTATATGTCACCTTGGCCAGACTAGGGTCTCCAGTTACTCAATCAAACATTAATCTGAATGTTGCTGAGAAGGCATTTTGTACTTGCAGTTAACAGCTACAACTTGAAGTAAAGAAGATCATTCTCCATAATCTGGGTGAGATGCACCCAATCAGTTGAAGGCTTTCAGAGCAAACACAGGTTTCCCAAGGAAGAAATTCTGCCCCCCTCCCCCACCCCAGCTGCATCATCAACCCTGCCTGAATTTCCAGCCTGCTGGCCTGCCCTATACATTTGGGACTTGGCAGTCCCACAGTTCTGTAGTCCAGTTCCTTAAAATCTATCATCTATGTAGCTATGTAACTATCATGTATCTCCTCATTCATCCACCAGTCCACCCTCCCACCCACTGATCCATCCATCTCTGTCTATCCAATCCTATCTTGGCTCTGCTTCTCAGGAGAACCCTAACTGAGTCAGGCAATTACTCTGTGGGCACTTCTAGGGCACTGATTATAACTCGTTGACCACAGCTTCTCAGCTTTATGGAGGTTTTGGCAACCCTGGTTCAGACCAGAATTAGTGGTAATAGTAAATACCTGCACTGTTCTGACCTTGCAGCTTTCTTCCTGGTGGCTCTGATGCAGCTGGGGAAGATGTCGGGTGAGCCTTGGAGCTTTCCCCTCAGGAGTTGGGCTCCTCTGCCTAATGTCTCCCTGTCAGGAAAGGGCCCTGAAATGTCATTGAGGGGCAACAGAAAATTCAGGACTGGGTGCTGTCATTTATTTCCAAACCTCAGCCTCTTTGTGTGGAAGTGGGGGAAAATTCACCAACCCGGCTACCTTTGGGACTTTGAGGCAGCGATCAGAATCAGAAACGAGAAGACAAATGGGAAAGCATACAGGGAAAGGGCAGAGCATACATCCACAAGACTCTGTTACTGTTGGGGGGGCCCAGGGCTACATTATGGCTCTGTGGACCCTGGGCACTTTCACCTTTGTGGGCCCCTTCCTTAATAAAAACATAAATAACAATGCTATATTATGACTGTGTTGGTATAAAGATGAATACATTAATTCATATTACTGGTATACATTAAAATACTTTCTTCCACCTAAAAGTTCTTTTTATTCCTTCTGATTTTAAAAGAAAATATTTTCATGAGCTTCTAAAAGTATCATGGCCCTAGTGCCTACTGTGCCTAATGGAGAAGTTGACCCTGAGGGGCCTGGGCTCTCTGGCTCCGAGACTGAGCCAGCCCCAGGCTGGGCTTGGAGCGCATCCCAGCTAGCAGCTAGAGAAGCAACCTTCCCCCTGGATACCCCTAGTCAGCACAAAGAATAGGCTGGACAGGCTGCTTTTCACCTTTGTCATTAAAAATACATCCATGGGTCCTGGAAGAAGACACAGTCTTACAGTTGAGATGATCAGTTCTGTGGAAAGAACAATGTCCACGTGAAAAGTCAGCACTGTTTTTCCACGATGTAAAATTCTCTGTAATTGTAGCCAACCTTATTGAGCAAGTGCTACTCCTTCATCTTCATGTGAAACCCATTTTAGAGGCCAAAAGGTTGAGGCTCCAGGCTGGTGGGGACGAGGGAGTCAGAGGGAGTGAAGAACATAAAGTAGAAGGGACCAGTGTCGGGAAGACTGAAGTAGAGACCATCAGGGTTTCTCTGTGTTCTCGTGATTTGCTCTTCTAGAACCACCTTCACAAAATGCAATGCAAAAGCTCACATGCTTCTTAATACTTTTCAGGAAAAGAGCCCGTTCTTGCCTCTGATTTTCCTCTCAGTGGCTTTGCGGGCCAACAAAAGGGGCCATTAAATAAGAACATCTTTTCTGTTTCCTGCTGTTGAACTGAATGAGGATGGCCCACCTGGGAGCCTCTGGGAAGTTGCAGGAATCAAGAGTCCTTCCCACCTTCCCACAGGGCGAGAGCCGGGCAGGGCCTGGCGCTCTGAGAGGAAAGCCCTTCGTGGCTCTAGTGTAGAGAGGCCCTGGGGGCTAGTGGCTCAGTCGGCTGGGTCTGGTGGTGCAGAAGGACTAGAAGGCAGGCCAGACTGTTGTTATCAGCCACATTTTGCGAGAGCAGGAGCCAGGCCGTTTGATTCTGAGTCCTAACTTCTTAGCTTTGTCACCCTGAGTAGAACGCTTCACCCCTTGGAGCTGCCCTGTCCCAGCGTTTCATCCTGACAGGGAAGAGAGCCGGCATCAGCTGCACACCCACTGTGTGCCGGGGCTTCCCATGTACTGTCTCGGGGAAGCCCAGCAGCAGGATGCAGCCATGCTCAGGCCCATGTTACAGATGAGGAAGCCGGCTTGGAGAGCCCAAAAGTACTAGAAGGTCTGGAGAGTGGAGACCCTGTCCCCCAGGCACTCAGGGCCAGCAGGGCTTCCGCCCTCCTCTGGTCGAGCCCTCACCAGCTGCTTTGGACCCTGGCCTGATCTTCCCACTCTTCTCTCACTTTTAAAAACTGTGGTTAATATGTGTGTGTGGTGTGTGTGATTAGATTTGCCATTTACCATGTGTAAGTGTACAATTCAGTGCCATTAATCATATTAATGAAATAATGCAACCATCACCCCTAATTCTGGAACAATTTCATTACTCCAAAATGAAACCCCATATTATCAACCAGTCTCTTCCCATTCTGCCCCCCCACCCCCCACCCCCACAGCCTCTGGGGTTGTGCTGTCTATGGACTTACCTCTTCTGGTCATTTCACCTAAATGGAGTCACATAATACACAATCCTTTGTGACTGGCTTCTTCCATGTTGCATGACCTTTTCATAGCCTCTCATGATGCTGCAGGTGTCTATACTTCATTCTCTCTTATGGCTGAATGATATTCCATTATATGAACATACTGCATCTCATTCACCCAGCCATCAGCTGGCACACATGTTGGTTGTTTCCACTTTTTGGCTGTGGTGAGTAGTGCTGCTGTGAACACTGGTTGCTGGAATACCTGTTTTCAGTTCTCTGGGGTATGTAGCCAGGAGGTGAACTGCCAGGTCATGTGGTAGCTCCATATTTAACTTTTGAAGAACCACTAGACTCTTCCACAAAGGATGCACCATTTTACATTCCCACCAGCAACATCTGAGGGTTCCAATTTCTCCACATCTTCACCAACACATGCTATTTTCTGTTTTTTTTTATTTTAGTGGGTGTGAGGTAGTATCTCATTGCGGTTTTGATTTGCATTTCTCCAATGACTAGTGATGTTGAACATCTTTTCATATATCTGTTCGTCCTTCCCATCATTCTTAAGATAAAATAAATGGGGAGAGGTACTCAAGATGGTGGCATGAGTAGGGCGGCAGAAATCTCCCAAAACCACCATATATATTTTCGAAAATACAGCAAATACAACTATTCTTAAAAGAGAGACCAGAAGATACAGTATAGCAGCCAGGCTACATCTACATCTGCAAAAACTCAGCATCTCACGAAAAGGGTAAGATACAAAGCTGTGACCTGGTGGGACCCGAGCACTCCCCCACCCCAGGTCACCATGGGAGGAAAGGAGTCAGAGTGGGGAGGGAGTGGAAGCACAGGACTGCTAAATAACCAGCCCTAGTAACCTGCACCGGGAGCACAGACACACATTGCATGGTGTACTGGATATTAGAGAAACAGAAAAGTAAAATCCGAGACCAATACTGTGGGTGGGTCTCCAGAGCTGGCTCCCCTGAGACAAAAGAAAAGCCGGTGCTTTAAAAGTCTTAAAGGGACAAGGGTTTAACACGTGGACAAAATCGTCCTGGCACACTCAGCCCAGCAGGCTGGGAATCTTAAGGAACTTCAGGTGCCCTAAACCCCTGGGTGGCAATGCAGCTCCGAAGCCCCTCACAGCGATCAGCAGCCTGCCGTTCATTCCCCCCTGCCAGCACTGCAAACAAACTGGCTGACCTGCCACTGCTGCAGAGCAGCCGGGGAGCAGCCCTGCCCCCAGCAACCACACAGAGTCTTCTCCCAGCTAACCGGGCCAGACCCAGAAGGTGCTGCCAGTGTGCAGCTGCCCGGCACAGGCAGTGGAAGCGGGCGCAAGGTCTGGAAGGCACAAAGGGGCGCTGTTCTCGTAGGGGAACACACCCGGCACATCTGTGACCCCCCACAGTGTCCTAGGCTATCCCGAGGGCCGCCCTGCCCACAGCACTTCAGGGCATTAACCCAGAGACTGCTTCCTGTGTGTGGCTAACTGGCACAGGCAGTGGAGAAGGGCAAGGCGACCGGCAAGCAGGAAGGGACTTTGTTCTCCCAGCTGACACACGTGATCACTTCTATCACCATGAAAAGGCAGAAGAATCTGGTCCAGTCAAAATCACTCAAACAACCCCAGAGAGAGGGGCTGGTGAGGTAGATAGAACCAATATTCCCGAAAAAGAATTCAAAATAAAAGTCATAACCATGCTGATGGACTTGCAGAGAAATATGCAAGAGCTAAGGCATGAAGTCTGGAGGGAGATAACAGAAATGAAATAATCAATAGAAGGACTTAAGAGCAGACTGGATGAGGTGCAAGAGACTGTTAATGGAATAGAAATCAGAGAACAGGAATACAGAGAAGCTGAGGCAGAGAGAGATAAAAGAATCTCTAGGAATGAAAGAATATTAAGAGAATTGTGTGACCAATCCAAACAGAACAATATTCGCATCATAGGAGTACGAGAACAAGAAGAGAGAGCAAAAGGGATAGAAACTGTCTTTGAAGAAATAATTGCTGAAAACTTCCCCAAGCTGGGGAAGGAAATAGTCTCTCAGACCATGGAAGCCCACAGATCTCCCAACACAAGGGACCCAAGGAAGACAACACCAAGACATATAATAATTAAAATGGCAAAGGTCAAAGACAAGGACAGGGAATTAAAGGCAACCAGAGAGAGAAAAATGTTCACCTACAAAGGAAAACCCATCAGGCTATCATCAGACTTCTCAACAGAAACCTTACAGGCCAGAAGAGAATGGTATAATATATTTAATGCAATGAAACAGAAGGACTTTGAACCAAGAATACTGTATCCAGTATAATTATCATTTAAATTTGAAGGAGGGATTAAACAATATCCAGATAAGCAAAAGTTGAGGGAATTTTCCTCCCACAAACCACCTCTTCAGGGTATTTTAAAGGGACTGCTCTAGATGGAAGCACTCCTAAGGCTAAATAGATGTCACCAGAGAAAATAAAATCACAGCAAAGAAAGCAGACCAACCAAATACTAACTAAAGGCAAAAAATAAAATCAGCTATCCACAAAAGCAGTCAAAGGAAACACAAAAGAGTACAGAATAAAACACCTAACATATAAAGAGTGGAGGAGGAACAATAAGAAGGGAGAGAAATACAGAATCATCAGACTGTGTTTATAGTAGCATAATAAGTGAGTTACAGTTAGACAGTTAGATAGTAAAGAAGCTACCCCTGAACCTTTGGTAACCACGAATCCAAAGCCTGCAATGGCAATAAGTACATATCTTTCGATGATCACTCTAAATGTAAATGGACTGAATGCACCAATCAAAAGACACAGAGTAATAGAATGGATAAAAAAGTAAGACCCATTTAAACGCTGCTTAAAAGAGACTCACCTCAAACCCAAAGACACACACAGGCTAAAAGTGAACGGATGGAAAAAGATATTTCATGCAAAAAATAGGGAGAAAAAAGCAGGTGTTGCAGTACTTGTATCAGACAAAATAGACTTCAAAACACAGAAAGTAACAACAGATAAGGAAGGACATTACATAATGATAAACGGGGCAGTCCAACAAGTGGATATAACCATTATAAATATATATGCACCCAACACAGGAGCACCGACATATGTGAAACAAATACTAACAAAATTAAAGGAGGAAATAGAATGCAATGCATTCATTCTAGGATACTTCAATACACCACTCACTCTAACAAGAGGATATAACAATTATAAATATATATGAACCCAACATAGGAACACCAACATATGTGAAACAAATACTAACAGAATTAAAGGAGGAAATAGAATGCAATGCATTCATTATAGGAGACTTCAACACACCACTCACTCCAAAGGACAGATCAACCAGACAGAAAATAAGTAAGGACACAGATGCACTGAACAACACACTAGAACAGATGGACCTAACAGACATCAACAGAACTTCACACCCAAAAGCAGCAGGATACACATTCTTCTCAAGTGCACATGGAATATTTTCAAGAATAGATCATATACTAGGCCACACAAAGAGCCTCAGTAAATTAAAAAATATTGAAATTCTACCAATCAACTTCTCAGATCACAAAGGTATAAAACTAGAAATAAATTGTGCAAAGAAAACAAAAAGGCTAACAAACACATGGAGGCTTAACAACATGCTCCTAAATAATCAATGGATCAATGACCAAAATTAAAACAGAGATCAAGCAATATATGGAAACAAATGGCAACAACAGCACAATTCCCCAACTTCTGTGGGACGCAGCAAAAGCAGTTCTAAGAGGAAAGTATATAGCAATCCAGGCCTATTTAAAGAAGGAAGAACAATCCCAAATGAATAGTCTAAAGTCACAATTATTGAAACTGGAAAAAGAGGAACAAATGAGGCCCAAAGTCAGCAGAAGGAGGGACATAATAAAGATCAGAGAAGAAATAAATAAAATTGAGAAGAATAAACAATAGAAAAAAATCAATGAAACCAAGAGCTGGTTCTTTGAGAAAAAACAAAAACAAAGTAGATAAACCCCTAGTGAGACTTATTAAGAGAAAAAGAGAATCTACACACATAAACAGAATCAGAAATGAGAAAGGAAAAATCACCAAGGACACCACAGAAATACAAAGAATTATTAGAGAATACTATGAAAATCTATATGCTAACAAGCTGGATAACCTAGAAGAAATGGACAACTTTCTAGAAAAATACAACTTTCCAAGACTGACCAAGGAAGAAACAGAAAATCTAGAGAGACCAATTACCAGCAATGAAATCGAATTGGTATAATCAAAAAAGTACCCAAGAACAAAATCCCCTGTCCAGATGGCTTCACTGCTGAATTTTATCAGACATTTAGAGAAGACGTAATACCCATTCTCCTTAAAGTTTTCCAAAAAGTGGAAGAGGAGGGAATACTTCCAAAATCATTCTATGAAGCCAGCATCACTCTAATACAAAAACCAGGCAAAGACACCACAAAAAAATTAAATTACAGACCAATATCCCTGATGAACATAGATGCAAAAATACTCAACAAAATATTAGCAAACCGAATTCAAAAATACATCAAGAGGATCATACACCATGGTCAAGTGGGATTCATCCCAGGGATGCAAGGATGGTACAACATTCGAAAATCCATCAACATCATCCACCACATCAACAAAAAGAAGAACAAAAACCACATGATCATCTCCATAGATGCTGAAAAAGCATTTGACAAAATTCAACATCCATTCATGATAAAAACTCTCAACACAATGGGTATAGAGGGCAAGTACCTCAACATAATAAAGGCCATATATGACAAACCCACAGCTAACATCATACTTAACAGCGAGAAGCTGAAAGCTTTTCATCTAAGATCGGAAACAAGACAGGGATGCCCACTCTCTCCACTGTTATTCAACATAGTACTGGAGGTCCTAGCCACGGCAATCAGACAAAACAAAGACATACAAGGCATTCAGATTGGTAAAGAAGAAGTCAAATTGTCACTATTTGCAGATGACATGATACTGTACATAAAAAAAACCCTAAAGATTCCATTCCAAAACTACTAGAACTAATATCTGAATTCAGCAAAGTTGCAGGATACAAAATTAACACACAGAAATCTGTTGCTTTCC
>JAVSCE010009519.1:0-33634 GCA_032199065.1 Smutsia gigantea
GAAGAGCTAATAGAGTATGGGTGGGTATCGCCTGCAGCTGTGAACTCAGAACACAGGCATATGTTTTATAGTTGCACCTGGTTCCTATTTGGTCCAGCGCCTGGTTTCCTGGTGCCCCTCCAATTCTTCCACATGGTTTTTGGTTGTGTTTTGTTTTTGCCTTTGTCTCAGAAGCCAAGACTCTCTATCAGCCCAGTTCCAACTCTACAACCACCTTCCTCCCTTACATTGTCTCTGACCTCCACCTGCCACTCCAGTATCTAGAGAAGTGAGTCGGGGGTGGGGGGGCTGTCAAAACATGCCAGCCTTCCTTTTAGCACTGCTGTCGGAGTACTGAACAGTGGCACCTCCTGCCTCTCAGAGACCACCATAAAGAACTGTTCAAGGAACAAAATGATCTAGTGACAGCCATGTGCCCTCATGGTGAACCTGTCTCCTACCTTCTTTTCCTCTGTTTCTCCAGAGGACATGGGACAAAGAGTGAAGACCCAGTGGGGCAAGAGGGGGAGATCCTTTGAAATTTCCAGTGTCCTGTGTCAGGGTGGCTATAATTATCTTGAATGACTTATTTATTTTCCATTCAGTTCCATTCTCCATCTCTCTCTCTCTGCCTTCCCCACCCCTTTTTTTGTTGGGGGATAGGGGAACTTGAGCCATTACTTATATCTCTATGGGAGAAATAATACCATGGTCATTAAGGACATAGGGCTCTGGTGTCAAAGTTCCTGGGTACCAAAACTAGGCTTTTTCCCTCACTAACTGTGGCAAGTCTGTAAACCTTGCTTTACCTCAGTTTCCTCATCTGTAAAATGGGAATTCTGATGGTGCTTACGTAATAGAGTTGTTTTAAGGATCAAAAGAGATAATATAAAATAGTCTACTTAAAAAGGTACCTGGCACTTAGTAAGCGCTTAATAAAAGTTAATTATTATTATCCCTCCTTGCTTTATATCAGGCCTACCCACTGCACTAGTGAGATTTCAGTACAACTTTTGTGATAAATTTTCTGGATTACTGTATAATAATCTATGTAAGTGTGTTTATGAGAGCATGTATGAGTGTATATATGAGAGTGTCACAGAATGTCTTAGTGAATAAAGTCACTCTGCAAATGATCTAAAAGGGTGAGCTAACTTCCTTGTACAATCCCAGAAAACAATCTGCATAATGATAGCCTTGAGGATGTTTAAAGCATTTAATCTTTATGATTAAAAAGAGTTTCTACAATACAAAAAAGCCCAACAGAAGGTTGGATGATAGCTTTCTTATTGAGTATCTAGTACAATTATATGAAATATATTGAGTAAAATTTTGCTGACCAACGATAAATGCTCATTGTCTTTTATTGTCACTGGTAACAGCAATAAATACATGTATATATTCTGTAAAAGATGCTAAGTACTGGAAATACAAAGAGGAATAAAACATAATTTCCACCCTCAAGTATTTCATGTTCTAATTGGCCAACCTGGACAAGAGCATGAACCATGTCTTGCCCACCTTCATATCCCCTGTGTGGGCACAGTGCTTGGCACATGGCCAATGGCCAGTAAGTTGAGTTGAGTTAATGAGTGAAAAATTACAATACTAGATACATGAAGTGTCAGAAAAAGGAAAAATTGATTTCAAACAGGATCATTTGGAATTCAAATTAGTACTTTAACTGAACCTAAAGAAAAAATAGGGCTTAGGTACTGAGAAAAAGACAAAGAGGTTGAGGCACACCAGAGGGCTATTTAACAGAGCTGTGAGCTGTGGAGGCTTTGTAGGAGAGATGCAGAAAATAAGGTTGGAAATAAATGGAGTGTGGAATGGTCTGACTTGGCTTAGGAGTGATTTCTTGGTTCTGTGGGGAATAAATAGCTATAAAGGCTCTTAAACAAGAAGTGAATGATACAGAGAAGTGTTTTTAGAAGATTAATATGAGATTACAGTGAGGAGAGATGAAAGTGAGGAAAAAAGTTAGACTACTGCTTGTAGTGGCCAGGGCTAATGATGATGAGGGCCTGCGTGTGAGGGGCAGCAGCCAGGATGGAGTGCAAGGGCTAAGTTTAACAGACATCATGAATAAGGAACTTACTCAGCCTGTGGCTGGCTGAATAGGAAGGGACAGGAAGAATGAGGAATCCAGGATGCCTTGCTGATTCTGAGCCTTAATAAATGTGGAAATAATGATGCCTTTTACAGGAGGGGCGTCCCTAAGGGAGTCAGCGTGCAGTAAAAGACAAATTCCATCATAGGCATTTTGCCTTTGAGATGGCAGTGGAACATCCTAGTAGAGACAGCTATAGATGCCCAGCTGGAGGTGGTGATTTTCCGAAGGAAAAGAAAGAGATAAAGTCTTAAAGGACAGAGCATACATGTCTTGGACTGAGTTGTCGGACATATTTGGGCATATCGAGGACAACTCAACAAAAATACCAGAGAACGAAGACAACAGGACCGTACAGCATCAGAGAACACAGGGAAGGGAGGCTTTCAAAAAGCAAGAAGTGGTCATAATTGTACAAGAGAACTTTCAAGAAAAATGAAGATGCAGCACTGAAGAGACTGCACTAAAAAACCAACAAAGGATGAATATAAGAAATGAGGGAAGGGAGGGAAAGAAGGAGGGAGAAAGCATGGTTCCACCTAATTTTCTATATTTTTCTAAATCTAATAAGTTCTTTGGCATTTCTTCAAGCAGTCAAAAGCTTTTCAAGTGTAAAGTGCTACATAAAAAGAAATTAATGATAAAAATGACTACATTTACTCAGGCATCAACATAATCCCTGCCGTAGTGCCGAGCCCAAATTCCACCAGGTGAAAAACTGTAAGGAGTTCCGTTATGTTTGAAGTGGTGAGATATTTTTATTTATAAAAATAATAAGAACTCACAAATTCAGATTTTTGTGGGAGGAAAAAGATCTCATTCTGAACTGGAGGAGGAGGAAATTTCCAGTAATAGCATACAGTTGACCCAGTTAAATAAATATTGATGTTGGGAGAAAATACATATACATTTCTTTCAGCAACCTATATTATGATTTTTTCATACATATATTTTTATATTTCATATACTTTCCTACATATATTTCTTATACTTCTTTGAACTAACACTTACTTAGTACCTACCAAGCAAAGAGCTAGTAATCAAAGGTACATAAAGCCTAGTCTCTGCCTTCTGTGAATTTGCATCCTAGTGAGAATCTGACAGAGGGCAGTGATAAATAAGCATTCAGTACAATGTGTATGCTATACACTGTGATACAGTCTATGCCAGAAGCGTGAGAGTTATGGAAGCAGAAAAAGGAGCCAGAAAGCCTCCTTACAAGAAGTGCCACCTTATCTGTGATCTAAAGAATGAATGGCACTTAGATAAAGGGTTGTATCCAGAATATTTAAAATATAACTGCAAATCAACAAGGAAAAGACAAACAACCCAATAAGAAAATGGACAAAGATCTTGGACAGGCAATTCATAAAATGGAAACGACAAATAGTCAACAGTCTATAATGAAATTGTGCTCAATGTCATTAGTAATCAGGAAAATGCATGTCAAAACCATAATGAGATGCCACTACCAATCATCCAGAATGGCTAAAATTTAAAAAGACGTCGAATACCAAGTGTTGGTAAATAGGTGCAACCATTTTGAAAAAAAAAATGCTTTGACATTATCTAATTAGCTGAAGATACACCCAACAGAAGTGTATACACATGTGCACCATGAGGCATATACAAGAATGTTCATAGCTGTATTATTTGTAATAACCCAAAAGTGTGAACACCCAGGAATCCAAGAATAAGAGACTGGAAAATACCTTGTGGTAATATGCACACAATGGAACACTATATTGCAGAAGTCAGCAAACTTTTTGTGCAGAGGGCCAGATAGTAAATAAATTCTAGACTTTGTGAGCCATTAGGTCCCTGTCACAACTACTCAGCTCAGCCTCTGTAGTGCCAACATACTGTATGTAACAGAACAGGCCAGAACAGGGTAGTACTTTGCCGGCCTCTCCTACACTACAGTGAAAATGAACAAACTACAACAACACAAGATACACAAGATGAACCTCACAAGACAGATAAGAAAGTATATGCTGTATGGTTCCATCTACATAAAGCTCAGAAAATGGCAAAACTGAACTATAACCTTTAAGGCTGCATTCTTAGATAGTAAACCAGAAGAGCAAGGAAGTGATGACCATAAAAGTCATACAGTACAGAGGGTGAGAAGGGGATTGCGATTGGAAAAGGTGAAATGGAAAGCTCTGGAGTGTTCCCGTTTTCTGATTTTTGAAAGCATGGTGGTTACCCAAGTGCTGGGAGTTTTAAGTATGTTTTGTGCACTTTTTTTTTTGGTATGTTCCATTTCTACCCCCACCCAAAAATTTTAGAAAGGTTTAAAAAATGACAGAGTAGGAGCACTGGGGGGAGGGAGGGTAAGTCAAAAAAGGCTGAAAGACAAGATGTCCAGACTCAGAAATGAGAGATTTTATGGTCTGCCTGGGAAGCAGGAATAAAATAGAATGAGTGGAGCATAGCACATGGAGGAGGCAGCAGTGACTTTGAAATGGTCATAATTTGATCTTTTACATAGCTGCCAATAATAACAAACTATATAGTTCTAGTGTGCTTAAAAACTACACTTACATTCCTTAAATTAACTACATTAATGAGCCACTACAAAGATGACAGCTTTCACTGAAAACATAAGAGATTACATAATTTGGATGTTGTTTATATAAAAGTTTACATTTTTAATAATTTAAAACATTTTGATAAGTAGAATAAACCAGATACTCTTTTTAATATCCATACACCAAATTGCTTAACAATTTATTGTAGTCCAAAGGCGTTAGCCTAGCTCATGTGTGAATTTTCATAAATTCTGAATTAACATGATCCAAATCAATGAAGCTTACTTTTCTGTAGGCGCTAGAGTGTACTGTCTCTGGAGACATTCAGTCTGGTTCAATAACAGCCTTACCACTTACTTACTAGCAATTTGGGCAAGTTACCAAATCTCCCTCTTCCTGAGTTTCCTCATCTGATATTCTGTATCAGAATAATGATATCTATCTTACGGAGTTTTTACAAGGACTAACTAGGACCAGGCATATATAGTACTTCACGTAGTACCTGGCACAAAGTATGCACCTGGTACAGGTTACTTATTATTTTTTACTAAAAAGGGCCAAATGAAACTGAACTCACCAATCTTCCTGAAGGAGAGTTGAAAATAAAAATTATAAACATGCTTATGGAGGTACAGAAAAATATTCAAGAACTCAGGAATGAACGTAAGTCAGAGATTCAATCATTAAGAAATTCCATATCTGAAATGAAACATACAATAGGGAATTGAAACATACAATGGAGGGATTTAAAAGCAGGTTAGATGTAGTAGAAGAGACGGTAAATGAAATAGAAATTAGAGAAGAGGAATACAAAGAAGCTGAAGCACAGTGAGAAAAAAGGATCTCTAAGAATGAAAGAATATTGAGAGAACTGTGTAACCAATCCAAATGCAACAATACTCTCATTGTAGGGGTACCAGAGGAAGAAGGGAGAGAAAAAAGGATAGAAAGTGTCATTGAGTAGGTAATTGCTGAAAAGTTCCCCAATCTGGGGAAGGAGATAGTCTCTCAGGCCATGGTGGTGCGCAGATCTCCCAACACAAGGGACCCAAGGAAGACAACATCAAGACATATAATAATTAAAATGCCAAAGATCAAGGACAAAGACAGACTTTTAAAAGCAGCTACAGAGAGAAAAAAGATCACCTACAAAGGAAAACCCATCAGGCTGTCATCAGACTTCTCAACAAAAACCTTACAGGCCAGAAGAGAGTGGCATGATATATTTAATACAATGAAGCAGAGGCCTGGAACCAAGAATACGCTACCCAACAAGGTTATCATTTAAATTTGAAGAAGGGATTAAATAATTTTCAGATAAAAGCTGAGAGAATTTACCTCCCACAAACCACCTCTACAGTGCATTTTGGAGGGATGCCTATAGATGGAAGTATTCCTAAGGCTAAATAGATGTCACCCAAGGGATAGACAAAGAGTACAGAGTATGATTCATAACATACAAAGAATGGAGGAGGAAGAAAAAGGAGGGAAAAAAATAACCTTAAGTTCTTTTTGTAATAGCATACAAAGTGAGTTAAGTTAGACTTTGAAATAGTAAGGGAATTACCCTTGAACCTTTAGTAACGAACAATCTAAAGCCTGCAATGGAAATAAGTGCATAACTATAGATAATCACCCTAAATGTAAATGGTCTGAATGCACCAATCAAAAGACATAGAGTCACTGAATGGATAAAAAAACAAGACCCATCTATATGCTGCCTACAAGAGACTCACTTTAAACCCAAAGACATACACAGACTAAAAATGAAAGGATGGAAAAGGATATTTCATGCAACTAATAGGGAGAAAAAAGCAGGAGTTGCAGTACTTGTATCAGACAAAATAGAATTCAAAATAAATAAAGTCACAAGAGACAAAGAAGGACATTACATAATGATAAAAGGGTCAGTCCAACAAGAGGTTATAACTACTATAAATATCTGTGCACCCAACACAGGATCACATACATATGTGAAACAAATACTAACAGAATTAAGGGGGAAACAGAATGCAATGCATTTATTTTAGGAGACTTCAACACACCACTCACTCCAAAGGACAGATCAACCAGACAGAAAATAAGTAAAGAGACAGAGGCACTGAACAACATATTAGAACAGATGGACCTAACGGACATCTAGAGAACACTCTATCCAAAAGCAACCGGATACACATTCTTCTCAAGTGCACATGGAACATTTTCAATAATAGATCATGTATTAGGCCACAAAAAGAGCCTTAGTAAATTGAAAAAGATTGAAATTGTACCAACCAGATTCTCATATCAAAAAGGTATGAAACTAGAAATAAATTATACAAAGAAAATGAAAAAGCCCACAAACACATGGAGGCTTAATAACATGCTCCTAAATAATTAGTGGATCAATGACCAAATAAAAACAGAGATCAAGCAATATGTGGACACAAATGACAACAATAATTCAACACCACAAAATCTGTGGGATGTTGCAAGGGCCGTGCTAAGAGGGAAATATGTTGCAATACAGGCCTACCTCAGGAAAGAAGAACAATCCCAAATGAACAGTCTAAACTCACAGTTAATTAAACTAGAAAAGGAAGAACAAATGAGGCCCAAAGTCAGTAGAAGGAGAGATATAATAAAGATTAAAGCAGAAATAAATAGAATTGAGAGGAATAAAACAATAGAAAGAAACAATGAAAGCAGGAGCTCATTCTTCGAGAAAATAAACAAAATAGATAAACCCCTATCCATACTTATCAAGTAAAGAAGAGAGTCTACACACATAAACATAATCAGATATGAGAAAGGAAAAATCACTATTGACACCACAGAAATACAAGGAATTATAAGAGAATACTATGAAAAATTATATGGTAAAAACTGGATAACCTAGAAGAAATGGACAACTTTCCAGAAAAATACGACCTTTCAAGGTTCACCCAGGAAGAAACAGAAAATCTGAATAGACCAGTTACCAGCAAAGAAATTGAACTGGGAATCAAAAAACTACCTAAGGACAAAACCCTGAACAAGATGGTTTCACTGCTGAATTTTGTCAAACATTTAGTGAAGACCTAATACCCATCCTCCTTAAAGTTTTCCAAAAAGTAGAAGAGGAGGGAATATTCCCAAACTCATTCTATGAGGCCAATATCACTCTAATACCGAAACCAGGCAAAGACACCATGAGAAAAGAAAATTACAAACCAATATCCCTGATGAAGATAAATGGAAAAATACTCAACAGAATATTAGCAAACCGAATTCAAAATATATATTAAAAAGATCATCCATCATCATCAAGTGGGATTCATCCCAGGGATACAAGGATGGTACAACATTCGAAAATCCATCAACATCATCCACTACATCAACAAAAAGAAGGACAAAAACCACATAATGATCTCCAAAGATACTGAAAAAGCATTTGACAAAATTCAACATCCATTCATGATAAAAACTCTCAACAATATCGGTATAGAGGGCAAGTACCTCAACATAATAAAGGCCATATATATAACAAACCCACATCCAACATTATACGTAACAGCAAAAAGCTGAAAACTTTTCCTTTAAGATCGGGAACAAGACAGGGATGCCCACTCTCCCACCTTTTATTCAACATAGTTCTGGAGGTCCTGGCCATGGCAATCAGACAACAAAAAGAAATAAAAGGCATCCTGATTGGCAAGGAAGAACTCAAACTGTCCCTGTTTGCAGATGACATGATATTGTACATAAAAAACCCTAAAGAATCCACTCCAAAGCAACTAGGTCTAATATCTGAATTCAGCAAAGTTGCAGGATACAAAATTAATACACAGAAATCTGTTGCATTCCTATACATTAACAGTGAACTAGCAGAAAGAGAAATCAGGAAAACAATTCTATTCACAATCGCATCAAAAAGAATAAAACACCTAGGAATAAACCTAAACAAGGAAGTGAAAGATCTATACCCTGAAAACTGCAAGACACTTTTAAGAGAAATTAAAGAGGACACTAACAAATGGAAATTCATCCCATGCTCTTGGCTAGGAGGATTTAATATTGTCAAAATGGCCATCCTGCCTAAAGCAATCTACAGATTCAGTGCAATCCCTATCTAACTACCAACAGCATTCTTCAATGAACTAGAGCAAATAGTTCTAAAATATATATGGAATGAGAAAAGACCTCGAATAGCAAAAGCTATCCTGAGAAGGAAGAATAAAGTGGGGGGAATTACACTCCCTGACTTCAAGCTCTACTACAAAGCCACAGTAATCAAGACAATCTGGTACTGACACAGGAACAGACCCATAGACCAGTGGAAAAGAATAGAGAGCCCAGATATAAACCCAAGCATATATGGTCAATTAATATACCATAAAGGAGCCATGAATATACAATGGGGAAATGACAGCCTCTTCAATAGCTGGTGTTGGCAAAACTGGACAGCTACATGTAAGAGAATGAAACTGGATTACTGTCTAACCCCATACACAAAAGTAAACTCAAAATGTATCAAAGACCTGAATGTAACTCATAAAACCATAAAACTCTTAGAAAAAAAACAGGCCAAATCTCTTGGACATAAACATGAGCAACTTCTTCATGAACATATCTCCCCAGGCAAGGGAAACAAAAGCAAAAATGAACAAGTGTGACTGTATCCAACTGAAAATCTTCTGTACAGCAAAGGACACCATCAGTAGAACAAAAAGACATCTTACAGTATGGGAGAATATATTCATAAATGACATATCCAACAAGGGGTTGACATCCAAATTATATAAAGAGCTCACGCACCTCAACAAACAAAAAACAAATAAGGCAATTAAAAAATGGGCAGAGTAGCTGAACAGACACTTCTCCAAACAAGAAATTCAGATTGCCAACAGGCACTTGAAAAGATGCTCCACATCTCTAATCATCAGAGAAATGCAAATTAAAATCACAATGAGATATCACCTCACACCAGTTAGGATGGCCACCATCCAAAAGACAAAGAAAAACAAATGTTGGTGAGGATGTGGAGAAAGGGGAACCCTCCTACACTGCTGGTGGGAATGTAAATTAGCTCAACCATTGTGGATAGCAGTATGGAGGTTCCTCAAAAAACTCAAAATAGAAATACCATTTGACCCAGGAATTCCACTCCTAGGATTTACCCTAAGAATGCAGCAGCCCAGTTTGAAAAAGACATATGCACCCCTATGTGTATTGCTGCACTATTTACAATAGCCATGACATGGAAGCAACCTAAGTGTCCAACAGTAGATGAGTGGATAAAGAAGATTTGGTGCATATACACAATGGAATATTATTCAGCCATAAGAAGAAAACAAATCGTACCATTTGCAACAACATGGATGGAGCTAGAGGGTATTATGCTCAGTGAAATAAGCCAGGCAGAGAAAGACAAGTATCAAATGATTTCACTCATATGTGGAGTATAAGAACAAAGAAAAAAGTGAAGGAACAAAACAGCAGCAGACTCACAGAACCTAAGAATGACTAACAGTTACCAAAGGGAATGGGACCCGAGAGGATGGGTGGGAAGGGAGGGATAAGGGGGAAAAGGGGCATTACAATTAGCACACATAATGTAGTTGGGTGGGGACACGGGAAATGCAGTATTTACGGAGAAGACAAGTAATCATTCTATAGCATCTTACTACCCTGATGTACAATGAATGTAATGGGGTATGTGGGGGGGACTTGATAATAGGGGGTCTAGTAACCATAATGCTGTTCAAGTGATTGTACATTAATGATACCAAAAAAAAAATCTGTTGATATTTTACTTTAGAACTATGAGGATATATGATGAAATGTTGCTTAATCCTTAGCAGGTTTCCATTTTAACCATAAAAATCCACTTTGCATTTGTATAGTTTTCATAGCAGTTATAAAATGATTTTTCATTAATTTTTCACAGTAGCCTTATAAAGTATGAGGAAGCTCTTGCAAATTATGTAGTATCCACTGAACAGCCACTGACCACACCCATTAATGCCGTAAGCAACACCATTTTTTTCCTTCTCCTAAGGAGCCGAGAAAGAACTGATGGTGGTTAGGATTACAACAGGGTTGGCCTCAAACAATGAGCCTGTCACGGAGACCCCTTTATTCACTCTGCTGAACACTCATATTTGCACACCTCAGTCTGTGTGCTCAGCCTGCCTCTTTCTCACATCTCTGAGCAGAATCAGGCTTCTGCTCAGTTTAAAACATTAAAAATTAAGAGAATTACATGAAAGGACATTCTCAACAAAATTCCCAGATTTGTCTTTCTTTTGCTTGCTCCCAGTTTACCATTCTTGAATGATACTGGCATGGTTACAGCAAGTCCAATGTTGGATAGCAACAGTTTGCTAATAGAGTGAATGATGTTTTGAGTATTTTACAGCCCCCATCACCTCCTCCAGGGCAGTTCTTTTCTTTGTTTTATCAGCCTGTACATTTGGGCACCTGAGTCCTGGACTCCATGTGTTAGGGACCCTAATCTGGAGTATGAGTTGGGGGCACTTGATCTACAGTGTGAGCCAGGGACCTCTAATCTAGAGCTCTACAGGTTGGGAGCTAGGCCATGTTTTTGGAATAAATCAAAGTCTCTACAATGATCTTCCTTCTGGATATTTGTTAAATCAACAGTAACTTATCTCTGAGGACAACTTCATTTGAAAGTATTTTTTCCAAACTGGATCACCAACAGACAGACACATCCCTGATGTTTGTGCCAAGCACTGGACTCATGTGTTACAGTTACTACTAAAACAACCCCTATGAATACTATTGTTTGTCCCTGTCTCAAAGAGGCAAAGTAACTTGTTTCAGATCTAGTAAATGGCATAACCTGTATTTAAACCCAGGCTATTGGAAGCACAGAGTGCCCCTAACAAGATGAACCCTAGGAAGGCACCAACTAAGGTGCATAGTAATTAAAATGGCAAAGATTATAAGGAGAAAGGGAAAATCTTAAAAGCAGTAAGAGAGAGGCAGACAGTTACCTTTATGGGAAACTCCATAAGTCTGTCAACAGATTTCTCAGCAGAAACTTTACAGGCCACAAAGGAGTGGCATGAAATATTCAAAGTACTGAAAGGGAAAAAGCTACAACCAAGAATTCTCTACCCAGCAAAGTTACCATTCAGAACTGAAAGAGAGATTAAAAACTTCCCAGATAAATGAAAGTTAGTGAATTCACCACCACTAAACCAGTCTTATATGTTCAAGAGACTTCTTTAGATGGAAATGTTCTCAAGTCTAAATAAGTGAAAATAAACCTACAGTAAAGTAGTAGACCAATTACTTACAAAGCAAGTCCAAAAAAACAAAAGTAGTAAAATCAACTATACACAAAATTAATCAAGGGATACACAAAAGATGTAGATTATGACATCTTATACATAAAATGTGGAGGAGGAGGAAGAATAAAAACTTAGTATTTTAGAATGTATTCAAAATCAAGTGACCACCAACTTAAATATAGACTATTGTATATTTAAGAGACTATGAGCCTTATGGTAACTGCAAGCCTAAAGCCAATAATAGATATACAAAAAAAAATTTTTTTTAAGAAATGCAAGCATTAACACTAAAAAAAATCAAATAACAAGAATATAAAAGAGGAACTACAAAAACAACCAGAGAACAATTAATAAAATAGCAATAAGTACATACCTATCAATAACTACCTTAAATGTAAATGGACTGAAGACACCAATCAAAAGACATAGGATGGCAGAATGCATAAAG
This sequence comes from Smutsia gigantea, assembly GCA_032199065.1. Taxonomy (NCBI): domain Eukaryota; kingdom Metazoa; phylum Chordata; class Mammalia; order Pholidota; family Manidae; genus Smutsia; species Smutsia gigantea. The sequence continues at coordinate 12,355 of JAVSCE010009519.1, forward strand.
AAACAAGACTCATCTATAAGCTGCCTACAAGAGACAAATTTCAGACCTAAGGACATACATAGACTGAAAGTGAAGGGAAAGAAAAAGATATTTCATTCAAATAAAAGAAAAAAAAGTAGAGTAGCAGTACTTATGTCAGAAAACATACACTTCAAAACAAGAAAGTAACAAGAGACAAAGAATAACATTACATAATGATAAAGGGATCAGTCCAACAAGAAAATACAACAATTGTAAATATCTATGCACCACCATAGGAGCACCTAAATGTATAAAGCAAATACTAACAGACCAAAAGGGAGAAAAAAATAACACAGTCATATTAGGGGATTTTAACACCCCACTTGCATCAATGGATAGGTCATCCAAACAGAAAATGAATAAGGAAACAGTGGCATTGAACAACATATTAGACCAGATAGACTTAACAGATAGATGTAGAACATTCCACCCAAAAGCAGCAGAATACACATTTTTCTCAAGTTCACACACAACATTCTCCAGAATAGATCACATAGTAGGCTACACAAAGAGACTCAATACATTCAAAAAGATTGAAATTGTATAAAATGTCATTTCAAACCACATCAGTGTGAAACTAGAAATTAATTATATGAAGAAAACCAAAAAAATATGCAACACATGGAGGCTAAACAACTTGCATCTGAATAATCAATGGATCAATGAACAAGTCAAAGAAGAAATCAAACAATACATGGAAACAAATGAAAACAGAAACACATGGTTCAAAATATGTGGGATGCAGCAAAAGCAGTTCTAAGAGTATAGTACATAACAATATAGGCCTACCTCAAGAAGCAAGAACAATCCCAAATAAACAATATAACCTCACAACTAAAGGAACTAGAAAAAGAACAAAAAAACCCAAAGTTAGTGGATGGAGGAACACAATAAAGATCAGAGCAGAAATAAATAAAATAGAGAATAAGAAAGCAATAGAAAAAAAAAACGATGAAACCCAGAGCTGGATCTTCAAGAAGATAAATAAAATAGACAAACCCCTAGTCGGACTTATCAAAAAAGAAAGAAAGAAAGAAAGAGGACACAAATAAACAAAATCAGAAACAGAAAAGGAGAAAATTCAAAGAATTATAATGGACACCACAGAAATTCAAAGAATTAGAGAATTCTATGAAAAATATGCCAATAAGTTGGACAACCTAGAAGAAATGGACAAATTCCTAGAAATGTACAATCTTCCAAGACTGACCCAGGAAAAAACAGAAAATCTGAACAGACTGATTACCAATAATGAAATTGAATTAATAATCAAAAAACTCCCAACAAACCAAAGTTCAGTACCAGATGGTTTCACAAGTGAATTCTACCAAACATTTAAAAATGAGCTGATAACCATCCTTCTTAAAGTATTCCAAAAAACAGAAGAGGAGGGAATGCTTCCAAACCCATTCTATAAGGCCAGCATCACTCTAATACCAAAACCAGCAAACAATACAAAAGATGTGACACTACAGACCAATATCCCCAATGAACATAAATGCAAAAAGTCATATTAGCAAACCAAATTAAAAAATACATCAAAACGATCATCCATCTTGACAAAGTGGGATTTATTCCAGGGATGCAAAGGTGGTACAATATTTGTAAATCAATTAATAAAAGGAAGGATAAAAACATATGATCATCTCAATAGATGCTGAAAAAGCATTTGACAAAATTCAATATCCATTCATGATAAAAACTCTCAAGAAAATTGGTATAGAGAGAACATACCTCAACATAACAAAGACCAAATATGACAAACCCAGAGCTAACATCATAATGGTGAAAAGCTGAACGCTTTGCCTCTAAGATGAGGAACAAGACAAGGATGCCTACTCTCACCACTTTTATTCAACACAGTACTGGAAGTCCTTGCCACAGCAAGCAGACAAAACACAAAAATAAAAGGCATCCAAATGGGTAAGGAAGAAGTAAAACTATGATTATTTGCAGATGACACAATACTGTATATAGAAAACCCTAAACACTGCACCAAAAAACTACTATAACTAATAACTGGGTTCAACAAAGTTGCAGCATATGAAATTAATACACAGAAATCTATTGCATTCCTATATCCTAACAACGATCTAGCAGAAAAATCAGAAAAATGATCCCATTTACAATTACATCAAAAAGAATAAAATACCTAGAAATAGAAAAGTGAAAGTCCTGTATTCTGAAAACTATTAAACATTGATGAAAGAAATTGAAGAAGACAAAATAAATAGAAAATATTCTATGCTCATAAGAAGAATTAATATTGTCAAAATGGCCATCCTATCCAAAGCAAGCTCCAGATTCAGTGCAATCCCTATCAAAATACCAATGGCATTTTTCCATGAACTAGGGCAAAGAATCCTAAAACTTATATGGAATCAAAAAAGACTCCAAGTAACCAAAGCAATCTTGAGAGAGAAGAACAAAGCTGAGAGTAACACACTCCCTGACTTCAAGTATACTACAAAGCTATAGTAATCAAAACAGTATGGTATCGGCACAAGAACAGACCCATAGATCAATGGGACAGAATAGAGAGCCCAGAAATAAACCCATATATATATGGTTAACTAATACATGACAAAGGAACCATGAATATATAGTGGAGAAAAGACAGGCTCTTCAATACATAGTGTTGGGAAAACTGGAGAGTTACATTCAAGAGAATGAAACTGGATTAGTCTCTAACACCACGCACAAAAATAAACTCTAAATAGATTAAATACCTAAATGTAAGATATGAAACCATAAAACTCTTATAAAAAAAATGTAGGCAAAAATCTCTTGAACAAAGCATGAGTAATTTTTTCTGATATGTCTTCCTAGGCAAGGGAAACAAAAATAAAAATAAAAAATAGAAACTACTAAAAACTTATATACAGCAAAGGAAACCATCAGCAAAACAAAAGGCAACCTACTGTGTGGGAAAATATATTTGAAAATGATATATCTTATAAGACATTAACACCCAAAATATATAAAGAACTCATATGACTCAATACCAAAAAAAATAATAATAACCCAATTTAAAAATGGGCAGAGGACCTGAAGAGACATTTCTCCAAGGAAGACATACAGAAGGCCAATAGGCACATGAAAAGATACTCCACATCACTAATCATTAGGGAAATGCAAATCAAAACCACAATGAAGTATCATGTCACACCAGTCAGAATGGCCGCTATCCAAAAGACAAGGAAAAAGAAATGTTGACAAGACTGTGGAGAAAAGGGAATCCTCCTACACTGTTGGTGGGAATGTAAATCGGTGCAGCCATTATGGAAAACAGTATGGAGTTTCCTCAAAAAAACTAAAAATAGAAATGCCATATGACCCAGTAATTCCATTCCTATGAATTTACCTGAAGAAAACAAAATCTCTGATTTGAAAAGATATGTGCACCCCTCTGTTTATTGCCACATTATTTGCAATAGCCAATATATGGAAGCAACTAAAGTGTCCATCAATAAATGAATGGATAAAGAAGATGTGGTACCTATACACAATGGAATATTACTCAGTCATAAAAAAGAAAGAAATCCTGCCATTTGCAACAACATGGATAGACCTAGAGGGTATCATGCTAAGTGAAATAAGCCAGGCATAGAAAGACAAATTCCATATGATTTTACTTATATGTGGAATCTAAAAACAAAACAAAGTAAACAAAAACAGCAATAAACTCACAGACACAGAAGTAACTGGTGGTTACCATTTGGGAGGGGTTGGGGTGGGTGGATGAAATAGGTGAAGGGGACAAAATCTCAATTGTAATATAAAGTAGTCACAGGGATGATAGTACAGCATAGAGGATATAGTCAATAGTTCCATAACATCTTTTTATGTTGACAGAGAGTAACTACACTTGTTGGGTTGAGCAATTGATAATATAGATAACTACTGAATCAATACATTGTACACTTGAAACCAATATAATACTGTATATCAGCTATACTTCAATAAAAATAATATCAAAAAAATAATTAAAGTTTTCAGAATAAATACAAAAAATAAATCAACCCAGGCTATTTGCTTCCAAAGCCCAATGCTCGTAGAACAAATAGTGCTCTGCCTCTCCTTCCACAGGGAAGGACCTTTTTTAACAAAGCAACCAGCAGTTTTATAGCATATACCACATGCCCGGTACTTTTCCAGAACAAATATTAACTGACTTAATAATCCTTTTAACAACCTACAGGGTAGATTCTATTATTCTTCTCCACTTTGCTGATGAGGAAACTGAACCATGTGCATGCAAATTACCTTGCCGGGCTAGTAAGTTGCCAAGCTGGGATTTGCATCCAGGCAGTCTGGTCTTAGAGTATATTTTCTAAACCACTGCTCCATGAGCACCCTGGAGCTCTGTTAATTTGAATATGTTAATGTTACATCCAATTTATCATTCAGTTGATCCTTTATAGGTACATTTTACGCACTTAACTGTAATTGTCATGTCTATGCTGAGTGTATTTATCAAAATATTGGACATAAGATGTTTTTACGTTGTATGCACAGAAGTAAATAACAATGAATCTCATAGACAGAAAGTTGTGCCCTTTGCAATTGTTTTCCAGCCTTCCAATCAGTTTGGAGTTAATATGTCTCTAACACCTACCTAAATGGCTAATTTTCCTTTTCAACAAAGAGAGAAGAGCTTTGGTTCAGAGACTTTGACAGATAACAGTATCTACCTAGAATTAAACATGTGTTTTCATTTCATTTTATTTATTTGTATGAAACTTTCTACTTACAGTAAGTGATGCTGTTTTATGGTTATATGAGAGATATAAATTATTTTTGAAATAAATTTAAGCTCAAAATGAACATTAAAAGAAAAACATAAGGACATGGAAGTACAGGTAAGTAGTCAGACATGACAAAAATTGAGAAAGAGTCCTCAGAGACTTAAGTTTAGGATATACCACCCCAGTCCAATGTGCATGTGGTAGAGAGGGGAGCTAAGGGTGGCTCCATGCCTCTCTTATGGGAAAAGTGGATGGGTTTTGTGAGAATTTTTTTGTAAGCTGGGGGGTTGTTTGAGTACTATATTTTTGAGATGGCTGACACTCTGCTTTCTGGTTAAGTAGGACAAAAATCTCTCTCACTTCTAATTTTTTGCAATATTTCTTCTTTTTTTAATATAATTTATTTTATTATCATTAATTTACAATTACATGTGCAATATTACGATTATTAAACTACCCCTTCATCAGGTCCCCCCCACCAACCCCATTACAGTCACTGTCCATCAGCGTAGTGAGATGCTATAGAATCACTACTTGTCTTCTCTGAGTTGTACTGCCCTCCCCGTGCCCCCCCAACATTACATCTGCTAATCGTAATGCCCCTTTTTCCCTCTTATCCCTCCCTTCCCGCCCATTTTCCCCAGTCCCTTTCCCTTTGGTAACTATTAGTCCGTTCTTGGGTTCTGTGAGTCTGCTGCTGTTTTGTTCCTTCAGTTTTTTTCTTTGTTCTTATACTCCACATATGAGTGAAATCATTTGATACTTGTCTTTTTCGGCTTGGCTTATTTCACTGAGCATAATACCCTCTAGCTCCATCCATGTTGTTGCAAATGGTAGGATTTGTTTTCTTCTTATGGCTGAATAATATTCCATTGTGTATATGTACCACATCTTCTTTATCCATTCATCTACTGATGGACACTTAGGTTGCTTCCATTTCTTGGCTATTGTAAATAGTGCTGCAATAAACATAGAGGTGCATCTGTCCTTTTCAAATTGGGCTGCTGCATTCTTAGGGTAAATTCCTAGGAGTGGAATTCCTGGGTCAAATGGTATTTCTATTTTGAGTTTTTTGAGGAACCTCCATACTGCTTTCCACAATGGTTGAACTAATTTGCAGTCCCACCAGCAGTGTAGGAGGGTTCCCTTTTCTCCACATCCTCGCCAACATTTGTTGTTGTTTGTGTTTTGGATGTTGGCCATCCTCACTGGTGTGAGGTGATATCTCATTGTGGTTTTAATCTGCATTTCTCTGATGATTAGCGATGTGGACCATGTTTTCATGTGCCTGTTGGCCATCTGAATTTCTTCTTTAAAGAAGTGTCTATTCATGTCCTCTGCCCATTTCTTAATTGGATTATTTGCTTTCTGTTTGTTAAGGTGCATGAGTTCTTTATATATTTTGGATGTCAACCCTTTATCAGATACGTTTTTTATGAATATATTCTCCCATACTGTAGGATGTCTTTTTGTTCTACTGATGGTGTCCTTTGCTGTACAGAAGCTTTTCAGCTTGATATAGTCCCACTTGTTCATTTTTGCTTTTGTTTCCCTTGCCCGGGGAGATATGTTCATGAAGAAGTTGCTCATGTTTATGTCCAAGAGATTTTTGCCTATGTTTTTTTCTAAGAGTTTTATGGTTTCATGACTTACATTCAGGTCTTTGATCCACCTTGAGTTTACCTTTGTGTATGGGGCTAGACAGTAGTCCAGTTTCATTCTCTTACATGTAGCTGTCCAGTTTTTCCAACACCAGCTGCTGAAGAGGCTGTCATCTCCCCATTGTATATCCAAGGCACTTTATCAAATATTAATTGACTGTATATGTTTGGGTTAATGTTTGGATTTTCTATTCTGTTCCACTGGTCTGTGGGTCTGTTTTTGTGCCAATACCAAATTGTCTTGATTACTGTGGCTTTGTAGTAGAGCTTGAAGTCAGGGAGTGTAATTCCCCCTGTTTTATTCCTCCTTCTCAGGATTGCTTTGGCTATTCGGGGACTTTTGTGGTTCCATATGAATTTTAGAATTATTTGTTCCAGGTCATTGAAGAAAGCTGTTGGTAGTTTGATAGGGATTGTATTGAATCTGTAGATTGCTTTAGGTAGTATAGCCATTTTGACAATATTGATTCTTCCTAGCCAAGAGCATGGGATGCATTTCCATTTGTTAGTGTCCTCTTTAATTTCTCTTAGGAGTGTCTTGTAGTTTTCAGAGTACAGGTCTTTCACTTCCTTCGTTAGGTTTATTCCTAGGTATTTTATTCTTTTTGATGCAATTGTGAATGGAATTGTTTTTTTGATTTCTCTTTCTGTTAGTTCATCATTAGTGTATAGGAAAGCAACAGATTTCTGTGTGTTAATTTTGTATCCCGCAACTTTGCTGAATTCAGATATTAGTTCTAGTAGTTTTGGAATGGAATCTTCAGGGTTTTTTATGTACAGTATCATGTCATCTGCAAATAGTGACAATTTGACTTCTTCTTTACCAATCTGGATGCCTTGTATGTCTTGTTTTGTCTGATTGCTGTGGCTAGGACCTCCAGTACTATGTTGAATAACAGTGGAGAGAGTGGGCATCCTTGTCTTGTTCCCGATCTTAGATGAAAAGCTTTCAGCGTCTCGCCGTTAAGTATGATGTTAGCTGTGGGTTTGTCATATACAGCCTTTATGATGTTGAGGTACTTGCCGTCTATACCCATTTTGTTGAGAGTTTTAATCAAGAATGGATGCTGAATTTTGTCAAATGCTTTTTCAGCATCTATGGAGATGATCATGTGCTTTTTGTTCTTCTTTTTGTTGATGTGGTGGATGATGTTGATGGATTTTCGAATGTTGTACCATCCTTGCATCCCTGGGATGAATCCCACTTGATCATGGTATGATCCTCTTGATGTATTTTTGAATTCGGTTTGCTAATATTTTGTTGAGTATTTTTGCATCTACGTTCATCAGGATATTGGTCTGTAATTTTCTTTTTTGGTGAGGTCTTTGCCCGGTTTTGGTATTAGAGTGATGCTGGCTTCATAGAATGAGTTTGGAAGTATTCCCTCCTCATCTATTTTTTGGAAAACTTTAAGGAGAATCGGTGTTATTTCTTCTCTATATGTCTGGTAGAATTCAGAGGTGAATCCATCAGGCCCAGGGGTTTTGTTCTTGGGTAGTTTTTTGATTACCAATTCGATTTCGTCACTGGTGATTGGTCTGTTTAGTTTTTCTGTTTCTTGCTTGGTCAGTCTTGGAAGGTTGCATTTTTCTAAGAAGTTGTCCATTTCTCCTATGTTTTCCAGCTTGTTAGCATAAAGATTCTCATAATATTCTCTTATGATTCTTTGTATTTCTGTGGGGTCCGTCGTGATTTTTCCTTTCTCATTTCTGATTGTGTTTATGTGTGTAGATTCTCTTTTTCTCTTAATGACTCTGGCTAGGGGTTTATCTATTTTGTTTATTTTTTCAAAGAACCAGCTCTTGGTTTTATTGATTTTTTCTATTGTTTTATTCTCAATTTTATTTATTTCTTCTCTAATCTTTATTATGTCCCTCCTTCTGGTGACTTTGGTCCTCATTTGTTCTTCTTTTTCCAATTTCAGTAATTGTGTCTTTAGACTATTCATTTGGGAATGTTCTTCCTTCTTTAAATAGGCCTGGATTGCAATATGCTTTCCTCTTAGAACTGCCTTTGCTGCGTCCCACAGAAGTTGTGGCTTTGTGTTGTTGCTGTCATTAGTCTCCATATAGTCTTTGATTTCTGTTTTGATTTGGTTGTTAACCCATTGATTAATTAGGAGAATGTTGTTAAGTCTCCATGTATTTGTGAGCCTTTTGATTTCTTTCTAAAATTTATTTCTAGTTTTATACCTTTGTGATCTGAGAAGTTGGTTGGTAGGATTTCAATATTTTTGAAATTACTGAGGTTCTTTTTGTGGCCTAGTATGTGGTCTATTCTGGAAAATGTTCCTTGTGCACTTGAGAAGAATGTGTATCCTGTTGCTTTTGGGTGTAGAGTTCTGTAGATGTCTGTTAGGTCCATCTGTTCTAGTGTGTTGTTCAGTGCCTCTGTGTCTTTACTTATATTCTGTCTGGTTGATCTGTCCTCTGGAGTGAGTGGTGTGTTGAAGTCTCCTAAGATGAATGCATTGCTGTCTATTTCCTCCTTTAATTCTGTTAGTATTTGTCTCACATATGCTGGCGCTCCTGTGTTGGGTGCATATATATTTATAATGGTTATATCTTCTTGTTGGACTGACCCCTTTATCATTATGTAATGTCCTTCTTTATCTTTTGCTACTTTCTTCGTTTTGAAGTCTATTTTGTCTGGTACAGGTACTGAAACACCTGCTTTTTTCTCTTTGTTGTTTGCATGAAATATCTTTTTCCATCCCTTCACTTTTAGTCTGTGTATATCTTTGGATTTGAGGTGAGTTTCTTGTAGGCAGCATATAGATGGGTCTTGCTTTTTTATCCATTCTGTTACTCTGTGTCTTTTGATTGGTGCATTCAGTCCATTTACATTTAGGGTAATTATTGATATATATGTACTTATTCCCATTACTGGCTTTAGATTCGTGGTTACAAGGGTTTAAGGGTGGTTTCTTTACTGTCTAACCATCTAAGTTAACTTTCTTGTTAAGTAATTGTAAACACTGTCTGATGTTTCTTTATTTATCTCCCTTCTTATTCCTCCTCCTCCATTCTTTCTATAATAGGTGTTTTATTCTTTGCCCTTAGTTAGTATTTGGATAGTCTGGTTTCTTTGCTATGATTTTATTTTCTCTGGTGACATCTTTTTAGCCTTAGGTGTGCTTCCATCTAGAGCAGTCCATTTAAGATATCCAGTAGTGGTGATTTATGAGAGGCAAACTCTCTCAACTTTCGTTTGTCTGGAAATTGTTTAATCCCTCCATCATATTTAAATGATAATCGTGCTGGATACAATATTCTTGGTTCAAGGTCCTTCTATTTCATAACGTTAAATATATCATGCCATTCTCTTCTGGCCTGTAAGGTTTCTGTTGAGAAGTCTCATGATAGTCTGAATGGTTTTCCTTTGTAGGTGATCTTTTTTCTCTCTCTAGCTGCCTTTAATACCCTGTCTTTATCTTTGATCTTTGCCATCTTAATTATTATGTGTCTTGGTGTTGTCTTCCTTGGGTCCTTTGTGTTAGGAGATCTGTGGGCTTTAGTGGACTGCGAGAATATTTCCTTCCCCAGCGAGGGAAAGTTTTCAGCAATTATTTCTTCAAAGACACTTTCTATCCCTTTTTCTCTCTCTTCTTCCTCTGGTACTCCTATAATGCGAATATTGTTCCGTTTGGATTGGTCACACAGTTCTCTTAATATTCTTTCATTCCTAGAAATCCTTTTATCTCTCTCTGCCTCAGCTGCTCTGTATTCCTGTTCTCTGATTTCTATTCCATTAACAGTCTCTCGCATCTCATCCATTCTGCTGTTAAGCCCGTCGATCGCTTGTCTGATTTCTGCATTGTCTTTCCTCAGTTCCGTCACTTCCTCCCTCAGCTCTTGCACATTTCTCTGTAGGTCCATCAGCATGGTTATGACTTTTATTCTGAATTCTTTTTCAGGAAGACTGTGCATTTCCATCCCTTCAGACTCCCTCTCTGGGGTTGTCTGGTTGATTTTGGAGTGAACCATATTCCTCTGTCTTTTCATGGCTATAGAATTGGTCAGTGGTACTTGCCACATATGTCAGCTGGGCTCTTTAAGACTTTAAAAAGAGAAAAAAAAGGAGAAAAAAAAATAAAAGAAAGAAGAAAGAAAGAAAAAAGAAAGAAAAGAAAAAAGAAAAAACAAAACAAAAAAACAACTCCCACCGGACATAGATTCTGTGGGAATACTGTACGTGGCGCTATTGCCCCACTATTCCGCAGCCATGGCTGCGCCGCTCCACAGGGCCCTTGATTACTCTGGCAGGGGTGGGAACTAATAGGAGGCTGTTGATCTCAGTGAGAAGTGTAACTGTGGCTACGCTTCCTCTATCGCCAGCTAAGGTGTCTGAAACTCCCCAGGACTCCCAGCCTGCTGGGGTGAGTTTGCTGGGGCGATCCGGGTCCTCTGCTGGGCTCCTGTCTCTTTAAGACTGCTGAAAAAAGCACACGCTTTTTTTTTCCTTCCTGGGAGCCGGCTGCAAGCATTTTGGCGCGTTCCCCGCCCAGATCCTGCCCCTCTGTCTCTGCAATCTCCGCTGCACTGCGTGATGTGGGTCAGTGCTCCCCCCACAGATCACTGGGGCTGGCTACTTCGCGGGGTGTATTTCCCCTCCCTCCCGGCTCTGAATCCTGTCCTCCTGTTGGTGCGCTGGGCTGGGGGAGGGCTCGGTTCCCGCCAGGTTGCGGCTCCGTATCTTACCCTCCTCTTGGGGTGCCGAGTCCTCTCGGGTGTAGCTGCACGCTGTGCGCTTTCCTGTGTATTCTGGTCTCTCTTTTAGGAATAGATGTATTTGCTGTGTTTTCGTAGATAAATATAGTGTTGGGAGGAGATTTCTGCCGCCCTGCTCACACCGCCATCTTCCCGAAGTTCCCTCCCCAATCAGGTTATATGTAATTTTTGTAATTATAAAAATATGGTAAATCTTTTCTTACATGTCTGAGGACTCTTGACTGATTACCTCACTGGCATAAGGATAAGCCACAAACAGGCACATTACAAATTTAGATACGTATTACTAAATTGCTCTTCAGAAAGTTTGGTACATTTCACACAACTAAATGCAGTATGTGAGAAGGCCTGTTAACTTACCATTACCAATACTGTTACTGTTCTCTGCCCACCAAATCCTCCAATAAAATCCCACTGTGGTTGTAGTTTATAGTTATACAACATTACTAATAAAAACTTGTCATCTTTCCAAACGTTCACAAATCATTTTTCTCTTTTTAATTCCTGTTAATGTATTTTAGCCATGTTTTAACCATCTTTAGTTTATTTTAAGTACTTCAATATATTTTAAATTTTAACTTTTTCCTTATTTGCAAATAACATGATCTTGGTTTTTGTCTTGTAACCTTGCAATGATTTTATGGTATACCGAAGTTTCATATTTTCATGTGAAACCTATGATCTTTTCTTATATGGTTTTCAACCTTATGATTATAAAAATTCTACCCACACTTTCTTCTAACTTTTTCATTTTTTCAATAGTTCTCATTTTTGGCATTAAATAAAACCCACCTAGAATTCTGATTAAAAAGTGTAATAAGGATTCAATTAATATTTTTTAAATGGATACCCAGCTTATTGTATAGGTGGGGCTTTAAAGTACCTAATAATTGGAATATGACCGAAAGGCACTAATAGTAGGTCTGATCCTAAACAATTTTTTCTGTCAAGGAAGACAGAACTTTTCTTCTTTTCTCCATATGTGCAGGAACACATTTATTTCCCAAATAATTCCCTAAACAATAGACAAAGAAATAACCCAAATGTGCTATTTGAATATAATTTCTATTGCCCATATTTACTATCTATAACTTGAGTCTCCCCCAATTTAATGAAAACTAGTAATACTAAAATGAATTATCTTTTTGTTTTAACTCAGTAAAATAAATTTAAATACTTAAGTATGAGACATTTTAATGAACCAATAAAAGCATGCTCTTTTTTATAAATAATGTCATTAAAAGTAACCCGTAGACACTGAAGGAATGTTTTACATCAATAGTAGAAAAATTACCTTAAAACCAACTTTAGTGAAACTCTATTTTAAGAAGCATTTATTTACAACATAAACATATCCACTGAAAAAAAGTGGATACTACAGAACACCCCAAAAAAATATTCTGTCCTATTCAGATGATTCCAATGAAACTCTAATAGAAAATCGATGGCAGCATTAACAAAATAACAGTTCTACATTAAAAAAAATGAAGATGACTTCCATAATGTTGCTAAAAATGATGTGATAATAGCTAAACATTACTAGGTTATGTCTTTTTACTTTTATGAGGAATTAGAATCATTCTTTTCAAGGAAAAGATTTCGATTTCTTGATTTATGTAATCTTGAAGTACAACAGAAAACAAGAACTATAACAAAGTCCTTACACTTATTTTTAAAAACATAAAAATGTTTTTGCAAAGAATGTCTTAGAGAAAGAGCAAAGCTATTCAATGTAAGCAATAATAATGAGGTCAAATCATATATATGTTACCAGGATGCAGCTTAGTGTTTATTTTTCAAACAAATTCTACTCATTCTAACCATTTTTGACCAAAACAGAAACACAAGATTCAGAGCTCTAAAATATACCTAGAAATTTTGAAAGCACTATTGTTAGACGTAGTAAAGAAAAATAATAGCATTTTGGTACTGAATTCTTCTGGAGATACTGATTCAGAAATAAGGAACCAGATAAGACTTACAGATCATTCTGAGGACCACCTCATTCCAAATTCTTTTAAAAATATTTAGTTAATTTTAAAAAGCCCGGTATAATAATTTATTTACCTGACTACTACCAGAAGTTGCCATGTTGACTTCTGCCACTCCTTGACCTTCAATCTGCCGCTCAGCTTCATGTGAGCCTGCTTCATGTTTGCTCTGAGATGACCTCTGTTAATATGGAGTTAATATCATTATATACAAAAATGGTGTATGCTTTCTCAGCCTGCAGCTTTCTCTCCTCGTTTTAAAGCTTTGAATGCATCAACTACACAGGTTTACAAAGGAACGGAACCGCACTCTATGCTACAATACCTCCAGCACAGCTGGCAGTACTCTATTTCGGTAAGAGGAAAGTGAAGTGTGTCCCTCGAGCATTAGAGCTGCACAAGACAAAGGATTTTCTGAGACTCACAGAAGCACCATCCTCCCCCAGCTGTGCTCACAGTACTCAGGGATATAATGCAACTAGAACAAATAACTGCCCTTTCTGCAAGGTCACATGGCTCTGGCATTTAATGAAGCTGCAAATATAACCAACTATTACCTAAGCTTACAAATACCTTCTGTGTAAGTACACGTGTACCTAGAATACATACACATCTGCCAATAAAAGTCATATGAAACCAATAGATAAGCTTTTTGATTCTGATATGAATAAAACCAAAACCCTTTGTAATGTAAACACCATCTGTTAAAAGAAAAGGACAGATTATATCCAGTAAAAGCACTCATTTCAAGACATTAAATCCAGTACAAAGCAGTCATTTTGTAAAAATATCACTGTAGAATCAAATAAATAATTTTCCACTATTTTTCAGAGAAACAACTGCAAATGCTTGCTCCAGGAAAATGATATTCTAAAATAAAAATTATACTTTAAAGATTTTGAAATAGTGGACAACTATATTACAAAATGGCTTCTCCTGGAACTTCCTTAAACATTAAGCTTTCCTAGACCATTTAAAATATGACTTCAAAATAATTTCCATGCAATATTTCCATTAATAAACTAGTATAAGTTCTATGTAGATATATGTGAGAAAGCCTCAAAAATTCAGATAAAGAAAAAAATCTGAAAATCACACTATAAAATTCAACAAAATCAATAAAAATAGAGATACACAAAGTCAGTCTAGAGACAAAATGAATCTAAGATGACTAAAACCACAAGGAAATTGATACTAACATAATTGAAGGTGTCCATATAAAAGTAATGACTGAGCATCTGCTATGTTAGTTACCTATACTAGGTGCTGGGGAATACAGTATGGGCAAACCAGATTTTTCTACACATTCTTCAAGCTTACAGTCTAGTCAGGGATACTATGTAGGTAGGAAACACAGAGACCAATTTGGAGGCTAACATATTAATATAAGTGCAAGGGATGGTAATTTACATGAGGGGATCAAGTGATGTAAATAAAAGAAGTAGAGACACAGATAAATCTGAAGGTCTTGGTGAAAGACTGGATATGGTGGGTGGAGGAAGAGATCTGGTGTCAAAAATTACTCATGTTCTTAGCTCACACAACTGAATAATGATGGTGTCATTCACATAGACAGGTAATAGTAAAGGAGGATAAGGGGTTTTTGGAGGAAGTAGGGTGGTAAGGAGGACTTGGGAGGAGAAGATGATTAATTACATTTTAGATATGTTGGATTTAAAGTATCTTTGAGACATCTAAGTAGAGATAAAGGGTGGGCACAAAGATTTAGAGGTGTGGAGCTCAAGCTTAGAAAAATCAATTTGACAGCCATATAGATGGTAAATGAAGTACTAAGTACTTCATAAGAGAGACAATACACAGCAAAGAGAAATAAGCCTTCAAGAATGACTACAATTAACATTCAGATAAAGGCCAAAGAGGTGGGAAGAAAACAAAAAAAGTGTTGCTATAAATGCTAAAAGAAGAATACTTTAAGCAATAAGAGGTTCAATAATGTGAAAAATGTGCAGATGATGACTGAAAATGTCAATTTAATTAATAATATGTTAGTCAATGATGACCCATTTAGTGAAAGTGTGGGAGTAGAGGCTAGACTGGCATGTGTTAAAGAGTGAATGGTGGGGAGGAAATATAGACTTGGGAATCTAGAAACACCCTTTGGACTGGGGTCTGGGAAAAGACAATGAGGGTGGGAAGGGGACAGATGAAGAAAGACAGTTGCAGGGAGAGGCGGAACTGAGGAGAGTTTATTTTATATTTCTAAAGATAAGATGAAGATGTTTAAAAGCCAATGGAATAGTGCCACAGAAGAAGACTAAGTATATGAGAGAAAAAGATACAGAAAGTTCCTGAGAAGGTAGGAGTTGAGAATCCAAAGCACGGAAGGAAAGCAGAATGCTTACTGGAGGTATTTCCTATGATAGCTACTATATTCTCTATGAAGAGGGAGGTGGAATTATTAGAGAGAGGGAGAACCCTAAGTAAAGGGTTCAAAGAGTCCTTTCCAGTAGAGCAAGAGTGGGGGCTCCGGAGAAACACAGTAGGCCTGCGGACTGCCAGGACCTTTTGATGATGATGATGGATACATTAAAGTTAACAAATCTAATGTTTATGATGCATGAATCACTTGGTATCTGTTGATTAATCTTCATACCAATTCTATGAAGTAGATACTATTATGTTACAGATGAAGAAACTGAAGGACAGAGAAGATATGTATCTGGCCTTAGGTCACATACCTACTTAGTAAATTAAATGGCAGAGCCAGAGCTGGGATCACAATTTAGGTAGTCTGACTCCAGAGCCCAAAGTAAATTTAACACTTACTATCTTTTATTTCCTTTCCTTATTCCTTCATTGATCCTAGGATATAGGTCTGCCTATACTCTGATCACTGTCTAAAACTAACATCAAAGGCAAAAAGACTGTTGCTGGTTCCCATGAAATAATCCTAACTAGTTTCTTTATTTCCATAGTTGGACAACTTCCCCAGTTTTCTGCCCTAGGACTAAACACAAAATAAAAAACAATTTTGTTTAGTTATTTACATACCACAAAATTCACCCACTTTAACTGTACAGTTTGATGGTTTTTAGTAAACTCACTAAGCATTACCATAATCCAGTTTTAGAAATTCTCATTACTCTAATAAAATTCCTCTTGCTCATTTATAGGTAATCTTCATTCCCATCCATAGTCCCAGACAATTACTAATCTAGTTTCTGTCTCCATAAATTTGCATTTTCTGGACCTTTCTTATAAATGAAATACGTGTGCTTATACGTTTGGCTTCTTTTACGTGGCATAACGTTTCTGAGTTTCATCCATGTTACAGTATGTATAATCAACTTGGTTCTTTTTCATTGCTGAACAGTATTCCACAGCAAGGATATATGAGTTTGTTTATTCATTCACCAGTTTCTACTTTTTTGGGCTACTATGAATAATACAGCTATGAACATTCAAGGTAAAAGTCTCTGTGTAGACATACATTTTCATTTCTCTGGGATAGATACCTAGAAGTGGAACTGCTGAGTCCCACAGTAACTCTATATTTAGTATTTTGAATAACTGCCAAATTGTTTTCTCAGCAGCTGCACCATTTTACATTCCTACCAGCAATGTCTGACATCCTTGTCAATGCCTAGCAGTGTCTTTATGATTACAACCATACTAATGGGTGTGTAGTATCTCATCATGGTTTTGATTTGCATTTCCTTAATGACTAATGATGCTGAGCATATTTTCAAGTGACTATCAGCCTTTCCTGTACCTATATCTCTTCTGGTGAAATGTCTATTCAAATCTTTTGTCCCCTTTTAAATTGGGTTGTCTCCTTATTAATGAGTTGTAAGAGAACTTTGAATAGGATTTTAATTAATATTTCTCACTGACTGTTTTCCAGAAATAACCATGCTACAGTTATCCTCACAGTTCCCATCCCATTGATGTTCCCAAATGCATCTGCTTGGAAAGGATACATAAGGAAGTGGTGGCACTGGTTGCCTCACTTATCCTTTTGTGATTTTTGAGTTTTGAAGCATGTGTTAATAATTACATCAGTTGAGTTACATCCAGTATCTAGACCCTACACCAGAGTTGTTAGCTGGTAGGAGAAAGACAGTGTTATAAGCAATATGCTTAATGGTGGAGAAATTATTTGGCAGAAATCTTTTCTGTTCTCATCTATAGTGCATATTAACTCACTTATGAGTATCCAATCCTCAGTTTTCTCCATTTTCTAGCTGCTTCTTCTGATCTATATTAGAAGAATAGTAATAATGTACTGAAGAAGCTTCAGAGTAATTTTTTAAAAAGGGTTTTGGTTCTTTTTTAAATGTGACATGGCATCTTCCTTTAGTTTACATTCACTGAGTAATAGACCACATGTAACTATTTCAGGCCATGACTGATATAATCATTTTTATAGCAAAAGGAAGAAGATAATGAATCACAATGGCAGACAGTTGGCCTCAAATCCAAAGATATGAATAAAATGTTTTGAACAAATGCTAAAAATACAAGCCTCCAACCTGCAATAAACTTATAACCATGATGGAAATGAGGATTGCTATTAAAAAAATGACAATTTCTTAGGTATTTCCAGAGGCTGGGAAGTTGATAAAATATGGAAATACAGGCAGGGAATATGTTATGCTGGGCAAATGATAACAAAAGGAAAGCCAGTGTAGTAATATTAATAGTAAACAAAATAAAAATCAAAGTGAAAACATTAAATAAAATAAGGAGGCTACTTTATACAAAGAAAAGACTGAAACTAAATAAATGTGAATACTGATTTAGATATACAAAAAAAATCTGTTAGATGTAGTCAAGTAGTAATAATAAAAATATAAGAAAGATGGGAAAAGCTAACTATAATTAAAGAAGCTGGAAAAACAACAGCAGCAAAACTCATATCAAAGGAGAAAATATAAAATTTAGTGCTGCTCAGTAAAAAAAAAAGAAAGCTGCCACTTTAAAATAACAATTTAAAAAATAAGAGTGTAGTAAGTTTGATCAAAGAAAGAAAAGACACAGATGACTACACCGGAAAGTGAGGGATCGTAACGACCATAATCCTGCATACAACCATGCCAACGGGACTGTGAAGGGAGCAAAGAGCTACCACTTTGTTCCTGGATCTTAAGCATCAACACTGTAAAATGGACACTTATTCCTTATATTAGAAATACTTGGTTTATATTGGCTTAAGACAGCCAGGATAAACGGCTTTTAGGAACATGGTTATTACATTGTACTTAAACTGCCTACTTGGCAAATACATGTTTCTATATATTTCAAATTCAGATGTACTGACGCCCAAAGTTCCTAAGATACTAAAGAAGTCAGGCATGGATGAAAACATTCTTAAAAAGAATAAATGAATGAATAAACCTCTGGACTTTATTTTTCAAAAATTATACTTTTAACATTAGAAAGAGTCTTCCTTGGGTATAGATGTGTATGCACTAAGTTTTTGGTCTAAAACAGAAACTGTTTATTATCTGAGCAAATACTTACCTAGGATGGATTCATGAGTGGAAAATATGTGCTGGTAATGATAGGACACATCAAATCTCTTGCATACAAAAGTTTTCTTTCCTTATTATAAAAGCTATACATAGTTATGTTAATAAAAAATTATAAAGCAAAAGGTAGACTAAAAAAACAAGGAGCGGTTAGTTAACAATGGTTATCTGTCTTCAAATTATTTCTCATGTTTATGTGTATCTTTTAAAAAATGGGT
Organism: Smutsia gigantea; assembly: GCA_032199065.1. Classification (NCBI taxonomy): domain Eukaryota; kingdom Metazoa; phylum Chordata; class Mammalia; order Pholidota; family Manidae; genus Smutsia; species Smutsia gigantea. The sequence continues at coordinate 31,217 of JAVSCE010009519.1, forward strand.
TCAAAGCATGCATACTATTTTGTGTATCACAGACATCTCAAAATATCAATAAATGCTTCATCATGTTTTTGCTATACTTGGAAAATAGCAATATGCTGATATTTCATTCTTTGCATTCTCTTTTTTTTCCTTATATGGTCTGGGAAGTGAATCTGAATCTGGTTAAGCATTAGAAACTTACCACTGATGTTTCTCAAGTTCATCCCCAAACACTAGCCAATTTTCCCTAGCAACAATTCTGTTCTTTATTGCTCATGATATGGATTTTTATTTTAGCTATTTTTGTTTTTTAAATCCTTGCAGTTCTTTACAACATTTTCCTTTACATTTCATCTTCATGCCATTTCATTCCACTGTTTCCTTCTGACTCGGCTCCTGTTGTAAAGAGTTCTTCCTGTAGTTGACTCAAGAGGCAAATACTTCCCTGAAAGTTTATTTTCCCCAAGTGTCCTAGATGATACTCCCTTTTCCTTATTCAGCAATAGTTCACTTAAGCCCTATGTATGTTTTCTTTTTATTCACCTTGACAAGGTGGGAAGTATCCAAACTCAGTGGCTGTCAATAGACAGGGGAGGGGATGGTATTTTAACATGACACTCCATCTTTCTGTATGCTGATCAGAACCAAATTTCAGATATTTAGCTGCCGGGCTGACAAGCCTCAGGGACATTCAGTTTCTAGCAGGTATGAATATACTGTTTTGTGTGCCACTGATATAGTTCCTTCCTCTTACTTCCACTGCTTGCTCTTCTTATACTCAATCATAGTGTATTAAATATGTCTTTTCCTAGCATATACTGCTTCCTATGTTTTTACTATCTCTAAGCTCCTCTCAAGTTCCTTATTGATCATCATTATCAAGGCATAATGATTAAGCCAATCTGGATTGTAGAGACAGATAAACATCTACTAGATAATGGCTTTCACTCTTCTAAATGTTTCATTTTTTCCACAGTTACACATTTACATAGTTTAACTGATCATTAGTTCTTAAGGCTTGTGACAATTAATGAACAGTGGTCTCTCACATTTGCCTGCCTTGTCCCATTTCATGTTCTCCTAAGGCAAAAACTTAATCTCTTCCAAGAATTTGTTTTGTTTTGGTACTTACACCTCCACCTCTAAATACCCTACTTCTGTTGGTAGGTTTTGTATTTTTCAATTTAATGCCACATTTATCAATTTCCTATATGTAAGATGAGGACTAGGTTCTCTTTTACCATTAGCCCACTCTCATCTTGTTCCTCAGTCCTTCCAATATTGCTTTAGAGTTAGGTAAACTTTTCACTATTTATTACTTTGACTATTAAATTTTGATCATGGTTGACAGTGGTGGTATACTATGATTGTTTTCCTTTACAATTTCTTGGTATCCCTGGAGTTAAAAGTTATTTTTTTGTTTTGTTTACTTTGTTCTGTGTACTTATGACATCCTCAGTTTCTCTCCTACTGTGTAAATTTTTTCTTTTCAATAAATCAAAAAACATTAAGTATTTTATTGATTTCAACTCATTAAACTTATCTCTCCCAGAATTTTCTCAACTGTTCCAATATAGACTGGTTACTTTTTCTATCATTTCGCTAAAAATCTCCTTTCATCTTCATCCTGGGGAGTCCTTCTCTGGTACTGTATTCCCTGTGTTTATCCCAATCTTTATTTTTCTTGCTTTACATCTGCATTTTGCTTAAGTATATTCTCTGATTGCTTCCAGAAAAACAGTACGTGAGAAATACATATTTTTGAGATTTTGGCTACTCTTAAATTTAATAGCTAGTTTGACTAGAATCTAATAGCTAGTTTAACTTTATAGTTATAGGCTGGTGTGGTATAATAAATAATGTATCTGGTCTTTGTCACTTTGTTTCTTGCACAGAGCTTCAAAACATTTGGAATTTCTTAGGTTATGTGAATGAGATGACTCAGGGACGGTCCCTAGATTAATGATTACCAGAAAAACCAGCCCTGTGACTAGAGGGAACTTTGGGCCAGACTGACCACCTGGGAGGGGAAGAGGATGGAAACTGAATTCAATCATGTAGCCACTTAACTTCATCAAGCTTGCCCACATAAGGAAACCCCAATAAAAACCGAACAGCAAGGCTCTGTGGAGCTTTCCTGCTTGGTGAATATACTGAGGTGCTGGGAGAGAGCTGTGTCCAGATTCCATGAGGACAGAGCATGGAAGCTCTGCACCCTTGATCTCTCACATTCCACAGGTCTTGCACTGTATGTCTCATCATCTGGCTGTTCCTGATCTGTATCTGGTATAATAAAACTATAACTGTAAGTGTAGTATTTTCAACAAGTTTTGAGTCACTCCAGTGAATTACCAAACCTAAGAGGGTTTCCCCCAAATTTGAAGGCAGCTGGGCAGAGGTATGGGTGGTTTGGCATCTGAAATGGGGGCAGTCTTGTGA
>JAVSCE010009520.1:0-30022 GCA_032199065.1 Smutsia gigantea
GAATAGCCAAAGCAATCCTGAGAAGGAGGAATAAAACGGGGAATTACGCTCCCTGACTTCAAACTCTACTACAAAGCCACAGTAATCAAGACAATTTGGTATTGGCACAAAAACAGACCCACAGACCTGTGGAACAGAATAGAAAATCCAAACATTAACCCAAACATATACAGTCAATTAATATTTGATAAAAGTGCCTTGGATATACAGTGGGGAGATGACAGCCTCTTCAGCAGCTGGTGTTGGAAAAACTGGACAGCTACATGTAAGAGAATGAAACTGGACTACACTCTAGCCCCATACACAAAGGTAAACTCAAGGTGGATCAAAGACTTGAATGTAAGTCATGAAACCATAAAACTCTTAGAAAAAAACATAGGCAAAAATCTCTTGGACATAAACATGAGCAGCTTCTTCATGAACATATCTCCCCGGGCAAGGGAAACAAAAGCAAAAATGAACAAGTGGGACTATATCAAGCTGAAAAGCTTCTGTACAGCAAAGGACACCATCAGTAGAACAAAAAGACATCCTACAGTATAGGAGAATATATTCATAAAAAACGTATCTGATAAAGGGTTGACATCCAAAATATATAAAGAACTCATGCACCTTAACAAACGAAAAGCAAATAATCCAATTAAGAAATGGGCAGAGGACATGAATAGACACTTCTCTAAAGAAGAAATTCAGATGGCCAACAGGCACATGAAAAGATGCTCCACATCGCTAATCATCAGAGAAATGCAGATTAAAACCACAATGAGATATCACCTCACACCAGTGAGGATGGCCAACATCAAAACACAAACAACAACAAATGTTGGCGAGGATGTGGAGAAAAGGGAACCCTCCTACACTGCTGGTGGGACTGCAAATTAGTTCAACCATTGTGGAAAGCAGTATGGAGGTTCCTCAAAAAACTCAAAATAGAAATACCATTGACCCAGGAATTCCACTCCTAGGAATTTACCCTAAGAATGCAGCAGCCCAGTTTGAAAAAGACAGATGCACCCCTATGTTTATCGCAGCACTATTTACAATAGCCAAGAAATGGAAGCAACTAAGTGTCCATCAGTAGATGAATGGATAAAGAAGATGTGGTACATATACACAATGGAATATTATTCAGCCATAAGAAGAAAACAAATCCTACCATTTGCAACAACATGGATGGAGCTAGAGGGTATTATGCTCAGTGAAATAAGCCAAGCCGAAAAAGTCAAGTATCAAATGATTTCACTCATATGTGGAGTATAAGAACAAAGAAAAAAACTGAAGGAACAAAACGGCAGCAGACTCACAGAACCCAAGAACGGACTAATAGTTACCAAAGGGAAAGGGACTGGGGAAAATGGGCGGGAAGGGAGGGATAAGAGGGAAAAAGGGGCATTACGATTAGCAGATGTAATGTTGGGGGGGCACGGGGAGGGCAGTACAACTCAGAGAAGACAAGTAGTGATTCTATAGCATCTCACTACGCTGATGGACAGTGACTGTAATGGGGTTGGTGGGGGGGACCTGATGAAGGGGTAGTTTAATAATCGTAATATAGCACATGTAATTGTCAATTAATGATAATAAAATAAATTATATTAAAAAAATGAAAAAAAAAATTTGAATTCGGTTATTTTCTCAGGCTGGTGATTTGTGGTCCAGTCCTTTCTCACAATGCTGAGCAGAGGAGCAAGCTACAGCTCCTGTCAGCCACGAGATCGTGAGGGTCAACAAATGATACACTGACAACCATTCTGTCCCCAGAAAACAAATTTCTTTCACTCTCAATACAGTATTTGACAATTTACATGAGATAGTCAACACTTTATTATAAAATAGGCTTTGTGTTAGGTGATTTTGCCCAACTGTAGGCTAGTAAGAGAGTTCTGAATGTTTAGGGTTGGCTAGGCTAAGCTGTGATGTTTGGTAGGTTAGATGTATTAAATGCATTTTTGACTTACAATATATTTTCAACGCGATGGTTTTATCAGGATGAGAAAGATCTCTGGATATGAATGGATTACACTGTCCTATTTTTTTTTTGTAAAAAAAAAAAAAGGATTACACTGCCCTATTAAAAGACGCTCTCTACATGGGTCAAAAAAAAAATTCCAACCATATTTTATAAGAAACACAACTACAGATTATCAGAAAGGGTAGAAATAAAAGGCAAAAATGCTAATAGCTTATAACAATTTTCATATCAGATAAAATAATTCAAACCACAAAGCATTAAATAGACAAAGAGAAATACCTTATATTAGTAATGTGTCCATTCCACCAAGAAGCAAGTAGGAAAATGTGAAGAGGGATCTGACTCCATTTTTAATATTTAACTGCTGACATCTCTAAGCCCTTACCTTCACCTTTTCTTCTTCCCCACATCTGGGAAGGCAACTAAGAAGGCCTGGGTGCTGCCTCCTTTGCTACCAGGAGACTCAAACCCTATGAGCACCTGCCCATGCACGGAACCCTCACCACGGCCCCACCCCCCATACAATAAAAACCCCAAGCATGTCTCCTTTCCTGGCTCTCTCAGCCCATTTTCTGGCCACCTTGGGAGCCTGCCAAGCTCCCCACAGAAAGCCTTATTGTGTGAGTAATGAGCCTTTCATACCCTTGTGTGTGTGTGTGTGTGTGTGTGTGTGTGCGTGTGTGTATGTGTGCTGTCATTAGTCTAAACAACTGAACCAAACTTTGGGTGAGAGTCCATTTTCTTTCTGAAAGGTGCCACAATGACAAAAACTAAGTAAGCATATGGAGACTGAATAACACAATTAATAGGCTTGTGTGGATGCATATACAGAGAACTGGGAACCCAACATAAATTAACTTTTCAGAGTCCTCGAACAGTTTCTTACTCCATCATGTCCACACCAAAAGTCTCTCCTTTATCCTTGAAAGATGTTTTTCTGGGTGTAGAAATTGGAGTTAAAGCGTTTTGTCATTGTCCTGTCAGGGGACATCCTGGGCCCAGCCCCTTGGAGGTCTTCTGTATCTAGAGAGTAAATAGGGTCACTGATCCAGTCCCACCCCAAGATCCAAGGACATGAGGCATGCCCAAAAGGGGGCCTGAACCAGGCAACAGAGAGTTCGATGTGCCACACTCCCATTCAAGGACAATCAGCAGCAAGAATCAAGCTGCAGTGATCCATCACAGTGAAGGGCAAAGCCTGGAGAGACCCTCCCCAAGGAGCAGGAGCACAGAGGAGCCTAGTGTTGAAGGTGGAGCAGGAACATTGAGGAAAACCATCCTCCACCTCAGCACAGGTGATACTTGAGGAATCTGAAGTCCATGCACACTGAAGGTAACACAGCAGCCACAAAACCCAACCCAGTCAACTCATAACCTGCTCAACTCAACCCCTACAATGACAGCAAAACACAAGAAGAGGAATATCCATTGCCACATATAAATACCATTAACCTCAGTCTCTGTTGTCCCACAGACAATATCTGGCTTTCAGAAAATAATTATGAGACACACACAAAAAAAGAAAAACCCACAGTCAAGACACAAAACAGAACCAGATTCAGAAATAGCTCAGATGCTGGGACTGTCAGAAGAATTTATGTTGAGGCTCTAGTGGGAAAGATAAACAACATGAGGGAAAAGGTGGAATTTCAGCAGAGATGGAGACTATGGGAAGGACCCTATGGGAATGCTGGGAATGAATCCAGAATAATACAAGAGGTGCACCCCCCACAGGCTCACAGGAAGACTTGTGGCAGAAAAGGGAAGCATGGGTAAGCTTCAGGATAAGGCCACGTAGATCACCCAATCCAAAACAAAGGGAAAAAACTGGTGGAAAATCGCTTGACAGAACAGGGCAGACAAAAGCACTGGAGTAATTTCAAATGGTCTTAACATTTGTTCAATTGGAGAAACAGAAGGAGAAGAGAGACTGCAACAAAAGAAATAGTTGAAAAAATATTAGCTAAGAATTTTCCAAAAATAAGCATAGAAAAGGCTTAAACAAGATGACGGTGTGAGAAATGAGGCAGAAACCTCCTCCCAAAACCACATATAACATGAAAATACAGCAAATACAACTAATCCAGGAAGAGCTACCAGAAAGAAGACTGCAACAGATGGCCTATATCCAGGGAAAAGAGAAGACATCAAAGAAAAGGGTAAAGTACCAAAACCACGATCTGGCGGCACCCAAGCCCTAACCCCACCCCAGCTCACTGGCAGAGGAAGAGAAATGGAGCATGGAAGGAGTAGAAGCCCAGGACTACTAAATACCCACCCCTGGAGATCTACTCTGGGAGCACAACCCTACATTATAGTGTTCTGGAGATTAGTGGGGTTGGAAAGCAAAGACAGGCAGAATACTCAGAGAGACTGAGATTCCAGCTGCTTGTGGAGAACAGGTACAAACAAGCAGTTGCTCTGGGACAAAGGAAAGGTGGGTATTTTGAAAGACTTCCCAACAGCTAGAGGGCTGCTAAAGGGGCAAGGGTTACACAGAGCTTGCTGCTCAGGAGAAAGGGCAGGTGGACAAAATCATCCTGCACACCCAGCCCAACAGGTTGGGAACTTTCAGGGGTTTCAGTCACTCCATCCCTCCATCCCCCTGGCTGGTAACACAGCCCTGAGGCCCCCCCACTGTGATAAGCAGGCTACTGCTCCTTCCAGCCAGCACTTGTTTGCAAACCTGCTGACCCCGCCATGGCTCCAGGCCAGCTGGAGTGCAGCCCTGCCTACAGAAGCTACAAGGGTGTAATGCAGAGGCTCCTCCCTGTGTGCTTGGCCCAATGGCCCTGGCAGTGGAGCCAGGCACTGCAGCCAGGAAGCAGGAAAGAGCTCTTTCCTCCCGGCAGACACTGGCACCGCTGGCCTGTGACCCCAACCATTGCTCCAGGTGCTGGGAAGCTCCAGAGAATAGAGCTTCGAGACACTAGAGGGCACGGCCTACACAAAGTTATTCCAGACTAATCATTAGGAATATGAAACAGCAAAAGAACCTGGTATGAACCAAAATCCCTTAAACATCAGAAAAAGGGCTAAGCGAAACGGAAATCACCAATCTTCCTAATAAAGATTTCAAAATAAAAATCATAAACATGCTCACAGAGGTACAGAAAAATAATCAAGACCTCAGGGATGACTTCAAGAAAGAGAGAGAAACTGAAAAATGCAGTATCTGAAATGAAACATACAATGGAGGGATTTAAAAGCAGATTAGATGAAGTAGAGGAGACAGTAAATGAAATAAAAATTAGAGAACAGGAATACAAAGAAGCTGAGGCACAGAGAGAATAAAGGATCTCTCAGAATGAAAGAATATTAAGAGAACTGTGTGACCAATCCAAACAGAGCAATATTCACATTATAGGGGTACCAGAAGAAGAAGAGAGATAAAAAAGGGATAGAAAGTCTCTTTGAGGAAATAATTGCCGAAAACTTCCTCAGTTTTGGAAAGGAGATAGTCTCTCAGGCCATGGTAGTGCACAGATCTCCCAACACAAGGGACCCAAGGACAACACCAAGGCATATAATAACTAACATGGCAAAGATCAAGGACAAGGAGAGAGTATTAAAAGCAGCCAGAGAGAGAAAAAAGATCACCTATAAAGGGAAACCCATCAGGCTATCAGACTTCTCAGCATAAACCTTACAGGCCAGAAGGGAGTGGCCTGATATGTTTAGTGCAATGAAACAGAAGGGCCTCAAACCAAGAATACTCTACCCAGAAAGATTATCATTTAAATTTGAAGCAGGCACTAAACAATTTCCAGATAAGCAAAAATTGAGGGAATTTATACCCACAAACTGTCTCTACAGTGTATTTTGGAGGGTCTGCTATAGATGGACGTGATCCTAAGACTAAATAGCTGTCACCAGATAATAAAACCACAGTAAAGGAAGTAGACCAATTAATCAGTAAGCAAATGCTAAATTAAATCAACTACCCCCAAAGTCAGTCAAGGGATACAAAAAGAGTACAGAATATGACACCTAATATATAAAGAATGGAGGAGGACAAAAAAAACCCTTTAGATTGTTTGTAATAGCATACTAAGTGAGTTAAGTTAGACTGTTAGATAGTAAAGAAGATACCCTTGAACCTTTGGTAACCACAAATCTAAAGCCTGCAATGGCAATAAGTACATATCTATTGATAACACCCTAAATGTAAATGGACTGAAGGCACCAATCAAAACACATAGAGTCACTAAATGGATAAAAATCAAGACCCATCTATATGCTGCCTACAAGAGACTCACTTCAAACCCAAAGACATACACAGACTGAAAGTAAAGGGATGAAAAAAGATATTGCATGCAACTAATAGGGAGAAAAAAGCAGGTGTTGCAGTACTTGTATCAGGCAAAATAGACTTCAAAACTAAGAAAGTAACAAGAGACAATGGAGGACATTATACAATGATAAAAGGGTCAGTCCAGCAAGAGAATATAACCATTATAAATATCTGTGCACCCAACATAGGAGCACCTACATATGTGAAACAAATACTAACAGAATTAAAGGGAGAAATAGAATGCAATGCATTCATTTTAGGAGACTGCAACACACCAATCACTCCAAAGGACAGATCAACTAGACAGAAAATAAGTAAGGAGACAGAGGCACTGAACAACATATTAGAACAGATGGACCTAACACACATCTACATAACATTCCACCCAAAACCAGCAGGATACACATTCTTCTCAAGTGCATATGGAACATTTTCCAGAACAGATAACATACTAGGCCACAAAAAAGAGCCTTAGTAAATTCAGAAGGATTGAAATTGTACCAACCAGCTTCTAAGACCACAGAGGTATGAAACTAGAAATAAATTATGCAAAGAAAACAAAAAATCCCACAAACACATGGAGGCTTAACAACATGCTCCTAAATAATCAATGGACCAATGACAAATAAAAACAGGAATCAGGCAATATATGGAGAAAAATGAAAATAACAACACAACACCACAAAATGTGTGGGACACAGCAATGCAGTTCTAAGAGGAAAGTATGTTGCAATACAGGCCCACCTGAGGAAAGAAGAACAATCCCATATGAACAGGCTAAACTCACAATTAACAAAACTAGAAAAAGAACAACAAATGAGGCCCAAAGTCAGGAGAAGGAGGGACATAATAAATATCAGAGCAGAAATAAATAAAATCAAGAAGAATAAAACAATAGAAAGAATCAATGAAAGCAGGAGCTGGTTCTTTGAGAAAATTAACAAAAGAGATAAACCCCTAGCCTGACTTATCAAGAAAAAAAGAGTGTCCACACATAAACAGAATCAGAAATGAGAAAGGAACAATCACTACAGACACCACGGAAATAAAAAGAATTATTAGAGAATACTATAAAAAATTATATGCTAACAAATTGGATAGCCTAGAAGAAATGGACAATTTTCTAGAAAAATACAACCCTCCAAGACTGACCCAGCAAGAAAAAAAATCTAAACAGACCAATTACCAGCAATGAAATCAACTTGGTAATAAAAACAACTACCTAAGAACAAAACCCCTGGTCCAGATGGCTTCACTGCTGAATTTTGCATTTAGAGACCACCTAATATTTGGAGAAGACCTAATACCCATCCTCTTTAAAGTTTTCCAAAAAGTAGAAGAGGAGGGAATACTCCCAAACTCATTCTATGAGGCCAGCATCACTCTAATACCAAAACCAGGCAAAGACCCCCCAAAAAAGAAAATTACAGACCAATATCCCTGATGAACATAGATGCAAAAATACTCAACAAAATATTAGCAAACTGAATTCAAAAATACATCAAAAAGATCATCCATCAAGATCAAGCAGGATTTATTCCAGGGATGCAAGGATGGTACAACACTTGAAAATCCATCAACATCATCCACCACATCAACAAAAAGAAGGACAAAAACTACATGATCATCTCCATAGATGCTGAAAAAGCATTTGACAAAATTCAACACCCATTCATGATAAAAACTCTCAACAAAATGGGTATAGAGGACAAGTACCTCAACATAATAAAGGCCATATATGACAAACCCACAGACAACATCATACTTAACAGTGAAAAGCTGAAAGCTTTTCCTTTAAGATCGGGAACAAGACAGGGATGCCCACTCTCCCCACTTTTATTCAACATAGAATGGGAGGTCCTAGCCACGGCAATCAGACAACACAAAGAAATAAAAGGCATCTAGATTGGTAAGGAAGAAGTTAAACTGTCACTGTTTACAGATGACATGATATTGTACATAAAAAACCCTAAAGAATCCACTCCAAAACTACGAGAATATCTGAATTCAGCAAAGTTGCAGGATACAAAGTTAATACACAGAAATCTGTTGCATTCCTATATACTAATGATGAACGAGCAGACAGAGAAATCAGGAAAACAATTCCATTCACAATTGCATCAAAAAGAATAAAATACCTAGAAATAAACCTAACCAAGGAACTGAAAGACCTATACTCTGAAAACTACAAGACACTCATGAGATAAATTAAAGAAGATACCAATAAATGGAAATACATCCCATGTTAATGGATAGGAAGAATTAATATTGTCAAAATGGCCATCCTGCCTAAAGCAATCTACAGATTCAATGCAATCCCTATCAAAATTCCAAAAGCATTCTTCAATGAACTAGAACAAATAGCTCTAAAATTCCTATGGAACCACACAAGTCCCCAAATAGCCAAAGCAATCCTGAAAAGGAAAAATAAAGCTGGGGGGATTACGTCCTCCAACTTCAAGCTCTACTACAAAGCCACAGTAATAAAAACAATTTGGTACTGGCACAAGAACAGACCCATATATCAATGGAACAGAATAGAGAGCTCTGATAGAAACCCAAACATATATAGCTAGTTAATATGTGATAAAGGAGCCATGGATATACAATGGGGAAATGACAGCCTCTTCAAGAGCTGGTGTTGGCAAAACTGGACAGCTACATGCAAGAGAATGAAACTGGATTATTGTCTAACTTCATACACAAAAGCAAACTCAAAATGGATCAAAGACATGAATGTACACGGGAAAGGCAGTATTTACAGAAAAGACAAGTAATGATTCTATAGCACTTTACTATGCTGATGGACAGTGACTGTAATGGGGTATGTGGGGGGGATTTAATAGGGGGTCTAGTAACCATAATGTTGTTCAAGTAATTGTACATTAATGATACCAGAAAAAAAGAGACATGAATGTAAGTCATGAAACCATAAAACTCTTAGAAGAAAACATAGGCAAAAATATCCTGAATATAAACATAAGCAATTTTTTCCTGAACACATCTTGGGCAAGGGAAACAAAAGCAAAATGAACAAATGGGACTACATCAAACTATAAAGCTTCTGTACAGCAAAGGGCACAATCAGTAGAACAAAAAGGCATCCTACAGTATGGGAGAATATATTTGGAAATGACATATCCGATAAGGGGTTAACATCCAAAATATATAAAGAACTCACACCCCTCAATACCCATAAAACAATAACCAAATTAAAAAATGGGCGGAGGATCTGAACAGACACTTCTCCAGAGAGGAAATTCAGATGGCCAACAGGCACATGAAAGGATGTTCCACATCATTAATTATCAGGGAAATGTAAATTAAGATCACACCAGTTAGGATGGCCAACATCCAAAAGACAAGGAACAACAAATGCTGGTGAGGATGTGTAGAAAGAGGAACCCTCCTACACTGCTGGTGGGAATGTAAATTAGTTCAGCCATTGTGGAAAGCCAATATAGAAGGTCCTCAAAAAACTAAAAATAGAAATACCATTTGACCCAGGAATTCCACTCTTAGGAATTTACCCAAAGAAAACAAGATCCCAGATTCAAAAAGACATATGCATCCCTATGTTTATCGCAGCACTATTTACAACAGCCAAGATATGAAAGCAACCTAAGTGTACATCAGTAGGTGAATGGATAAAGATGTGGTACATATACACAATGGAATACTATTCAGCCATAAGAAGAAAACAAATCCTGCCTGTTGCAAAAACATGGATGGAGCTGGAGGATATGCTCAGTGAAATAAGCCAGGCGGAGAAAGACAAGTACCAAATGATTTCCCTCATTTGTGGAGCATAACAGCAGAGCAAAAACTGAAGGAACAAAACAGCAGCAGACTCACAGACTCCAACAAGGGACTAGAGGTTAACAAAGGGAGGGGTGGGGATGGAGGGAGAAGGGGATTGAGGGGCATTATGGTTAGCACACATAATGTGGGGGGGACACGGGGAGGGCAGTACAGCACAGAGAAGACAAGTAGTGTCTCTATAGCACCTTACTACACTGATGGACAGTGACTGCAGTGGGTTGTGGTGGGGGGGACTTAATATGGGTGTATGTTGTAACCACAATGTTGCTCATGTGAAACCTTTATAAGGTTGTATTTCAATACCTCAATAAAAAAATAATAAAATAAAGAAGCATAACACACCACAGATCCAAATTAAAAAACAGGCACATCATATTCAAACTGATGGAAAGCAACGATAGAGAAATATCTCAAAAGCAGATAGAGGGAAAAAGAGACATTACACACTCAGAAGCAAAGATAAGAACTGCAGCACAGGTGCTGCAGGTCTATGGAGGCCCAAAGACAATGGGCACGACCACAGGACACCTTTAAAGGCCTGAACTCTGACCTTTGCACCCAGCAAAATACCTTCCAGGAATGAAGGCGAGACTTCTGGTGTGGACACGACAGAGCAAGCTCCCCGAGTTGCCCTTCAGGCCCTGGGGTCGGGTGTGGGACCACAGCCTCCCAACACCCCTTCCTGCTCTGAGATGTTGCAGGGGGGTCTTTTCCCTGCCCAGCCAGCCCTGGGGAGCTGAGTAGATGCCCGTACAATGTGATGCTAACACGCAGACTAGCATAAATCCGTGAGAAGCACTCCCCAGTTGGCCCACGGTCCCACCCAACCAGTAGGGCCCATGTTACGCTGGCAGGAGCTCGGCCTGTGCCCCACCCCTGTCCAGTTGTGTGGCAGGCTGCAGTGGCCCTGACGCCTGCTTTTGGCTCTTGCCAGCCTGGAGAAGTCAGCGTGCTGGAAACACCTAAGGGCAGGTGACCATAAGGATCCAGTTTGCTGGGGTTGGGCACCCCCTGCCAGCATCAAGCTACTCATCTGTATGCCCACGATTCCCCAGCCAGCTGCTTTCTTCCTTCTCTTCCCCACCAGGCCTGGAGACTCTCTACTCCCACACTGCTCTGGGGACCTGGGATGGCGAGCAGGCCCTTGGGAGGAGCCTTGGAGACAAGGGCATGGGTGGGACTGTTATCCTGAATGGGAGGCCTCCCCACCCCCCAGAGGGATGGATGTGTCCATGCCCACCCCACCCTGCACCGGTAGGCAGACACACCCTGCCTGCTCCCAAGGCCTCTGGCCATGGCTGGTGGGTGGAGGCACAGCCCCAGAGGCAGGTCCAGGGTCCCCTCGCCAGAGGGACTCTTCGCTGAGCCGTGCTGACAGATGGGGCCACCTGGGAAACATACCACTGGATCCTACTTCACTCCTCGCCAGTGCAAATTCCAAAGGACCAGCAGCCTGAGATGTAAAATCAGAAGTGATGTGGTGCTACATAGGCAATATACGTGCATCATTGTGGAGTAAGGCCAAACAGCAGCCCCAAGGGCCCCAAAGTCTGACATAAAAATCCAAAATGTCTGCATCACAAGAAGTACCATTAGCCCATCACACACAGAGCCAGGGAGTGTTTGCAACTACAGCCTCGGGACTGGACCGGAGGCGCAGCTCCAGCGACATAGGAGCCCCGGAAGGGCCTCCTCTACCCTCCAGCCCATCTCCTGGTGACAGTGGGGCTGGTGGGAGGTAGGGACAGATTCTGCACCAGCCTCCCACACCCGCACACCCTGCTCCCCAGGCAGGCACCTGCGCCCAGATGCAGCTCTCCCTCCTGCCTTCATGAGTCACCCCCAACCATCCTTCATTTACCACTCATGCACTCAGCCCATTTCACAAATGCTGGGTGAGTGCGTAGTGGGTGCATGTGCTGTCCAGGGCAGGAGGTGGCTATGGCACACGCTGGCATAGCTGAGGCTTGTAGGTAGGTTCCTGGGAGATTCTAGAGCAAGGAGGCCGTGACCGCTCCCCTCTCGGGGTGCAGCAGCAGGCCAGAGCGAGCAGTCAGCATGGTGACGAAGGGCTCAGCTCCTGCAGGGCCCCTCGGGAACAAGAGCAGAGGTGACAAGCCCTCCCTCAAGCAGCCCTGCCCACCTGTGAACATACAGCCACAGACGGGGCCTCACAGGAGGCAGCTGCTGACTCCACGTAAGACATGCAGGGATGCACGCACGGCCTGTGCTTCACTCGGGATCCTGAAGACCTGTCTACGCATTGACTTCCATACCAGGTTTTGGCTAAATGACATGGTACCACTTACCTCCATCTTGCAAAGCATCAGTACTTCAGGCAAGGCATTCTCTCTCTGGGTCATTTGGCAGGTTCTACCAACGTTTTAAGCATGCATTTCAGACACTTTAATCCAAAATTCTACTTCTAGGAACTGACTCCGCAGTTCCCTCATTTCAACTGAAGCAGCACAGACCTGAGCTGGAACCCAGTACAGAGCGTCTGAGAGGGACAGTGGGACAAGGCGCTCCAAGGCCACTTGGAGGCACTGGCCACACGCATGGACCCAGGCACCCGAAGGAGCCAGCCAGGAGCCCTGACACAGCCTAGCTTGGGGACACTGCCATCATGTACCCATCTGATTGTTACCTTTGACCCTGCACAAATGGATTTCTCTTCAGGAGCAGACATCACAGAGGAAGAGCTTCATTCATCTCCCTCCCTCACAGCAGAGGCCCCACCATGATCGAACTTCTTAAATGGGTCCAAAGTCAAGGCAGGCTGCCCACATGGGTTGGGGACTCTAAGGATGAACCAGGCACAGAGCCATCCCGGGACTGTGTCCAGGGGCACACATTCACGCCTCCCCCATTCTGGACGTAAGCCTGCAGCCTTAAGACATCCCAGAACGAAGAACCCAGGGCTGGCCTTCCGTGTACTCTAACCCAAGGGGGTCAATGAGGCTGCTCCACTGGGCTGGGTCTCACCAGGTGGGGGTGGGGCACCCCACCCCGGGGGCCAGGGTGCCCACAGACCAGTGGACACCTACTCGACACGCACTCCCACAGCAGTCAGTGCTGGACACGCAGTGACTTAAGTAATGGGGAAAGCTCAGAAACCAAGAGGGGGGGGACAGGCACCGAAGACCCCCAGACAGGGTGGGTGGGAGGGGGTCTGTGCAGTTCCACGTTTCCAACGGGGGCACCAAGGACAAAGCACAAAGGCAGAGCCGCCTTCATCTGGGGTTCCTCACATCTGATTCCACTGAGCAGAAGAAACCATGGGAGGGCGGGGCGGCGGCCAGGGCGCTCAGGTGAGGGGTCCACCCACCCAGAAACACGACACCAGGAACACAAGGTATACACACGCACACATGTATTCAACTGTTTATTGAGAACTGGTTAAAATTAAGGCACTCTGAGTGCTCGGTTTCCTCGAGGTTACAAGTTCTGGCTGTCCAAACGGCACTTGGACCAAGAAGGCCTTGCAGCCGCTCCAGGCGGGTTCCACTGGGTGAAGGATTAAATGCACCTCACTGAACGATCCCTGCCTTTTTCAGCTCAGCAACCGAAATTCAGGCAGCGAAGTAGCCTTCCATAATACTACTGCACTGATGTGGAGTTCATTAAAGTCCATTACAAAGTGTCCTTTATATATCAACAGTGGAAGTCGAAACTAGCAGGCTGCTATAAAATGCTTAGGAATGCTGTATAATACTTTGAATTGCTATGAAATGCCCAAGTCAGAGAAATAAAACCAGAAAATTTGTCAAAGGTTAGATTCTCAGTCTGAAAATTTCAGGATAGAGATGTCAATTCACACACAGAATTGAGAGAGTAATCAAGAAGTATGTCGAGTTGTCTGTTGAGTCTGAGCGCGCCTGTCTGCCCGAGAGCCCCACCCAAGCTGGGAGCCAGCAGTGCAAGCGTGGTGGTGGGCACGCTGCTCCTTTTATGTGGCTGCTGACCCACTTCCCCAAACCTATGCTTTTCTAGTTTAAAGCAACCTGGCAACAGGGCCTATTTTCAGATTTAAGAAAGGCTGTTCACAGTTATCTCACCACCTGATGCTCCTGCCAGGAAGCACACGGCCTATTTACTCAAGTCACGTGCCTTGGTATGAAAGAAACAGAAACAGCACTGGTGGCACAGAGGTTACACCTGGAGGCCACAAGCCCTGTAAGAACTGCAGGGAAGGAATCCTGACAAAGCTGAGCCGCAGGGACAGGAAGCTGAGTCGCTAGCACGGGTCTCTGCGGGGCACAGAAATGCCCGAGCTGGCCTGGGAGCACAGGCGCTGGCACGGCCCGGCCCTCCCTGACCACTTCTCAGGCAGGCAGGGGGTGTCCTGCAGCCGCCACGGGACTGGACACCTGCTGCTGGACGCTCAAGAGGCATCGGTCAGAGCTGTCACGCCCTGCCATACCAACCCTTACGCAGTTTTAAAACTCCACTTAGAATTCACATTTCACTGGGGAAAAAAATCTTAACGTCCTAATAAAGATACAAATTAAAAGCTCATCCAATAAGTGGTCTGAACTTTGACAGTGAAGTTTTTGTTGAAATCTTCTAGGTGGGGGAATAAAATCTAAGAATTAAAAAAGGACTTAAGATGGCTGAGCACTCCTCAGTGCTGCCCAGCGTGGCTGGCAGGAAGGAACCCCCTGCGGCGCTGTGTCCCAGGACACTGTGTTCAACAGAAAGCTGCCTAAATTAACAAGTGAGGCCACGTGCACATGCACACAGATGCCGTCTGTGATATTATGCAGAAATGACAGGGACTGGTGACAATGAAAACACTTCTCCTTCACTGCATGTGAAGCTTGTCAGCAGGCAGACAGGAACGCAGGCACTGCTGCGACGAGACTGAGACGGAACCGCCCGGTGTCCACGTGGCCAGGCTGTGGGGCTTGCCCTTAGCTTAGAGACTGGGAAGTCGTGGAACGTGTACATTCCCTCCTCAAATTACCAAGAAACAAACCCAGACAGGCTGCCATCTCAGGAGAAGAAATACAGAAGCAGGGAGGAAGGGGACAGACTGCTTTCAGTGCTCCCGACAGCGCGCACCGAGGCCTGGAGGCCTGGGGGACCGAGCCAAGTGGCAGCTGTTGGAGCCGCATTTAGTTGTTTTCAAATCGAGCATATGGGTTTTCTTCCTTAAACAAACCTGAAAACAAAACAGACTTGATTATCAGTGCACTCAGCTGATGGGAAACAAGTCAAAGACAGCAGTACAATCGCGTTTTATGTGGAGCTTTATAGAGGCCATAAGAAAAACGGGTGTTCTCGGCAGGTTCAAGTACTACACGTAAGCATTTTTGGCAGTGTCAAACCACAGGTGACTTTAAAATTGAAATAACATTTACTGGGAACCACAATTCTAAGAAAAATAGATCCTATGAAATAAAGGCTGAGTTAATATCAAGAAACTTAAACATCTAAAGTCCGTTTCTTACCATAGTAGTCGACAAATACACAGAAAAAGAAAATAAAATCACCTTATTTTAAATTTTCTTATAAATGTTCATTAACTTTGAGAATTACGGCTATCAAAGACTAAGGTGGCCACCAATGTAACTGTCAACTATTATGATACAACTGTAATAAAGTGTGTATTTAGCCATAAAAATGAATCTATGGTGCAAAATACACAAAAACTAGGAGTTTTCTCTTCGCTGCGGGAACACACACTCTCCCCGTCCCTTCACCAGAACCGTCCGGACCACTGCCCCACACCTAACAGGACACTGGCTTGTTTGGAGGGAGGGAGATGGGGAGAGCAAGCAGAGGGGGATGGGCAGGGGATGCCGCCAGGACCGCAGGCCTGGGAGGTGGTGGCGTCAGTTGGGAAACAGGATGTCATGCCAATGCCAAACACAAGCGGTCCAGTTAAAGTCTTGTTGGCAAAAACCCCCAGCCTCTAGATCTATTTCTAGTTTAGAGAGAAAACAGAGGTAAACTGTTTTGAAATGAGGGATTCAAACATTTTCTAAAACCAAAAAGGGGCCTGTCTATGCCGGCACTGTGCTGAGCCAGCGTCCTCATGTGCCTTCTCCCTGCCACTGCACACTCCCGTGTGGCCAAGGTCCCCAAAGTCCAGGCCATTCAACGGGCTTTCTACAAATGGGCACAACTTCACTGATGTGGTCAGAGGCCAGAATAACCATGCAATGTAGGAATACACCAGTGGTAGGTGGGCAAACGGGCTGCCCACCCTGAGCCCTGACCCAGGCACCACCAGGCCCCGCACAATGAGACACAGGGGCCAGCGAAGTCGCAGATCTTAAATGCTACGTGTGCATGGCAATGACAGCATTTTGGGGGGGTGGGGGTGTATGCACACACACACACGTGCATGTGCACACATCTGGTTTGTCTTTTATTTACATTGATCAAATTTCCATTTTTAAATTTAATCTGCATTTAATCAGATGCCAGAAAGCTCCTTGATGCTTTTTAATTTTACAATTAGCTCTCCCGCTAAGGGGGGCACACACAGGCAGAGGTGCCCGAAAGGGAGGGAGGGGGCCGTGCCGAGGCTACACCACGAGGGACTTTCACTCTCACAGGTGCCGGCACCAAGGGCCCGGCTGGTGCTGCGAGAAGGAGGGGCAGGCAGGAAAGGAGGAGGGCTCTGACCTCACGGAAGCGTGAAGGCCCATGCGGCCCCCACAGGAGGCTGAGTGCGGGCACACATCAAAACAGGCTCTGTCAGCTTTGGGCAGAAGAGACCCAGCGCCGGGGGCGGGGTGGGGGGCAGCAGGGAGCACCACGCCATGACTGGGGAGGGTGAGGGCCAAAGCCGAGGGGACCATGCCTACAGCCCAACAGCGCCGAGCAGCCGCTGCACAGGGGGCAGAAAACCATGTTGTCCAAGGACTGGAAAATCAGTACAGAACTAAATACAGAAGATGTAACTCAAGCACTAAAAGAACAGTCACCTTCCAAACAAAAACAAACCAGAAGGAGCCTCAGTTGGGCTAACTCCTTAAAAAAGGAATGTGGCCTGCGACATTAGG
Organism: Smutsia gigantea; assembly: GCA_032199065.1. Lineage (NCBI taxonomy): Eukaryota > Metazoa > Chordata > Mammalia > Pholidota > Manidae > Smutsia > Smutsia gigantea. The sequence continues at coordinate 17,105 of JAVSCE010009520.1, forward strand.
CAGTCAGGACAGCGACATCCCAGAGGCGAGGGGCGGCATGGACACCCGCATGGCACCCAGGAGGGCAGCGCAGGGCCACCGGCAGTCCTGTGCTTCATGACCAAACAGACGGCTGAGAAGTCCCGTTGGGGCGGGAGTCTCAGGCCTCAGCAGACTAGCTCACGACAGCACCACTCCGGGGAAGACCAGGACAGAGGCCCCTGCGTCCCGGTGGAGGAGCCCCCAGACCACAGCCAGATCCCAAGGGCACTCACTAACAGCGACCAAGACAAGTCGGCATCAATTCTAACTAAATGGAGATTCAACTGCTCTCACCGTATTTTTTTCTGATTTCGTCATGTCTTGACTTCATCTCTGCTCTCCTAAAAGACAAACACGTTGTTTAGTACCAGCACACAATGTCACGTGGGCTGCGGGGAAGCCGAGGGTTTGTTCCCATTTCCCAGAACGAGACAGGTGGGGACCAGCTCGGCCAGTGGCCACACTCCTGCCGGGACAGGCAGGGGTGACCAGCAGGCTCCAGAAGCTGCTCCACCACCACATCACTAAACCCTTCATTCCCACAAAAGCAGTCCAATGCCAAAATTGCCATTTTTAAAGAACTGTTTTTCCACATAAATAAAACGCACTAATTGGTAAAAATCTTGTACTCGGTTTGACGACAGTTAGGAACATGCAAATGTTAGTTTTTATTTGGGGCACATGGCTTCAGGGTGACACCATGGAGATCTGCCCAGCCTCAGCTCCCACGAGCTGCTGGCCTGACAAAGCACTTCCTGGGGCCACGATGCCATCCATCCCCTGCCAGGGAGGACAGGTGACCTGCCGCCCGCCACCCGGGGCTGGCCCACAGTGACGTGGCACACACTCGCCCAAGTGCCCTGGACCAGGCAGGTGCTGGTCAGAGGACTGGTGACAGTCCTGAGACCCCGTTTAGGCAGACAGGTGACCTGGATCAGAGCCTGCTCATCCCGGCTAGACGAACTGCCTGCAAACGCCTTGCCAAGGGCGGCCCCGTGAGTTACGCCGTTAAGTCCTGGCGGGGATGCTGCCAGACCACAGTTCAAACCTGCGCCCCAGGGGCTGCCCGGGAGCAGACACAGTCGACGGGGGCCTTGGGGACCTGATAGGTCCCCACCATGGGTTGCTGCTCTTCTTACCACAGCCCAGGAATCCCAAGGACACACAACACTTTATCTTGGTGGACAACACGGAGAGCCGTTCACAACCATGTCTCCCCAGGCACAGTGCCCTCTCCTCCACTCCCGTCCCACCACAACCACCCCTCTCTCCCTCTGCTCCGCCCCACCCCACCCCTCACCTGTCCTCCTGCTCCGCCCCCTCCTGCTCCGCCCCTCCCCGCCCCATCCTGCTCCGCCCCCTCCCCGCCCCATCCTCCCCCCCGCCCCCCCCCGTTCTCCCCTCCCTTCCCGTCCTCCCGCTCTGCCCCCTCCCCTCCCCATCCTACCGCTCAGCACCCCCCACCCCCTCCCCTCCCCTCCCCTCACCTCTCCTCCTGCCGCATCCTCCGGTCCTCGCGCTCTCGCTCCGCCTTCTCCTCGCTGGGGTCAGGCTTACGGCGGCTCCTCCGCCTCCTCCCGCACCAGCAGCAGCAGCAGCAGGCGGCCAAGCCCAGAAGCAGGGCGCCCCCGACCACCGACATGGTGATGATCAGCGCCTCGAAGTTCACTGCAAACGAGCGCCCAGAGGGCATCCCCTGTCAGCGCACCTGACTTACTCAAAGCCACCAACACACGGAAACGGACTGTGGTACAGGGGAGCCATTCTCATCCTGATGCTGACAAGATGCCCCAAGCCAGAGAAAAGCTACCCAGAGAAGTGGGTCCTCAGCTGTGCATTTATGTATGAGACTCTCCCGAAACACTTTAAACTCTTAATTTCCTGCAACTCATGGAAACTGAGTCAAGCCTGATGCAGCTTTATTTGATTATTTAAACCAAAGTAAAGAGCACTGTATTTACTTCCAGTAGAGCAAGCTCCCCACAACCTGCTTCTGCCAGTAGGGGCAGCCCACTGCCCTCCCTGCTGTGGGGCCGGGCAACTCCTGCCAGGCGATGAGCAGGCCTCAGTCCGCACCAGGCCGCAGCACTGCCAAAGCACGCCTGCTTTCAGGACCAGGGGCACCGCCACCTCTTGCTGCCCTGACTGCCCCACTGGCTGATTCCCGTTGCAACCCCCAGGCCGTGACTACACGTGGCTGTACAATGCTGTGGGTCTCATCTGTCTAGTGGAGGGTGTCCTGTGCTCAGCCAGCCCCACAACTGAGGGTGGAAATTTCCTTTCACAGAATTACCAAAATTGCCCACCACTTGAGAAGGTGCTCAAAATCCTTAGTCATCAGAGAAATGCAAATTAAAGCCATAATGAGATGCTACCTCATTTGCCCATATGCTGGCAGGGACGTGGGTCAACTGGGCTCCCACATGGCTCGGAGGGCACATGGCCACGCTGGCAATGACCCAGACACCTGCCAGCAGCAGGACGGGTGAGTGCCCATGACCACCACCCAGCAGCGAGCAGTCAGACAACAAACGCAGGACTCCCACACACGGCGTCCTTTCCAGGAAGGGCAGGGCCCGACGGCACTGACCCCAGGACAGACAGCTGGTACAATGGCTGCCCAGGGGGCCCTGCCAAGGCCAGGCCATGAATGCGGAACACGCCTACGTATTTCGCTGAGTGGTGATTAGCTGTCTACTTAACGTAAAAGCCCACTGAACATACATGTGTGCATACACCTATGTGTTTACATCACAGGCTACAGCCTACACACAAGGAGGGAGGCCTACATGTGCGCACTTTTTACAAGTTATGCTTCCACTTGAAAACCTCTCAGCAGTTTGTGCTCACAATGCCACAGGTTCCCTGGTCCAGGAGGGGTCTCTGTGGACCGTGGGTAAAGAAGGTCCCACAGGGAAGCTGGTGTCAAGACAGAAGCAGACCAGGAGGCAGTGAGGCCGGCAAAGCCTTCCTGGTGTGAGGGCGGCAGGGAGTATGGCCAGCTGCTGGGATGTAACAGGTGTGGGAACACACAGCGTGCATACAGACACACACACACACACACACGCCCGGCATCCCAGGACCACACACCTCCTCACACATACACAAACCTCTGAATTCTCTGGGGCCTTGAAACCCGAAATGAGTTGTTTCAGATGGAGGTTCTAGACTCTAAGGTGGAAATTAGAAAAAAGGTAGATAAATAAGGAATAGGCTGCAGACAGAACCAGATACAAACACACAAAACGAATCATTCAAGTGCACTAAGAAAACATTGGCTCCTTCATGGAGCGGAGACGGCAGCCTCTGTGTGACTCGCAACCTTGAAGCCGTGAGAGAAAGGATTAATAAACCCAAAACATACACAGACTAACTTAAAAGGCAAGCTAAAAAACCATGTGGACTTCACAGAGGGCTTCTGTCCTAGTGAAAGAATGCCTGTACAGACAGGGAGGGGCATGTGGGGAGATGCAGGAACACGCCCACGCTGAGCAGGACCCTAGCTCGGGGAGGTCAAAGCCCACAGGAGCCGCAGCGGGTGTCAAGGCAGCGTGTGAATACCACCGAGATATAAGGGGCCTAGACATCAAACGGCAGCCTTCAACCCGCTCTTTCCCCTCCACCGTCTCAGGACATGGAGGCCCAGGAAGAGCCAAGGCCAATGGCCTGACGTGGGCCTCCGGATCACGGGGTGCCACTGCCTCCCAAGACACGTGTACTCTCACCAGCCTCCTGACTTCCTGCTGGGAGCCTCACACTCCTGGAGTGTGTTTTCTGGCATCTTACATTAATCGAACACAACCAGACTTGTCAAAGCAGTACTGATCTTGCAAGAAGCCAGCAAAAAAGACAACTTACCCCAACAGACGCCCCAGCGCGCAGAATTCAGTTTACAGAGAGAAGCAGGCGGTAGGATTTTTGTCACTGGGTAGTCCAAGCACGTCTCATCAGTGTTGCACCACAAACACTGAAAGATGTGAAAATCAGGTACATTAGAAATGGAATGCCAACAGCACAGAACCCCCCGTGACGCACCTGGCCCCCCAGCCACCTCTGTGCGCTGTGCTGTCTGCTCCTACCCCAACAAAGGCTCGGCGCTGCCTCATGCACCAAGGCCTGGGCTCCTCCAAGCTCCTCTGTTAGGCATCCTGACAAGCACACAGGCTCCGGGCTGGTCCTCAAAGCTGCCAGGCAGCCCTACCCAGGGCCTCTGCACAGCCTGCTGCTTCTGCCTGGAACACTGCTCCCGATGCATGCAGCTCCCTCACCTCCTCCTCAAGGCCTACCCTGAGCGAGCTGCTTAACAGTGCCCCCACCCCCATTCCCCCACTGCAGCACCCCCAACACACTCGGGCCACATGCCTACCTGGGCTGTCGGCAGGATGGCAGGCATTTGTGTGCTCCACTGACGGACCCCTAGCTGGGGGACAAGGCCTGGCCCATAGGAGCTCCTAAGGATATGTGGGTGGACCTCGTGAACACGCCAATCATGGGGTAACCATCCTACCTCTGACCTCTCCAGCCACATGTGCGGTGGGCCATCTTAGAAACACTGCAGCTGAGGCTCCAATGCACGTGCACAAACCTCAGAGCTGGAGGGAGCCTCGCAGGTGCTCCTGCCCAAGCCCCTGTAAGCACGAGGGGTGCAGGGCTGACAGCACCCTCACACCAGTGCACGGGAGCGTGGGGCCTGGCGGCTTAAGCCAGGCAGGGCTGTGGTGCTCAGGGGCACCTAGGATGCGTGCCAGGTCAGGCTCCGCCTGCTGTTTTAAATCTCTAAGGTAACACTTCTCCTGAGCAGTTGTAAAGTACCCTTGTTAACCCGACCACAGGAGGGGAGACCCCAGGCAAAGGGCCACAGAAGGCTGTCTCCTCTCCCAGCTGTCCCCACCCAGGCCTTGGGGTTGCCAGTGCTGGCCACAGTCCTGCACGGAGACAGGGCTGCTGCACCGGGAACTGCTGAGGATGCCGTGGCTGCCTGCAGGGCAGGGCCTCTGGCCACGGCCTTCTGTTCCCACAAGTCCTCTGAAAGCTTCCTAGGGTCCTGTTCCACTTCTCCTAGATGGCCAGCCGCACACACACCTACGTGTTAGACCCCGTGGCCCATCTGGAGGTGACCCCAGGAGCCCCAAGCCCAATCCCCAGGGCAGCTACTGTGGGGAAGCCCCCCCTACCCCCTTTCCCTACTGTTCTATGAGGACAGCTCTCCGCTGCTTCACCCCAAATATGTCTGGTCTTGTATGGAGCCAGATATGTCTGGCCTTGAGAAACCTGAAAACACAGCATGTTGTACCCACGGGAAAGGAGCAAGATAAGGGCCCTGAAGGCCAGGTACCTGGCCATGAAGGCCACACGCATGTGCGTCTTCAATATTTATGCAACCATGAATTAGCACTGTAGCAGTATAAAAAGTACAGCTTTATGCAGAATGAAGTGGCCTCTTTTGAGCACCTTCCATGACGATTCCCACTGCCTTCTCTGCTCTTTGCGTTGCCCCAAAACCTCAAAGGCAACCCCTGGACCCTGACACTATCCTCTTGCTCAAGGCCACACTGAAACTTAGAAGAATCAAGATGACACCTGAACATGCATTTAACCCGTGAGCATGGGTAGTCCAAGCCCAGGACCAGATGGCCTCCGAGCCGCTTGCTGATCTGACGGTGAGTACTCCTCCAGTTCTGGCCTGTCTCCGTTCCCGCATGAAGAGCCGAGGAGAACGTGGACACGCGGTCTGAAGCTTTGGTTCAAGGTTATGGCAGCCATTTTCCCCAAGGCCAGGCCCGCTGGGAGAGCTGAATTGTCAGGCTTGTCTGAGCATAGCAGCAGCTGACAGGCCTCTGGGGACCCCCACCCTGTATTCTGGGGACCCGTCTGCAAGAGGGTCACAGCACCATCCCAACAGGCCTCTACGGTCTAATGACGCCAATAAGGCAGCCCCAATCCCAGCAAAGTCATAGATTAAAGGCTAAATATGATCCCAGCCCGTGTGCCGCCTCCTCTGCTCCCCTCGCCCCTGCCATGAATGGAGTTATAGTATTATTACTGCTGTGTGTAATATTGTTTTGGTTATATACGTATGTAGGAAAAAAATACACCATTGCATTTGATGACAGACGAGTGAGAATCACATACTCACAGAGACATTTCTCAGGCACTCTTCACAGGTTCTGTTGGTGTTCTGAGAACAAGCTGCAGGAGAAGCACAAACAGGTCACTAAGCCCGCAGCAGCCACGTCAGCCAGGAGGGCAGGGGCACCCGGGGGTGACCCTCAGTCTGACTTGGAACCATGGGTGAACATTCTGTCTTGGCACCAAGCCTCTGGAGAACACAGACAGCGGTTACCAGCCCTGCTGCACACAGGGAGGGCCCGGAAGCGGCACACGCGGCTCCTGCCCTCGTGGGGTCTCCTGGGAACAGCGACTGGCCACAGAGATGCTTTCCGTCTCCCCACAGCACTTGCCTCGGAGCCCAGTGGTGTGAAGCCAGGTTTCTGCTGATGCTTGTTTGAACTACTTTATTCAAAATGAGCTGAACATAGGCCCAGGAGGGTAAGGGGACTGACAAGCCCTGCAACCCGATTTCTTGCAGCACCACTGAGGGCCAGGTTGATGGCGGTACTCTGGTGGGAAAAGCACCAGGGCGGGGCCGAGAGCCCTGGGGGCAGGCCAGCCACTGTGCAAAGGCAGGGCAAAGGCCTCCGCGGACAGACGGGGTAAACTCCTGACCTAAAACCCACTTCCTGGCTCTGTCCACACAAGGGCCAAGAAAGGGCACCACCCAGCAGCAGAGCACCCAGGCCTTGGTGCGAGCCACTGCTCCCCACCTAAAGGAGCCGGCCTCCCTGGAAAAACAGCTGGTCCCAGAACTGAGGCTAAGAAAGGACCAGGGCCCCTCAGACGGCCTGCTGTGCCGGCAAATGGCACAGACTTACTTACAGGTAAATGGCACAAGGACCCAGAAGCTATCTCACCGGGGGTCCTCCCTACCCTGATGCGACAATTCAAAATTGAAGTGGGTGACTGACAGTGGGCTCTAGCCACTGAACGGGCCACGGTCTCAAGCTGACGCGGGGTCAGGAGAGAGGGCCCAGCGGCAAAGAGAGCAACGAAGCACCCCTGATGGAAGCTGCCAGAGCCGCTGTGCCCACCTGGGGGTGACAGCATGCCGCCAGTAGGCAAAGCAGGTGTGCTGTCGCTCAGCCAAGAGAAAACAGCCCTTAAAGGGACCAAAGTATCGCCACAGTACCTGTGACACAATGGGACAAAGTGACAGCAGACGCCTGCTCGGGAACAGGGATGGGGCAAGGGTTATGGGGGAGAATCCTGCCCAAACTGAGGACCCACCCGCAAGTTGCTTTCTGAGAACATGCCACAAAGCTGCTGCAGGTGAATCGGACTGAAATACCACGACTTGACATGCCATACCGGAGGGGGCAGGACACCACCATGACACCGGGAAACCGTATGCCTGGGCGCACAGTCGGCCAAGTAGTCTCCCCGTATCGCACCCATGGCCACTGCCCAGAGCCTGGCGGTTCCAGTGTTGTATGTGGGAGGGTCCTCAGCCTCAGGAGCAGTGCCAGAAAACTCCAAGGTGGAGGGCCGCATCCCAGCCCACTCTGGGGTGGCTAGGCAGCAAGCAAAGGGGCCACGGCAAGCACTGTGAGAGCATAAAGTGATTCAGGCTCCCTGCTCCAAGTACTCCTTCACCATTCCTGCAGCTCTGATATTTCCAGACGGGCCAGGCAGGGGAGGCCCGGCAGGGGAGGCACAGGGAGTCTGCCCCACAGCCAGCCACACCCACTCTCATGTCCTCTGAAAAATTCTACAAGAAAGGATGTACTTCGTTCCCGTCAACCTTAACAAAGCGGCCACAGGGAGCAGGCAATGAACTACAGGATCCTTTCCAGGGGGATTTTCATTTTCAAGGTCTTTCTCGTAACTGGTCTCACGTGAACGAAAAGAACTAAGTTCCAGGACACACACCATAAACCTTGGCCCTGCAGGCCTCAATTCCAGACCCGCATGAGTCAACAACGATCAGCCCTCCTCCGGCAGCACGACTGCCAAGAACAGGGCAGGTTTTCAACATGGGCAGAAGAAGAAACAGCCCTCAGCGCGGCAAGCTCAGGGCCTGAAAAGGGCACCCCAGGCTCCGCCCGCACAGTCGGCAGTCATGAAGGAAAACACTCTAACTAACTGTTTGCTACTGCTGCCAACACACCATTGCACTGCCCCAAGAGGCCACTCGCTGTGTGGGTTAGCTGGTCACGGGACACAGATAAACCGTGTGCTGAAAGCCAGAGGTAAGAAAAAATATGCCCTTGTGTTTCTGAAGTCTAATGCTGTGAACATGAATGTCCTGACTTCTGAAGTCCTGTGACCAGAAACCTTCAGCTTGGACTCTACTTATCAGCAATTGGAGAATTTTGTCTCATTCAATTTTGAAATTAAATGCAAAAAAAAATAGTTCTCCTGTTAGGATACACAAACCCGTGACACACTTCCAAGTTCTTTCCTAAAGTTTCAGGCGAGTCCATTAAGTACAAAAGGCACACACCCACATGGGTAAAGAGACCTGTTTTTTCAAAAATAAGGAAACAAGTAAGTACACACTGATTGCGCACCTGCTGCACACAGACTGGAGCAGGGCAGTTGGCCGTGGCCCCAGGAGGTCAAGCCCCTGAATCCGTGCATTGCGCCCACACTGCAATAACAGAGGCACAGCAAACATGTGTTGTCGCTTTCACGTGGAAAATTCATTTAGACAAAAAAGTCATGGCCATCTTCCTAACTCAGAAGAAAAGAGGTAAAGGGTGCAAAACAGACCCTCCTTGACTCACAGTCAGGTTACAGCCCAACAAACCCATCAGGGGATGAAATGTGCTAAGCGGAGGAGAAGGCATTTGCTACCGACTGCACATCAGTGAGCCTAGCCCACCCAAACATGTCCACAGCACTCAAGGGAGCCTGCAGCTGGGCAAAACCACCCAACACAAAGCCTGTTTCTTACTAAAGTGCTGACTATCTCCTCTGATTGATTGAATCCTGAACTAAAAGTGAAAAACAGAGTGGCTATATGGGGACAGAATGGTTGTAAGCTTATCAGTTGTTTACCAAGTGACTGTGGAGAGCAATGGCCCGCTGCCAGTGGCTCGAACCACAAGAGGCTTGTACTGTATGCACATCACAAGCCTGGGAAAAGATCCAGTTTCAAAATCTGATGCTTGGCTTCTACTGAGTATGTATCACTTTTGTACCACCACAAATTAGTTGAGAAGTCCAAAATGGAACCATCTTAAGTTGGGGACCATCTGTATATTTAAAAAAAGAGGTGAAATAGGTGAAAGGGATAAAGAGGCACAAAATTTCAATTATAATGTAAATTAGTCATGGGAGTGACAATACAGCATAAAGGATATAGTTAATTCTGTAAGAGTTCTCTGCATTGACAGATATAACTGCACTAGTTAGGGTGAGCAGAAGAAAATCAAAAAACTTAAAAAAAAAAAAGACACGTGCCATGTTATACATACAGACAGCATGACTAATATCCTCACGAGACAAATGTCTTACATATGGTGGCATTCAAACAGCATGACACAGGCACATTTGAGCACGAACACACCAAAGTGCGGAGGCCTCAGCCGCCCAGGCAGCGCCTCCCCAGGTAAAGGCCAGTGCAGACCCTGGGCACCTGTGCAGTAAACGCCAGCACAGCACGGCACAGCTCCTCCCACTTGACGGGGGTCTTGCTTTTTATGCTGCTCCATGAATGGGTTGGATCTTCATGACTGTGGCTGTGGCTGTGAGTTCTGCAGGTACTGCAGGATGTCTGAATGTAGCTGGGAGACCACACCCTCTGCTTTTTCCCTCTTCTCCCTGCAACCCTTAGAGTCACTCTTTCTCCCAACCTTAGTCCAAATCCCTCCCCCATCTGCTGTGGTCTTCTCGTACCATGTGCCTTCAGACTCACCAGAGCGGTCTGTGATGACTCAGGGGAAAGTGTCCACACGTGGGGCCAAGTGCATGTTCATGCCCCATGCACACGTGCTCAAGTCTTGTACCCACGTGAACATCAGATGTGCAAGTGCACATGCAGGGATGTGTGAGCCCATTTTGCTTGTCTGCACATATGTGTGCCTGTTTTTTCAATCTCTCGACTGCAACCTAGTAGGGCTCATCCAATCCAGCCACAGCTTCCAATAGGCAAAAGGGCGCAAAGTGCCCACAGCCTGAGCGGGAGCTCCCCAGGTCACCTGTCTGACCTGCAGACCAGTCAACCTTAGGGAAGGCAGGGGAGATTTGAGGGGGCAGAGGTGCCCTCAGCGGGGTGGGTTGAGGAGGAGGAAGGAAGGAAGGAACTCATTTACTGCTACCAAGGGTTTCATAGATTTTATTTCCTCTTATCCCCACAGCAACAACCGGGAGGAATTACAAACTCACTTTGCAGACCAGGTAAAGTGGCAGAGGAGGGGCTACTCATGTAGACTCTAAAGTGCAAATCCTGACCCACCACTCACAAGCTTTGGGAAAGGACCTTGATGTCTCTGAGTCTCAGTATCCTCATCTGTAAATGGGGCTAATGTTTCCTACTTGTCAGGATTCTAGTGGATGTGAGGGGGGAAAAAAACTTTATGCCATGTACTTTTAGCCTGGTACCTGACATAGAGAAAGAGGTTATAAGTGAGGATTATGTTTATATCTAAGGCTTAGATGGGGGCCAGAAAGCATGGTCCAGGCTCCCACTCTCTGCTTAAGACCCCTTTCTCGCTCATTACTGTGCCTTTGGTGGAACTGCTCAGCTCCTTGCCCTCAGCTCGCTCAGGTGGAAGGCAGCACGTCTGGAGACCTGATCCTCATCCTCCACCAAGCACACCCGCTGCGCAGTAGCAGAGCCGTGGGGAAGGCAGCTGAGGTCATGAGAGCCCCCCTATCAACCTCCCAGGGACAAAAATAAAGTGCATAACTGTCAGAAGCACTATGGAACTGTCAAAGGTATGTGAAATGACACCCGTGAATTATTAAGAAGTCACGGGCCTAGCTCTTTGGTGACCGTATAACAGTTGACAAAATGTTTATGAAGAGAGGAAAAAAAAAAGAAAACGTTCATCAGGAGATAAAAACCGAAAACCAAAGAAAATGTTTCTCAAGAGATAAAAACCAAAGAAAAGATGTGCCCTGTGGGAATAGTTGGCCGTGAGTTTCCAGAAACAGAAGCCGCGCCCCCACCTATCCGTGGTAGACAAAGATATTCCGGGTGCTGCTGTCCTTCAGGTAGGTGACCTGCAGGCTGTGTCGGTTGGCGATTTGGCCTGGCTGGAAGGTGGCGTTCAGATGCTCGATCTTCATTCTGTCCTTGGGCTCCTTGGCCTGGGAAGCAGGGACAGGCGTCAGTTCGGGGGGCAGGAGCCTCCAGGCGACAAGGGGGCGGCGGGGTGGGGCGGGGGAGGGGAGGGGCCGCGCCAGCTCCGCTGTGTGTCTTTGGGCGAGTTACGCATCCTCTCTGGGCTGGGCATCCGAGTCTTAGTCTCCGGCCACACTCCCCCGTCCAGGGCATGAGGAGGGTGGCGCTAACGAGGAGGCAGAGCCCCGCTGGCTCGAGCAGACAGGTGCTGTCTGGCCTGACCCGCGCCCGGGCCCCGCCCTGCAGGCCTGTGGGCCGCTCGCGGGGCCACGTTCTGACCTGGATTTGGTCTCGGTGGGAGGCACTCGTCAGCTTTGGAACCCTGCGCCCAATCCCACCTGCTGCCTTTGGGCCCAGGGTCACCTCCACAGGGGCTTCCGGGGGGGTGGCCGGCGACGGCTGCCAGCCCCGCCGCTCAGGCCAGGGAGCGCCCACCAGGGAGGGCTGGCCATTCTCCCCCGTCATCACCAAAACAGCATGGCCCCAGGAGGCGGCCATGGAGGGGCGGGCGCGGGTGTCCTGGGGGCTGGGGCAGCAGTCGGGGGAGAGCAGCGCTGAGCTCAGGGACACTGCGCGAGCGCAGCTGAGGCTGCGGCACCGCTGCACGTCCCGCCCCCGCGAGCCCCCGGGGGAAGGCAGGGCGCTGCCCTGGCCTGGCTCCTGTTGTTTCTGTTGCAATACTTCAGAGCCCCTCTTGTTCTATCAGCACGATCTTCTGGCTTAGCAACTGCTCGTTGTCCTGGCACGCTTCCAGAGAAAGCCCTCTCGATATCCTGGGGAGACCGGCACGGGGTAGGTGGGGCGCCCTGACCCAGGGCCAGAGCCACATCCCAGGCCGCGCAGGGCCGGGGCAGCAAGCAGCCATCCTGCTCGAGGGGTCAGAGCGGCCCTCGGCCTGGGGGTGCGGGTCTCCACAGGCTGGGCCGCTGCCTTCAATCCTTTGCCTTTTCGGCGGTAAAGCGAGCATGGCCTCAGCGCTGGTATGTGGGCCGTTACTAGGCAGACGTCTGAGCGCCACCGTGACAGACAGAGCCGTCCTCAGCACCTGGGAGGCGCGTTGGACGGTGACAGAACTTGGGGGTTTGAAGATGGTTCTGGGGTCAGGAGAGCACCTGGACTGCCGGGCAGGTCCTCGTGAGGATGCGTGGGGGCCGCAGTCCTGGGAAGCGGAAGCGATGCAACCTGCGGGGGTACCCTCGGCTGATGCCTCGCTTGGAGCTTGGACCCCAGAACTGCGAGCAGCCTCCAGGGTGCTCGGGATCAGCGATGGCGGCAGCAGATGGAGACTCAGACCCCCAGGGTTACGCTGCCCCTCCTAATGTGCCCTGTACTAGGACTGCGCTTCACCCTCGCCCCTGTGCTGCCCTGTCACTCTGCCACCGCATGCGGGGACCTGGCTCTGCTGTAGCCAGTGCCACGCTCCTGAGAACCGGCGCTACGCGGGACTAGAGATGCAGATGGACAGTTGGCTGCTGGCAGTGCTCAGTGGT
>JAVSCE010009521.1:0-13564 GCA_032199065.1 Smutsia gigantea
TACATATACACAATGAATATTATTCAGCCATAAGAAGAAAACAAATCCTACCATTTGCAACAACATGGATGGAGCTAGAGGGTATTATGCTCAGTGAAATAAGCCAAGCCGAAAAGGCAAGTATCAAATGATATCACTCATATGTGGAGTATAAGAACAAAGAAAAAAAACTGAAGGAACAAAACAGCAGCAGACTCACAAAACCCAAGAACGGACCAATAGTTACCAAAGGGAAAGGGACTGGGGAAAATGGGCGGGAAGGGAGGGATAAGAGGGAAAAAGGGGCATTACGATTAGCAGCTGTAATGTTGGGGGGGCATGGGGAGGGCAGTACAACTCAGAGAAGACAAGTAGTGATTCTATAGCATCTCACTACGCTGATGGACAGTGACTGTAATGGGGTTGGTGGGGGGGACCTGATGAATGGGGTAGTTTAATAATCATAATATAGCACATGTAATTGTAGATTAATGATCCAAAAAAAAAAAAGCTACTTGGGTCTAAACATCAGAAAAGATTATTATTTAAACAGTATCATTTACTTTATTACTCAAATAGTTCTAAATAACTCTATTAGAGGAAGTAAAAGGGAATGTTTTGATGTTTGACAATAACAATATAGTCTCATTTCAAAGTCTTCAAAAGTATCCTTCAGTATATGGCATGGATCAATCTGCTAAGTAAGAACAATACTTATGTTACCTATCTGAAAGGATGTTATGAAATTAACCTAAGACATATTATGTATGAATATGCTTTGCACAGTTACAAATATAAAGCCAATGCTTATTAGCTCATAAAAAAAAAGAAAAAAAATCAGACAGAGAGAGAAAAAAGATCACACACAAAGGAAACCCTATAAGGCTATCATCAGACACTCACCAGAAACCTTACAGGCTTAAATGGAGTAGCATGACATATTTTTTTTTTCCCAAGGTTTATTTATTTTTTATTTTTTTATTTTTTTTTTAATTTATTTTATTATCATTAATTTACAATTACATGTGCAATATTGCGATTATTAAACTAACCCTTCATCAGGTCCCCCCCATCAACCCCAATACAGTCACTGTCCATCAGCATAGCGAGATGCTATAGAATCACTACTTGTCTTCTCTGAGTTGTACTGCCCTCCTCGTGCTCCCCCCAACATTACATCTGCTAATCGTAATGCCCCTTTTTCCCTCTTATCCCTCCCTTCCCGCCCATTTTCCCCAGTCCCTTTCCATTTGGTAACTATTAGTCCGTTCTTGGGTTCTGTTAGTCTGCTGCTGTTTTGTTCCTTCAATTTTTTTCTTTGTTCTTATACTCCACATATGAGTGAAATCATTTGATACTTGTCTTTTTCAGCTTGGCTTATTTCACTGAGCATAATACCCTCTAGCTCCATCCATGTTGTTGCAAATGGTAGGATTTGTTTTCTTATGGCTGAATAATATTCCATTGTGTATATGTACCACCTCTTCTTTATCCATTCATCTACTGATGGACACTTAGGTTGCTTCCATTTCTTGGCTATTGTAAATAGTGCTGCAATAAACATAGGGGTGCATCTGTCCTTTTCAAATTGGGCTGCTGCATTCTCAGGGTAAATTCCTAGGAGTGGAATTCCTGGGTCAAATGGTATTTCTATTTTGAGTTTTTTGAGGAACCTCCATACTGCTTCCACAATCGTTGAACTAAATTGCAGTCCCACCAGCAGTGCAGGAGGGTTCCCTTTTCTCCACATCCTCGCCAACATTTGTTGTTTGTGTTTTGGATGTTGGCCATCCTCACTGGTGTGAGGTGATATCTCATTGTGGTTTTAATCTGCATTTCTCTGATGATTAGCAATGTGGAGCATCTTTTCATGTGCCTGTGGCCATCTGAATTTCTTCTTTGGAGAAGTGTCTATTCATGTCCTCTGCCTATTTCTTAATTGGATTATTTGCTTTCTGTTTGTTAAGGTGCATGAGTTCTTTATATATTTTGGATGTCAACCCTTTATCAGATACGTTTTTTATGAATATATTCTCCCATACTGTAGGATATCTTTTTGTTCTACTGATGGTGTCCTTTGCGGTACAGAAGCCTAGCAGCTTGATATAGTCCCACTTGTTCATATTTGCTTTTGTTTCCCTTGCCCGGGGAGATATGTTCATGAAGAAGATGCTCATGTTTATGTCCAAGATATTTTTGCCTATATTTTTTTCTAAGAGTTTTATGATTTCATGACTTACATTCAAGTCTTTGATCCACCTTGAGTTTACCTTTGTGTATGGGGCTAGGCAGTAGTCCAGTTTCATTCTCTTACATGTAGCTGTCCAGTTTTTCCAACACCAGCTGCTGAAGAGGCTGTCATCTCCCCATTGTATATCCAAGGCACTTTTATCAAATATTAATTGACTGTATATGTTTGGGTTAATGTTTGGATTTTCTATTCTGTTCCACTGGTCTGTGGGTCTGTTTTTGTGCCAATACCAAATTGTCTTGATTACTGTGGCTTTGTAGTAGAGCTTGAAGTCAGGGAGTGTAATTCCCCCTGTTTTATTCCTCATTCTCAGGATTGATTTCTCTATTCGGGGTCTTCTGTGGTTCCATATGAATTTTAGAATTATTTGTTCCAGTTCATTGAAGAAAGCTGTTGGTAGTTTGATAGCGATTGAGTTGAATCTGTAGATTGTTTTGGTAGTATAGCCATTTTGACAATATTTTTTCTTCCTAGCCTAGAGCATGGGATGCATTTCCATTTGTTAGTGTCCTCTTTAATTTCTCTTAGGAGTATCTTGTAGTTTTCAGAGTACAGGTCTTTCACTCCCTTCGTTAGGTTTATTCCTAGGTATTTTATTCTTTTTGATTCAATTGTGAATGGAATTGTTTTTCTGATTTCTCTTTCTGTTAGTTCATCATTAGTGTGTAGGAAAGCAACAGATTTCTGTGTGTTAATTTTGTATCCTGCAACTTTGCTGAATTCAGATTTTAGTTCTAGTAGTTTTGGAATGGAATCTTTAGGGTTTTTTATGTACAGTATCATGTCCTCTGTAAATAGTGACAATTTGACTTCTTCTTTACCAATCTGGATGCCTTGTATGTCTTTGTTTTGTCTGATTGCTGTGGCTAGGACCTCCAGTACTATGCTGAATAACAGTGGAGGGAGTGGGCATCCGTGTCTTGTTCCTGATCTTAGATGAAAAGCTTTCAGCCTCTCGCCGTTAAGTATGATGTTAGCTGTGGGTTTGTCATATAAAGCCTTTATGATGTTGAGGTACTTGCCGTCTACTACCACTTTGTTGAGAGTTTTAATCAGGAATGGATGCTGAATTTTGTCAAATGCTTTTTCAGCATCTATGGAGATGATCATGTGGTTTTTGTTCTTCTTTTTGTTGATGTGGTGGTTGATGTTGATGGATTTTCGAATGTTGTACCATCCTTGCATCCCTGGGATGAATCCCACTTGATCATGGTGTATGATACCCTTGATGTATTTTTGAATTCGGTTTGCTAATATTTTGTTGAGTATTTTTGCATCTACGTTCATCAGGGATATTGGTCTGTAATTTTCTTTTTTGGTGAGGTCTTTGCCAGGTTTTGGTATTAGAGTGATGCTGGCTTCATAGAATGAGTTTGGAAGTATTCCCTCCTCTTCTATTTTTTGGAAAACTTTAAGGAGAATCGGTGTTATTTCTTCTCTATATGTCTGGTAGAATTCAGAGGTGAATCCGTCAGGCCCATGGGTTTTGTTCTTGGGTAGTTTTTTGATTACCAATTCGATTTCGTCACTGGTGATTGGTCTGTTTAGTTTTTCTGTTTCTTGCTTGGTCAGTCTTGGAAGGTTGTGTTTTCTAAGAAGTTGTCCATTTCTTCTAGGTTTTCCAGCTTGTTAGCATATAGATTCTCATAATATTCTCTTATGATTCTTTGTATTTCTGTGGGGTCCGTCCTGATTTTTCCTTCCTCATTTCTGATTGTGTTTATGTGTGTAGATTCTCTTTTTCTCTTAATGAGTCTGGCTAGGGGTTTATCTATTTTGTTTATTTTTTCAAAGAACCAGCTCTTGGTTTTATTGCTTTTTTCTATTGTTTTATTCTTCTCAATTTTATTTATTTCTTCTCTAATCTTTATTATGTCCCTCCTTCTGGGACTTTGGGCCTCATTTGGTCTTCTTTTTCCAATTTCAGTAATTGTGTCTTTAGACTATTCATTTGGGAATGTTCTTCCTTCTTTAAATAGGCCTAGATTGCAGTATACTTTCCTCTTAGAACTGCCTTTGCTGCGTCCCATAGAAGTTGTGGCTTTGTGTTGTTGTTGTCATTAGTCTCCACATATTCTTTGATTTCTGTTTTGATTTGTTCGTTAACCCATTGATTAATTAGGAGAGTGTTGTTTAGTCTCCATGTATTTGTGTGGCTTTTTGATTTCTTTCTAAAATTTATTTCTAGTTTTATACCTTGGTGATCTGAGAAGTTGGTTGGTAGTATTTCAATAGTTTTGAAATTACTGAGGTTCTTTTTGTGGCCTAGTATGTGGTCTATTCTGGAAAATGTTCCATGTGCACTTGAGAAGAATGTGTATCCTGTTGCTTTTGGGTGTAGAGTTCTGTAGATGTCTGTTAGGTCCATCCGTTCTAGTGCGTTGTTCAGTGCCTCTGTGTCTTTACTTATTTTCTGTCTGGTTGATCTGTCCTCTGGAGTGAGTGGTGTGTTGAAGTCTCCTAAGATGAATGCATTGCTGTCTATTTCCTCCTTTAATTCTGTTAGTATTTGTCTCACATATACTGGCGCTCCTGTGTTGGGTGCATATATATTTATAATGGTTATATCTTCTTGTTGGACTGAGCCCTTTATCATTATGTAATGTCCTTCTTTATCTTTTGCTACTTTCTTTGTTTTGAAGTCTATTTTGTCTGATACAAGTACTGCAACACCTGCTTTTTTCTCCCTGTTGTTTGCATGAAATATCTTTTTCCATCCCTTCACTTTTAGTCTGTGTATATTTTTGTGTTTGAGGTGAGTTTCTTGTAGGCAGCATATAGATGGGTCTTGCTTTTTTATCCATTCTGTTACTCTGTGTCTTTTTATTGGTGCATTCATTCCATTTACATTTAGGGTGATTATTGATAGGTATGTACTTATTGCCATTGCTAGTGTTAGATTCGTGGTTACCAAGGGTTCAAGGGTTGCTTCTTTACTATCTAACAATCTAACTTAACTTTCTTGTTAAGTTATTGTAAACACAGTCTGATGTTTCTTTATTTCTCTCCCTTCTTATTCCTTCTCCTCCATTCTTTCTATAATAGGTGTTTTATTCTTTGCCTTTAGTTAGTATTTGGATGGTCTGCTTTCTTTGCTATGATTTTATTTTCTCTGGTGACATCTTTTTAGCCTTAGTTGTGCTTCCATCTAGAGCAGTCCATTGAAGATATCCTGTAGTGGTGGTTTATGAGAGGCAAACTCTCTCAACTTTCGTTTGTCTGGAAATTGTTTAATCCCTCCATCATATTTAAATGATAATCGTGCTGGATACAATATTCTTGGTTCGAGGCCCTTCTGTTTCATTACATTAAATATATCATGCCATTCTCTTCTGGCCTGTGAGGTTTCTGTTGAGAAGTCTGATGATAGTGTGATGGGTTTTCCTTTGTAGGTGATCTTTTTTCTCTCTCTAGCTGCCTTTAATACCCTGTCTTTATCTTTGATCTTTGCCATCTTAGTTATTATGTGTCTTGGTGTTGTCTTCCTTGGGTCCCTTGTGTTGGGAGATCTATGAGCTTCGGTGGACTGCGAGACTACTTCCTTCCCCAGTGAGGGAAAGTTTTCAACAATTATTTCTTCAAAGACACTTTCTATCCCTTTTTCTCTCTCTTCTTCCTCTGGTACTCCTATAATGCGAATATTGTTCCGTTTGGATTGGTCACACAGTTCTCTTAATATTCTTTCATTCCTAGAAATACTTTTATCTCTCTCTGCCTCAGCTGCTCTGTACTCCTGTTCTCTGATTTCTATTCCATTAACAGTCTCTTGCACCTCATCCATTCTGCTGTTAAGCCCGTCGATCGCTTGTCTGATTTCTGTATTGTCTTTCCTCAGTTCCCTCACTTCCTCCCTCAGCTCTTGCACATTTCTCTGTAGGTCCATCAGCATGGTTATGACTTTTATTCTGAATTCTTTTTCAGGGAGGCTGTGCATTTCCACCCCTTCAGACTCCCTCTCTGGGGTTGTCTGGTTGATTTTGGTCTGAACCATATTCCTCTGTCTTTTCATGGCTATAGAATTGGTCGCTGATATTTGCCGTGTATGTCAGCTGGGCTCTTTACGACTTTAAAAAGAGAAGAAAAAAAAGAGAAAAAAAAAGAAAAAAAAGAAAGAAAGAAAGAAAAAAAAAGTAAAAAAGAAAGAAAAGAAAAAACAAAAACAAAACAAAAAACATAACAAAACAAAAACAAAACAAAAAAATGCCCACCAGACGTAGATTCTGTGGGAATGCTCTATGTGGCGCTGTTGTCCCACTATTCCACAGCTGGGACTGTGCCGCTCTGCAGGGCCCTTTATCGCTCTGGCAGGGGTGGGAACGAATAGGAGGCTGTTGATCTCAGTGAGAAGTGTAAGTATGGCTACGCTTCTCGGTCGCCACAGGTCTGAAACCCCAGGACTCCCAGCCTGCTGGGCTGAGTGTTGGGCGATCCGGGCCTCCGCTTGGGCTGCTGTCTCTTAAGACCGCTGAGGAGCGTGCGCTTTTTTTTTCCTGAGCCGGTTGCCAGCAGCCTGGTGCGTTCCCTGCTCAGATCCTGCCGCTCTGTCTCTCCAATCTCTGCCGCACTGTGCAATGTGGGTCAGCACTCCCCGCACAGATCACCGGGGCTGGCTACTTCACGGCGTGTACTTCCATTCCCTCCCGGCTCTGAATCCTCTCCTCCCCCCGGTGCGCTGGGGTTGGGGAGGGCTCGGGTCCCGCCGGGTCGCCGCTCCGTATCTTACCCGCCTCTTGGGGTGCCAAGTCCTCTCGGGTGTAGCTGCACACTGTGCACTTTCCTGTGTATTCTCATCTCTCTTTTAGGAATAGATGTATTTTCTGTGTTTTCGTAGATAAATATAGTGTTGGGAGGAGTTTGCTGCCGCGCTGCTCACACCTCCATGTTCCCGGAAGTCCAGCATGACATATTTAATGCAATGAAAGACAAGGGCCTCCAACCAGGAATATTTTACAAGATTCTAATTTAAATTTGACGCAGGGATTAAATAATTTCCAGATAAGCAAAAGTTGAGGGAATTTAACTCCCAGAAACCATCTCCACAGCGTATTTTGGAGGAACTCCTATAGATGCAAATTCTCCTAAGGCTAAATAGCTGTCACCAGAGAAATACAGCAACAGTAAAGGAATTAGACCAGACCAATTAATTACTCAGCAAATGAAAAAATTAAATGAACTACCCACAAATTCAGTCAAGGGATATACAAGAAGTACATAATATGAAACCTAATATATAAACGTTGGAGGAGGAAAAAAAGATCCTTTAGATTGTGTTTGAAGTACCATAATAAGTGAGTTAAGTTTGTATGTTAGATAGTAAAGAAAATACCCTTGAACCTTTCTTAACTGTGCATCTAAAGCCTGTGATGGCAATAAGTACATATCTATCGATAATCACACTAAATGTAAATGGACTGAATGCACCAATCAAAACAGAGAGAGTTACAGGATGGATAAAAAAAGGAGACCCCTCTATATGCTGCCTACAAGAGACTCACTTCATACCCAAACACATACACAGACTAAAAGTAAAGGGTTGGAAAATGTATTTTATGAAAATTGATAGAGAGAAAAAATTCAGGAATAGCAGTACTTATATCAGACAAGATAAATTTCAAAACAAAGAAAGTAACAAGAGACAAAGAAGGACATTACATATTGATAAAGAGGTCAGTCCAACAAGAAGATATAGCCATTATAAATATCTATGCACCCAATGTAGGAGAACCTAAATATGTGAAACAAACATGAATGGAATTAAAGGCAAAAATAAAATGTAATCATTCATTTTAGGAGACTTCAACACACCATTTACTCTAAAGGACAGATCACCTAGACAGAAAATAAGTAAGGAGACAGAGGCACTGAACAATACATTAGAACAGATGGACCTAAGAGGTATCTACAGAACACTACACCCCAAATCAGCGGAATATACATTCTTCTCAAGTGCACATGGAATTGTTTCCAGAATAGGTCACATACTAGGCCACAAAAAGAGCCTCAGTGAATTCAGAAAGATTGAAATTATGCCAGCCAGCTTCTTAGACCACAAAGGCATGAAACTAGAAATAAATTATGCAAAGAAAACAAAAAATCTCACAAACCTATGGGGGCTTAACAACATGTTCCTAAATAATCAATGGATCAATGACCAAATAAAGACAGAGATCAAGCAATATATGGACACAAATGAAAACAACTCAACAGCCCAAAATGTATGGGATGCAGTGAAGGCAATCCTAAGAGAAAAGTATATTGCAATACACGCATACCTCAAGAAAGAAAACAATCCCAAATGAACAGTTTAAACTCACAATTAATAAAACTAGTATAAGAAGAACAAATAAGGAAAAAAAGAAAGAGGGAAATAATAAAGATCAGAGAAGAAATAAAAAATGAGAAGAATAAAACAATAGAAAGAATCAATGAAAAAAGGAGCTGGTCATTTGAGAAAAGAGAGAAATTAGATAAACCTTTAGCCAGACCTATCAAGAAAAAAAGAGAGTGTACACAGATAAAAAAATCAGAAATGAGATAGGAAAAGTCACTATGGCCACCACAAAAATACAGATAATTATTAGAGAATACTATGAAAAATTATATGCTAACAAATTGGATAACCTAGAAGAAATGGACATCTTTCTGGGAAAGCACAACCTTTCAAGACTACCCAGGAAGAAACAAAAAATCTGAACACAGAAATTACCAGCAATGAAATTGAATTGGTAATCAAAAAACTACCTAAGAACAAAACACCTGTACCTGATGGCTTCACTGCTGAATATCATCACACATTTAGAGAAGACCTAACACTCATCCTCCTTAAAGTTATCCAAAAAGTAGAAAAGGTGGTCATACTTCCCAACTCATTCTCTGAGGCCAGAATCACTCTAATACAAAAACAGACAAAGACACCATAAAAAAGAAAATTACAGGCCAATATCCCTGATAAACACAGATGCAAAAATCCTCAACAAAATATTAGCAAATTGAATTAAAAAATACATCAAAAATATCATTCATCATGATCAAGTAGGATTTATTCCAGGGGTGCAAGGATTGTACAATATTTGAATATCTATCAACATCATACACCATATCAACAAAAAGAAGGACAAAAATCACACAATTATCTAAATGGATGCTGAAAAAGTTTATGACAAAATTCAGCATCCATTCATGATAAAAACTCTCAACAAAATGGTTATAGAGGGCAACTACCTTCACATAATAAAGGTCATATATGACAAACCCACAGCCAATATCAAACTTAACAGCAAAAAGCTTATAGCTTTTGCTCTAAGATTGTGAACAAGACAAGAATGCCCACTCTCCCCAATTTTATTCAAAATAGTACTGGAGGTCCTAGCCATGGCAATCAAATAAATAACAATACAAATAAATAAAAGTCATCCAGATTGGTAAGGAAGAATTTAAACTGTCACTCTTTGCAGATGACATGATATTATACAGAGAAAACCCTAAAGACTCCACCAAAATATGTTAGAACTAATAACTGAATTCAGTAAAGTTGCAGGATACAAAATTAATAAACAGATATTGTTGTATTCCTATATACTAACAACAAACTAACAGAAATCAAGAAAAAAACTCCATTTACAATTGCATCAAAAAGAATAAAATAGCTAGGAATAAACCTAACCAAGGAGGTGAAATGCCTATACCCTGAAAACTACAAGACACTCATCAGAGAAATTAAAGAAGAAACCAATAAATGGAAATAAATACCATGCTCATGGATGGGAGGAATTAATATTGTCAAAATGGCCAACCAGCCTGATATTCTGGGGGGAAAATCCTGGGACAAAATACTTTTGAAACCGAAATCACTGAAAAGGATAAATAAGTGGGAGACACCCTTTTATTGCCTACAAGCCATCATTCACTTCTCTCCTCTGTCTCTCATGTGCTGGCTGTAAAAGAAGGGTCCCCACCCAACCTATCTGGTTCAGATATACCCTGGCTCCCAAGTGTTATTACCTATTGATATGGAGATGGACTACTACTCTGCACCCCTTGGAAACACCTACTGATTTTGAGAGGCACTAAGGCCAGGCAAGAGATTCTGGAAATATTGTAATTTTACCCACACTGCCTAAAGTAATCTACAGATTCAATGCAATCCCTATCAAAATACCAATGGCATTCTTCAGTGAACTAGAACAAATAGTTCTAAAATTCATATGCAACCACAAAAGGCCCCTAATATCCAATGAAATGAGAAGGAAGAACAAAGCTCTGGGGATTATGCTACCCAACTTCAAGCTCTACTACAAAGCCACAGTAATCAAAACAATTTGGTACGGGCACAAGAACAGACCCATAGATCAATGGAACAGAATAGAGAGCCCATATATAAACTCAGAAACACATATATGGCCAATTTATCTACGGTAAAGTGGCCATGGATATTCAGTGGGGAAATGACAGCCTCTTCAACAACTGGTGTTAGTAAAATTGAACAGCTACACAAGAGAGAATGAAACTGGGTTACTGTTTAACTCCATACATAAAAGTAAACTCAAAATGAAGCAAAGACCTGAATGTGAGTCATGAAACCATAAAACTCATAGAGGAAAACAGGTGAAAATCTGTTGAATATAAACATGAGCAACATTTTCCTGAACACATCTCCTTGGGCAAGGGAAACAAAAGCAATAATGTACAAATGAGACTACATCTAAGTGAAAAGCTTCTGTACAGCAAAGGACACCATCAGTAAAACAAAAAGGCATCCTGCAGTATGGGAGAATTTATTTGTAAATGACATATCCAACAAGAGGTTAACATCCAAAATATATAAAGAACTCACATGCCTCAACTCCCAAAAAGCAAATAACCCAATTAAAAATGGATGGAGTATCTGAACAGACACTTCTCCAAAGAAGAAATTCAGATGGCCAACAGGCACATGAAAAGATGCTCCACATCGCTAATCATCAGGGAAATGCAAATTAAAACCACAATGAGATATTGCCTCACATTAGTTAGGATGCCCAACATCCAAAAGACAAGGAACAACAAATGCCAGTGAGGATGCAGAAGGGGAACCCTCCTACACTATTGGCAGGAATGTAGATTAGTTCAACATTTGTGAAAAGCAGTATGGAAGTTCCTCAGAAAACTAAAAGTAGAAATACCATTTTATTCAGTAATTCCACTCCTTGGAATTTACCCAAAGAAAACAAGTTCTCAGATTCAAAAAGACATATGCAGCCATATGTTTATTGCAGCATTATTTACAATAGCCAAAATATGGAAGCAACCTAAGTGTCCATCAGTAGATGAATGGATAAAGAAGAGGTGGTACATGTACACAGTGGAATATTATTCAGCCATAAGAAAACATATCCTACCATTTGTAACAACATGGAGGGAGCTAGAGGGTATTATGCTCAGTAAAATAAGCCAGGTGGAGAAAGACAAGTACCAAATGATTTCCCTCATTTGTGGAGTATAACAACAAAGCAAAACTGAAGGAACAAAACAGCAGCAAACTCACTGACTCCAAGAAGAGTCTAGTGGTTACAAAGGGGAACGTTTTGGGAATTACGGGGTGGAGAGAGGGAGAAGGGGATTAAAAGGCATTATGATTAGCACACACAATATAGGTAGGTCATGGGGAAGGCAGTATAGCATGGAAAAGACAAGTAATGACTCTGTAGCATGTTACTACTCTGATGGACAGTGACTGCAATGAGGTGGGGGGGAACTTGATAATATTGGCGAATGTTGAAACCACAATGTTGCTCAGGTGAAACCCTCAAAAGACTGTATATCAATGGTACTTTAATAATATATATATAGGTTAAGGGACTGTGAAGAACACGATTCTTGACTTTAAGAATATAATAAGGAAATAGAAGAAAATGAGTACAACAAAAAAAAAATTAGAATAGGAAGGAACATTTTCCAACTCACTCTGAATTTCCGTGATATTAAAATCAGACAAAGATATCACACACACCTACACAGCCAAATATCTTTTATGAATATAGATGCAAAAATCCTCAACAAATACTAAGAAACCAAGTTCATCAGCATATAACAAGGATTATACACCACTACTAAGTGGAATTTATCTCAGAAATGCAAGTTTTAGTAAATGTGAAAAATCAATTAATATTATATACCTTATTATTAGAATATAGAACAAAGTCACATGATGATCTCAAAAGATGCAGAAAGTGCATTTAATGAAATTCAGTACCACTCCATGATAAAAATACTCAACTAGTCAAAGAAGAGAACACCCTTAATTTGACAGAAAGCATTGACAAAAATCCCACAGTTAACATTATATTTACTGATGAATGACTGAACTTTTTCCTCCTGAGATCAAGACCAGGACAAAGATGTCCATTATTGCCACTTCCATTCAAGTTTGCACTGGAGGTGTTAGTCTGGGAAATTGTGCAAGTAAATAGTGTGGAGGAGAGAGCCATTTAGATTAGAAAGAAAGAAAGAAAGAAAGAAAATTATCTCAATTTGCATATATTATGATTTTTTTATGTAAGAAACCTTAAGAAATCCACTAAAAAACTATTAGAAATAATAAGTTCAAGAAAATTTCAGGATGCAGGATTAACATGCAAAAGTCAATTGTTTTACTACCCAGTAGCAATGAACAAACCAACAATTTAATTAAGAATAAATTTTATTTAAAATAATACATAAAGTAATAAAATTCTTAGCAATAAGTTTAACAGAAGACTTGCAAAATTTACACTCTGAACATAACAAAATATTGCTATAAGAAATTAAAGACAATCAAATGGCAAGACATCCCATGGTTATGGTTTGCAAGACTTGTATAGTTAAGATAATACTCTACAATTTGATCTACAGATTTAATGTAACCCATAACGATATCCTTGCTGGCTTCTTTGCAGAAATTGAGAAGCTGATCTTAAAACTGAAACTGAAAATTCTATGGACCCAGAACAGTCAAATAAATCTTGATGAAGAATAATGTTAGAGGACTCACACTTCTCAATTTCAAAACTTACTTCAAAGCTGCAGTAACCAAGATAGTGTGATACTAGCATAATAGTAGACATATAAATCACTGAAATGGAAATGAACATTCAGAAATAAATCCAAGTATCTATAGTCAATTGATATTTTTATTGTGGTAAGTATATGTAGCATAATATTTAGTTTTAACCATTTATAAGTGTACAATTCAATTGCATTAAATACACCACAATATTGTGTAACTATCACCACTATCTATACCAAAAAACTTTCTCACCATCTCAAACATAAACGCTGTATCCATTAAACCATTTAAGTCCTCATTTACTTTTCCTT
>JAVSCE010009522.1:0-95065 GCA_032199065.1 Smutsia gigantea
GTGACCTGTTGTGAGCCCAGATTCCCGCCCAGCAGAGATTTACCTGCATGATGGGCTCTGCCTGGCCCTGGGGATGGTCAGCGGACCAAAACTCGGGCCTGTCCCCGGAGCCCTTGGTACCCACACAAACGCACAATGATAAACTGGGAAGTGTAATTAAGTATGCACACTGTGGGGAGGACCAGCTTTGAGGAAAGACTTAAGTAATGATCACACCTAGGTAGTGTTTGGAAGGATGGGTATGGCATATCTTCTCAAAGTCGTGAGGGACCCAGTTATTAAAGACCACGAAGTGAAAAACGGGTTGAATTTTGACTGTTAACTGTGGTTGGGAAGAGTTGTGTTGGCTGGAGAGGTGGGAACGGGCCTGGCGAGGAGGGGATTTATGTGTCCTGCCAAGCAGCCTGGATTAGATTCAGAGTCCTGTCGTATATACGAAGCTTCATTGTGGTGTGCCCAGAAGGAATGCACACACAGGCCAGGTAGTGCTAAAAAGCATGGTAGAAAGTAAGTTTTCTCTTGCAAGGTTGCAGTTTTAAGTACTTATAAATACTATTTTTATATCAAAACAGAGATACATTGTAAAATAAACACCAAACTTGCCTTAATATTAAGAGTGAGGCACACCGTCTGGGAGAACTCAGTGTGGCTGTCAGGCAAAGCGCCTGGCCCTTCAGAGTGGTTGCTCTCATCTGCCTGCCATTAGGGAGAGAGGTTTCCTGTAAAAGATTGAGAAACTCTGCAGTGGGGTTTCCCATTTCCAAGTTCCCAGCAGTGAGATGGGGGAATGATGTGGTCAGGTTTGCATCTGACAAATGTCTGTTTGCTGAGAGCAGGGAACCGGGAATTGGGAAGGGAAACCTGTTCTGTGTCACCACCATGGCCTGCCCTCCCTGATTGTTTGGAACTGTTTACTTGGCTTTCCCTTTAAAATCTAGCACTTTTCTTCTTCCAGTTAAATTATTTTCCAGTGGTGTTTGACCCTCTCTTATGTGCCTGGCAGTGACCCGATCACTACGTATATAGCAATGAGTAATACATGGCCCCTGCTTTTCGGGAGTTACAGTGATTGAGAACATGGTCTATGGAGCCAGAATACTGGGCTTGAGTTCTTGCTCACAGCTGCCGGTTCTGTGTTCACAGGCAAGGTACTTAATCTCTTGGTGGTTTAGTTTTCTCATATATATATATCTGGAAATAATATCAAAATTAAGTGAGCAAAGGATTAAGACCATGTCTTCAATGAAGTAGACCCTGTAAATATTAGGGGAAGAAAAGCCTTGCCCTCTATACCGTAATTATTTTAGGGACAGGAAACCCTCCTTGTGTACCTCAGATCAAAACACAGACTATTTCCTTTCCTAAGAGTGTGTTCTCAAAGTTCTGTGTCTTCACATTTGTCAAGAAGTGTGGTACTGAACTTATTTGTGACTATCCCTCCCATAAAACCATGTGCAGAGAATTCAATTAAGAAGTCATTGGGATATTCCAAGTAAAAACCTTTTTTTTTTTTTAAGGCCAGACATAAGGCAGTGGTGGTGACAGTGGAAGGGAAAGGACAGATTTCTAGAGGGTTAGTTAGGGTCATTGAGGGCTGGGGGGAATACGGAGAATATGGAAATCAAAGTATCCATCAGATAGACATTGAAGATCTGGAGATTTTCTAACTTGTTTCTTCTTAATCTCCAGTTGCTTGCCTAAATTTTCTAA
Organism: Smutsia gigantea; assembly: GCA_032199065.1. Lineage (NCBI taxonomy): Eukaryota > Metazoa > Chordata > Mammalia > Pholidota > Manidae > Smutsia > Smutsia gigantea. Next base: position 1,711 of record JAVSCE010009522.1, read on the forward strand.
AATTCTGTGCATAAAATGTTTTAATGAGAACTTTTTCCAAAGGGTCCTTGTAATTTAAAAAAATTCAGTACATTGTAGATCACTGACATTTGATATCATATGTGAATTCTCCATCTTTGCTCTCTTAGAATCACGTGACCAGGCTCTCCTTAGCAGACCAGAAGATCAAAGTGAATAGGAAATAAGTCTCTGAGTCTATATTTATTTTAGCAGTGTGATTCAATCTTAAGACTTCTGGTTGGCAGAGCAGAATTGGGGAGGGAAGTAGAGGTAAGAGACCATACATCTAATCTTAAATCTCATGCAATAAGTGGTTTCAATTTGAGTCCATTACTACGTTGGGCACCTATTTGCAGATACTCCTCATTGGTTAACAATTTCTACAAAGCTAAACTCAAGCAAGCGCAGGGTAAATGTCTTTTTTTTGTCTTTATATCCCTGGAGTGTAGGGCAGAGCTGACATACGAGTTTAAAAAAATAGTCAAATAACAGAATGCAAAGATTTGGTGATTTTTCTTCTGCAGTCTTTGGGAGGTGGTAAGTCGGCATGAGCACACTTGACGTGAAAGAGCTTTGCTTATTTCCTTTGAAGGTGGGATCTGGGGAACTTCAAGGAGATGCAGGAGGGAGATGTCGATAGCCGACACCCCATGTAAAATGGGGAGGGGTTGCTATAGCCAACTTTGATCCCAGATGGAGCTGGCATGCATGTAGTCAAGATCTCTGATGCCCTTTGGCTTCCCAGAGGCAAAGGGGTCACTCTTCACTGTGAGCTTATTTGTTTGTGTTTCATGAAGTAAACTCCCCTCCAAGTCTATAGGCCTATCAAAAGCCCGACATATAAATAGTAATGCATGTTAGCTTTCACAGTGGCATATACGTCCCAGTGGTAGTTTACATGTGCAGAGTATGAACGTGGAATAGCAATCTTTATGGGTGATATACAGAAGGGAGTTTTCATTGTAGTGAATAGCCCTGTAAAATACATTTCTGTCATTGTAATTTTTGGGATCTTTGGAAGAACAAATCCCAATTACATGTAGGCACTTTAGGAACTTATGAACTGTCTTGCCTTTCAGTTTATTGGTTTATTCACATTGTTGACACCTGGCTTTTGGGGCAATACATTCTCTAATATAGAGACTTTGCTGGGGGACTGCAGTCAAAGCTGAAGGAATTACAACTCCTAGTAATATCTCCAGTCCTGGAACGACAGAATGAATGTTTGGGTTATTTTCTCCTGATGAATTAGACATCCTGCTGCCTACCCTGAAATGGAAGTCCAGCTGCCATTCTGAAGGATTAAGCAATTCACTTGTATCACCCATTATAGTTGACTCTGCTGTGTGAGTCATCACTGTATCTCTTTCTGTGGAAGCATCACAATCCCATTTTGTTATTTTTATATGAACAACACTCAGGGATAAGACTCTCACATACTACTTGATTCAGAATTTAATATAAACAGTGACTCTAAGCTGAAAAGGAAAAGACTCCAACTAAATGTAGTTTATTAAGAAATGGTTTCAGTTTGGTTAACATTTCTATAATGGAAATAGTGTAGGCTTTTTTATACTTTATCTCATACTTACTAGCTATGAGATAAAGGTTGTTCAATCCCTCCAAGTCTTAAAATGGCTCCTAAGAGTTAAACACATCAATCCTTCACTTGCTGAGAGAGTAGTAATACAGAGAAAATGATGGAAGAAACAGTGAAGGAACTCACCACACAGGAGCAGGGGAGACATACATTAAATTATTACAAACTACTTAGAGTTGCTGTGGGTGCTGTGAAATACATGGCTAATGGGAGATTTAACATAAGCTTCTCTGGAAGGATCATGGAAGGAGTCTTGAGGAAATGATGTTTAAGGTGAGATCACAATGAGAAGGGATTAGACATGAGAATGGCGGAGGAACATTTCAGGCAAAGAAAACAGCACAGACAAAGGCCATGAGATGAGATATGAAGTAGCTCAGTAAATTCCAGAAACTGAAAGAAAGCTAATGTGGTTGGGCCCTTAAGGAGCAACAGAGAAATTATCAAGGAGTGGAAGAAAAGAGCCATATTGTGAATGGTCTTGTGAGTCATGTTTAGGATTTTAAAATATTTTCCTGGCACATAACACATCACATAATAAATGACCAAAACATGGATTTTCTAGTCTTCTTTCTGCACTGGAACAAGATAGCTTTGAGTTCAACCCCAGCTCTGTGCCCGATGTAGGGCAAGCTTCAATGTCCTCATTGGTAAAACGAGAAAAACGACAGTATCAACTTCTTAGGATTCCGTGGGGAAAGAGCCTGTAAAATGCTTAGCACTGTGTCTGGCACAAAATATCTTATTGTACCATGTGCACCCTTCTTCTTGTGATGAAGTGAGAGGATAAAATTCCTGCAGATGAGAAGTGAGGTGAAGAGATGATAAAATTCCTGCAGATGAGAAGAAGTGATGTGAATGATGTGGGTATTGTGATGTAGTGTTAGGCTGATTGACCTTCTGACTATAGCTGAGGGGGGTGGTGTGCTTCTGGACCAAGGTTGACCGCAGGTTACTGAAACCATGGGTAAAGGAGGACGACTGTGCTTGAATTCAGAAGGTAGTTTCAGGATGGTTTTGGAAGGCTTGGAATAGCAAGCTATGGCATTTGCATTCACTTTTTAGGCTGTAGGTCACAATCTGACTGTATGTCTTGCAGATAGATTTTGTTTGACCAGGTACTGTTTTCTTTTGTTGTTGTTAAGCAGCTGTCAACATTTAAATATTGGAAGATTTCATCTAAAGTCTAAATTTCCTTTGACAGGACTGTTCTGCGGCTTCTCTTGAAAAAGAGCAGAAAATCTTTCAACAATGGGTCAGCATTCTTGCATGGTGACATTTGACTGGAACTGAGTAGCTGTGGTCTGAGGCTGTGCCTGGTTCAGGGAGGAAAGAAGTTGAGTTAGAATTTCAGTTAGAAATCCAAGCTGGAGGAATTGTAAAATTAAAGGTAATGGGTCAATAACGGAGAGGCTGGACGTAGAATTAGAGATTTGACTAGAAGCTGCAAAGAGGTGAGAGTTAAAGCCTGGTGAATGCTGAATGGAGAGAGAGTGAGCACCAGAAAGAGAGATAGAGAGCTTAATATGCTAAAAGCTGAACTTTGGAGACAAGTAGAAGAAAAAAGAAACCTGTTAGAATGGATGAGACTTGGTCCAAGAAGTAGGAGAAGGCAGGGCAGGATATTTTAGTGTCATGGAGTAAGAGGAAGAGGAGAGAGAAAAATAGGGAAAGTCGCTAGTGTTCCAGGGCTCCTGAGATGTTTTGAGGTGATTGAGGATGGAAAGATAACAGTTTTTTTTATTTTGCTATTATTAATATACAAATACATGAGCAACATTTATGGTTACTAGACTCCCCCTATTATCAAGTCTCCACCACATACCCCATTGCAGTCACTGTCCAGCATAGTAGGATGTTATAGATTCACTACTTGTCTTCTCTGTGTTATGCTGCCTTCCCCGTATCCCCCAACCCCAACCCCACCCCCACCCCCGCTACATTATGTGTGCTAATTGTAATAGCCCTTTTCTCCCCTTATCCCTCCCTTCCCACCCCTCTTCCCCAGTCCCTTTCCCTTTGGTTAACTGTTAGTCCATTCTTGGGTTCTGTGAGTCTGCTGCTGTTTTGTTCCTTCAGTTTTTGCTTTGTTCTAATACTCCACAGATGAGTGAAATCATTTGATACTTGTCTCTCTCTGCCTGGCTTATTTCACTGAGCATAATACCCTCTAGCTCCATCCATGTTGTTGCAAATGGAATGATTTGTTTTCTTCTTATGACTGAATAATATTCCATTATGTATATATACCACATCTTTATCCATTCATCTACTGATGGACACTTAGGTTGCTTCCATTTCTTGGCTATTATAAATAGTGCTGCAATAAACATAGGGGTGCATATGTCTTTTTCAAACTGGGCTGCTGCATTCTTAGGGTAAATTCCTAGGAGTGGGATTCTTGGGTCAAATGGTATTTCTATTTTGAATTTTTTGAGGAACCTCCATACTGCTTTCCACAATGGTTGAACTAGTTTACATTCCCACCAGCAGTGTAGGAGGGTTCCCCTTTCTCCACATCTTCTCCAACATTTGTTGTTGTTTGTCTTTTGGATGGTGGCCATCCTACCTGGTGTGAGGTGATATCTTATTGTGGTTTTAATTTGCATTTCTCTGATGACTAGTGATGTGGAGCATCTTTTCATGTGCCTGTTGGCCATCTGAAGAAGTGTCTGTTCAGCTCCTCTGCCCATTTTTTAATTGGCTTATTTGCTTTTTGTTTGTTGAAGTGCGTGAGCTCTTTATATAATTTGGAGGTCAACCCCTTATTGGATATGTCATTTATGAATATATTCTCCCATACTCTAGGATGCCTTTTTGTCCTACTGATGGTATCCTTTGCTGTACAGAAGCGTTTCAGCTTCATATAGTCCCACTTGTTCATTTTTGCTTTTGTTTCCCTTGCCTGGGGAGATATGTTCATGAAGAAGTTGCTCATGTTTATGTCCAAGAGATTTTTGCCTATGTTTTTTTCTAAGAGTTTTATGGTTTCATGACTTACATTCAGGTCTTTGATCCATTTTGAGTTTACTTTTGTGTATGGGGTTAGGCAGTAGTCCAGTTTCATTCTCTTACATGTAGCTGTCCAAAGATATCAGTTTTAACTCAGATCCTCAGTGACTTTGGATGACGTGATGTCATTGCAGAGATGAAGGCCGAAGCCAGAATGTTCTGTGCTTCACACAGTGAGCTGACGGGGGCGGGGGGTTGGGGGGTGGGGGTGTGCGGCAGAAGTGCTTAGGGAGTTTGACAGTGACAGGGTTGACAGCGTGTGGAGATCTCCGACGTATATGAAAGATGGCTTCCTTACTCTTTACTTTTCCCTTCTGAACCTTAGGAAAAACCCGTGTTTAAAGGCAGAAGAGAAGAAATCTGTGAAATAGGAATGGAGGAATATTGCTTATTTTGAAACCTGTTCTTCGTCAACAGGTCTCCCTGTTTTTGAAAATTGAACTTTGTGTGATTTCTTATGTGTTTTTTCTTTAGAGACTAGAAGTTCATGGACGAGTCTGAAAGATGAAATAAAGAGTTACTCAGCAGATCTGTATGTTATATACTGCAGTGATTCTATTTAGCTAGATATGTAAACAATTGTGAGTTTGATAGGGAAGATGAGAGTTTAAAAGTGATGAAAGAGATTTGTTGATAAATTATTCTGCGGTTATCAGGCATCATGTCAGTAAGTGATTCAGTTGTAAAAAAAAAGTTCTTCATCTGGTACTTAAAGCTTTTCTATGAGTTTCTCATTGTTTCAAAGGTAAACTAATAAGGAAAATATAATGTGGATTTCAAGTAACAGTGAGTAATTTAATTCCCCTACTGAATTTGGGTCTTTGGCAAGCAATTGGTCAGCTACATTAAACTGTTGGGAAAATTCAGTTTTGTCTTTTTCTTTACTCAAGATACTGTGAAATTTCCTTCACCTTTATCTGATTTTATTAAAATTGTATCTCATTCTGGTTTGAAAGCGAGAGTTTTATCTGAAGATGAAAAATTTGCCTCCTTTCGACAAACTCTAAATGAAATGAATTTATTCATAATATTGTGCACACAGTATAGGCATATTTAAATTTTAAATTATCATTTTTTTGTAAATACAGAAAATATTTTAAGAAGATACATGGTCAGCATGAAAAATGACATCTTAGAAATAGTCCCTCAAAATAACTGCATCAAGAAAGACCAGTCTTAAAAGAGGCCTTATTTTATATTCTGAAGGTCAGCAATACAATGCTGTGCTGTATCTAATTTTCACAGTCTGTCATGCTGCTGAACCTTCAGGACAGAGCAGTGAACTACAGAAATGCTGCAATTACGTAAGCAAGGGTGGATTGCCTGACAAATGGCATAATCAACGAACAATGGAAATTCAATCAGCTGTGACTGATCAACTAACTACCAGGTGTGGGGGAAAATCCAAACTTAGCACCTCCTGGAATGTAGCTCACCTTGCCTTTGTTCATGCCATATACTATTAGTTGAGAAAAAAAAGAACAAACAAAAAAGCAGTGGTTGTAATTATTTGCTGCTGCTTCAAAAAAGAAAAGAATTTCCACTTTGATAAGCAACAAGCAGCGATTCCATAAGGGAGATCATCGCTTTCCATTGTAGTATGACGTGGGCAAGAGAGAAGGGTGGGAGGCTGAAGAATCTCTGTGATAATATATGAGTATAATAACCTCTTTGAATTACAGTTGTAGGAAGAACATCTGAATGTGGAACTCAAATCCTTTATTTAAACTATATGGGTAAAGAGCTTGCTATCAAAGCTATTTGTTTTCACTGGTATTATAGCCAAATGACTAGGGGACAGTGAAGAGGTACTATTCTTACCCTATCTAGGAAAATTGAAGTTTAAGAATTTTTTGTTTGACATAGTCCAACTGAATGTCTTAGAATTGCTTTAAAAGAAAAAGAAGCTTTTTCAAATATTAAGCTAGAGAGGGATAGAGTTTGATTTGTGACTGCTAGATAAATAGTGCTTTTCTACTGATTGAAATAGGAATTTCTCTAAGAGGGACAAAATCAGTTCAAGTATAGGGTCTTTGATGAAGAGCTTACTCTGGGCAGTAGGAATACCTTCTTCTTAGGTTTTGTTGTTAGAATAACACTTCCCAATTATGACTTTTCCAGATGTCTCCCTTACATCAGTTAAGAAGAAATTTGGGAAGATTAAGAAAAAAGAAAGAATGCTTAGTGTCTACTGTAGACATGCCCAATATAGATATTTGTAAAAGGAAATTAGTAAGGTAGAATGATGAAAAAATGTATTAGCTGAAGGGACCTAAAATCAGTATTATTGACTGGTTTGCTGTATAAGCTAAAGCACTGCAGTTTAGAAAAGTCTTCTGTACTCATCTCACTGCTTTCTCTCCCCACTTTTTCTTATTTTTATAGAGTTTCATCAATTCTCAATTGAGAGTTAAGTGCTTTTTTTAAGCCACAAATGCTCTCACTTTGCTTTCCTCCCAGCTCTCCCCACTAATCAAGGCCGAATGAAGTTTGCCACTGTTACCAATGGGAATTTGTCTGATACCTCATGTTGGTGGGTAGGAGAAAAACAAGTCTAGGGTTATTGTTATTAGTGGAGAAAACAAACTGGTTTCTGGGTTCAAATTCCACTCTGTGAACAGTACCTTGCTCCAAACAATTATGAAACATGAACTGTGATGGATATTATTATTCAGCAACATTTGTTCTCCTCTACTTTGGAGCATGCAGGAAAGGTTGGATTTCCCCCCATAGGTGTGGTTATGTGATTAGTTTTGACTGACGCATTAGGAGGAGTGAAACAGTACCTTTAGTTGCTAGTGCTTCAGTCCTTAGTCCTTCCTGCCCTGCTCCAGCCATTGTGGAAGCACAAGTAGGAGAGAAGTGGTCTGGATTGCCAAGCAAAAGTGCATAGGTGACAGTACTTTGGGGAGTCCACTTAAACCCACAGTGATGTTGCACGAGTGAGAAGCATTTATTTTTGCAAGGTGAAGAGTGTGACTGTTACTGTAGTGTGATCCAGTCTATCCTTACTGATAAGAGGGAAATAACAACTTTATAGGATTGTTGGAATGATGTGTACTAATGTACATGAGTAGTGTCCAGCATATGGTAACTGCTCAGCTTTACCAAGCTTTAAGCCAGGTACAATACTGAGTGCTTTAATTTATTTTAATGTTTATAACAACCCTGTGAGGTAGGGTCAGTTTTTATTCTCATTGAATGGGTGTGGAAATGGAAATACAGAGTTTAAGAAACTTACCTACATTTATAAAAGTAGTAAGTAGCAGTTCTAGAATTAGAACTCAGGCAGTCTGAATTTAGAGTTTGTGCTCTAAGTATTACATTGTATTGTTTCTATAAGTCTCAGTTAATTTAATTTTTCTTTCTTTTTGTATCACTTCTCCAATGAAACCACTCTAAGTAATTTAAAAAATAGGTCCACATCTCAGAAACATTTGGAACGTATCCATATTAGGTATGGAATAACAGACTGATGCTCTTTGAAAAAATAAACTATATTTCATATTTAAATACTTAAAGTTTGTACAGTAGTCACAAATATGGGGGAGGGAAGCTTTAATTAATTACTGACTTTAGAAATGTTTTCTGGACAGTAGAAAGCAGTATTAATCTCTTATAAATGCTCTGTTGGTTTTCTGTCTTAAAGAAAATCTGTAATGACCATATTCATTGCTTGCAGTATGCTTTAATATTATTTTTATGAGAACATGGTGGTAGTCTAATTCATTCATCTGATTATGAATATTTGAAATTTTTCCTTTCCTCCAATCAGTAAAACAGAATTCTAGGACTTATATGTTTATAACTGGAAGTTATCAATTTTATTTACTTTTTTATGCGTTCATATATAGGGTTCTTTCCTGTTTTTCTTTCATTGCTTTTCATCTTGATCCTAGGGCAGATAGGCAGACCTTGATAAATGGCCTTTGTTAAGTGCAGAGATGAGTTTCTTGGGCATCATAATGCCTGTATTTATCTTAGTTCTAATATAAATACCTCATTTTGAAATCCAGGACAAGTACAGTGAGTTTGGACTTTCTCACTTACCTGTGTTATTCCAGAAATGTTGCAAAACTTTGGGTAACAAATGATCTAAAAATGCTTCCCTCGAATGTTTAGGGGTTGAGTCACAGTAAGACTTGGGCTATTTGGAGTCTGTAATAGGCTGAGAAGGAAACCTGCATGTGATTATTGTGTAGCTCATGACTGAGCTGGTCCTTTCTTTAAAGCTGGTGTTCTGTCCCTTAGTAATGATAATAATAATAATAGCCATGGCACTACAATAACAGTTACTAATTATTGAGCACTTGCTCTGGGTCAGCCTCTGTTCTGTGATGTGTGCTGTATGTGCATTCTTTGAAAACTTCCAACACCTTATGCAATAAGTATATTTATAATGCATTTTTGTAACTGTGTAAAGGACAGAGAAATAAAGTGACTTGTCATATAGTGGTGAGCTTAATTTTGAACCCAGTTGGGTCACACTGTAGAGCCCAATTTCTGTAATGAGTTATAACTATACTCATTAACTTCTGTCTAGTTGTCATGTGACCGTTTAGCTGTTAGGACCTAGAGGGTACAAAAGAATGAAAACAATCTTAGAATTCTAAAAAGTTTTAATCAGAGGTGCAATTTCTCTTCATTTGTCATCTGTGTTTCTATGTGTTTCCCATTCTCCTCTCATTTTAGAGGACTGTAAATCTTTACTGTTTTCCCAGAGTCGATTTGCATGCTTTCTTGACAAATGGTTCTTTCCTAAAAAGTGCATCACCTTAAATCTTATTTCCCTTTGAGTTAATTTGGCAAAATATGCTCAGTAGTTACCTCTACTATGTCACTATACATCCACTATATAAGCTCAAACTCCACTGATACTTTGTTTTACCAGTAATTTAGCAAATTGCAATGAGGCAGTAGAAGGGCAGGGATCAGGTCTCAGTCCCTCTGTTATCTCCCCCGTGGAATGCACATAGCCTTGTGTTGGTCAATTGAACTGATTTTAAAACTTTACCACATGCAAATTGACCTTCTTCATCCACCTCCTAAATCTGGGTTCCTATATAAACTGCAGGTAGATATTACCTGGATCACCCATCCCACCCGAACCCCAAAGGACCCATGAATCTTCTTTCTGTCAAGGCATCAAAGCACTGAGATTTTCTTGTCTTCACGGGCCTGAGTTTCATTATGAGGCAGTTGGGGTCCTTTGTCCCTCTTTAGCTTCTTTGTCTTCGAGTTGTAGGAGAGGAAGTTGTACAGTCAGCATGGATTTCTTGTCATCAAGCCAAGACACTCATGTGACAAGGAGGGAAATACTTCTGTGGTGCAGACTCAGTACCCAGGGGAGCATGGACTGGAAAAGTCTCTCTGGCGCACATCAGATTCCAAGAATTTCAGATTTAAGACTTGGGTTGATATCATATTGCCAGATTGTTGTGTTTTAGTCATTTTTTAGAAAATATGTTAATCAAATAAGCCAAATTTTATTAACCAAATAAACACCACTGGTTAAAAGTGGTAAAAGAAAGATAAGTACCGTATAATTTCACTTATACGTGGAATCAAACAAACAAAATAAAAAACAAACTCAGGGATACAGAGAACAGGGGTTGCTGGAGGGGAGTGAGGTGGGGGTGTGAAATGGGTTAAGAGGGTTAAAAATCACAAACTTTTAGTTATAAATAAGTCATGGGACTATACAGTAAGGTGATTATAGTTAATATTGTATTACACATTTGAAAGTTGTTAAGAGTAAGTCTTAAAAGTCCTTATCACAAGAAAAAATTTGGTAACTATGGTGATGGATGGTAACTAGACTACTGTGGTGATAATTTCACAATGTATACAAATATCAAATCATTACTTTGTATACCTGAAACTAACATAATGTTGTTTGTCAATTATACCTCCATTTAGAAAAAAGAAGAAAAGAAAAGGCAATAGCAATAAGATCACTTAAAAAATATTATTTTTCTAAAAACACACTTATGGTATAGCCACAATGATGATAAACATCTTAATATTTGTATTATTTGGAGTAAAAGCTGATTTTAATTTGTTAAAAGCTTGAAGTTTAAGAAAATGTAAAACTGATTTAAATTTTTTTCTTTTTTAATGTTGAATCCTGACTGCTCAAGATCTTCTATATGTCTACTATAAACATCTCATTATTTCACCCGAATATTTCAAGACCGGTTTGAAATGTAATTTATAATTATAGGCTTAGTAGATATAATTTGGAAGTTTCTCTTAATTTAGTATATTTATAAAAGAATTTTTAAATTTATGATTAGCCAAAAATACCTTTAATTGGGAAGGTTTTCTTACTAAGTAACTAGTTTTTTCAAACATTGTATGTGATGGAAATAATGCTCAAATCAAAATCTCTTAAATCCTAAAAAATGATGTTATGTTGTATGTGTGTATTTGTAGAAATGTATGATGTGTGTTTGTGAGTGTATGTGCAAGTATTACAGCATACAAAATATATTACGATGGTAGTGAGAACAACAGCAATACACCTTATAGTAACTCCTTAACTTCTCAATGGCATTATTAAAGAAGAATTTATAGAAGGTTAAGTAACTTACTTGTGTTCACTTGGTATCCAGGTGGTAGATCTGGGATGAAAAACCAGATCAGTTAGACTTTAGAGTGTATCAGCCTCTCACTGTATCGAATCTCCTCTCCAATTAATTCTGTTATATCTGCATAAAACCAGTGCTAGATTTAAAAACAAGGGGCATATGTGCATACACGCACATATACACAAACACACATACCCACATATGTTTGTTGGTCTGTTATATTTATAAAAGTAGACTTTTTTTGGCTCCAAAACTTAATAACTCATTTGTTCATTCACTCTTCTTGTTCATTCATCAAATGTTTAGTAAATACCATCTACAAACCAGGCCCTATTCCAGGTACTAGATGGGAGTCCAGGTAGAGTATAAATTTGGAGAACAGTTTCATTCATTAAAGGACAAAAGTGTTTTTGCTTGTAATAAGATAGCTTTCATTTTTCTATTTAATGAGAGGAGTAATCATGACCAATATGGACTACCAAGTTACTGTTTTCTGAAAATCTGGATAATAAAATCATTTTTATTTTACAATTAAGTCTGCTCTGAATTGCTTTGACTGCTGAGGTGTGAATAAGTAGAGTATATAGCCTCATGTTTTGGTGAACAGTGGCCATTGTCTAACTGATGACTCCTTTAATAGATTAAAAAAACCAAAGATCTTAAATTTTATCCCTTTATGCAGCCTCTCATTTTCTGCTAGAGGTGGGGAAAAGATAAGCAGAAAAAAAAAAAAAAAAGGGAATAAAGGAAATAATGGACTTGGTCAGCACCAGCTAGCTAATGAGCTATTGGATGATTGAGCCGGCTGCATTGCGTTTTATGTGCCAGTTTATTATAGCAAGTTATGTAAGTTTAAGCTGTATAAATAAATGTTAATGGAAAATGTTTTATCTATGAATGTGATTTGAAGGTAGTGGGGGAATTGGTAAGGATAGAGCAAAGATATGGTTTGCAGCATTCTCAGATTTTGGGGATAAGGCTGGGGAAAAAAGGCATAATAAAAATTTTGTCTACTTTGTCTAACATTTTCCATTATGCTCAGTGGTTTATAGTTAAGTTAGATTTATCTTTTAGGTCTGTCCATGTTATGTTTGTGTCTGTGTGTGAGGTTTTGGTGAGAGAAGGTGAGAAGTCGGATGAGACATCGTGTAGTTTAATTAAAAGAGCAGATGTTTTATAATCACAATGCCTACGCTTAAGACCTAAGTTTGAATTACTTTCCAATGGAATTTCTTTATTCAAAAATAATTCTGGTGGAAATTTAAGTTTATGCTTTTTTCTTCCCCACAGAGTAGTATTACTTGAAATATAATTAGATAAACTCAAGGAAGCCAAAATAGGTAGCAAACCAACTATAGTTCATTATCTAAATATGTTCTCAGTATACATCTTGGTCTATATGGTATATTTATTTCCCTTCAGTCTTTTATATTTTTATCTTTTAAAATTTTTATTTTGGAATAATTAGACTCAAAAGAAGTTGCAAAAATTGTACAAAGAGGCCTTTTGTTTCTATAGACTCCACCTGCTCCCATGGTAATGTCTAATATAACCACAGTACATTATCAAAACCAAAATTGGCATTAGCCCAGTGCAATTAACTGGACTGTAAGCCATATTCACCTTCACCAGTTTTTGCATGCACTCTTATTTTCCATATTGTATGTTTTTGCCTTTTAAAAATCTGTATGTCTGTTTGACTCCCTAGGTCTCTATTTCTGTTCTTACAGAAAAAATGGGATCCTACTATTCATACTATTTGATGACTTGTTTTTCCACTAGTGTAAGTTGTGATTTTTCCATTCCTCTACTCTTCTATTCCATGATTCTTAATGTATGAAGAGTATTTTACCATATTGGATGAAAGTAAAATTATTTCACAATCTTTTCATGTTGATATTTAGGTCGCTTCTCTTTATTTGCTATTATAAACTGGCAGATATACTGGCATCTTTGGACACAGCATTCTAAAGATTTCTTTCTCTGTTCCTGCCTGTCTGTCTCTTTATTTCTCCCTTCTTTCTTTGCTGCTGAGGAAGTCTTAGCAGATTTTTGGGTCAAAGAAAAATTATACACTTTCTGATATATATTGTCGAATTTTTTTCTCCAAAAAGATGAATAAATATTGGGTATAAGACCCCACAGCCTTTTTCTTATGAAATATTTAGAGAGTAAATATAAAAATTAGGTGGAAAGTGACCACTAGGCTTTGTAAAACCTTAACATTGTGTTACATTTGCTTCAGATCTTTTTATTTTAAGCAGTAAAACAAAATTGATACTTCCTTATAATCTTCCCCAATTACATAGTTTTTTATAGAAACAATCGGAATAATTTATAAGGCTCAGTGGGACGAAAAAGTTCTTAGACATTCTAAAATGACTGATTATATTCCTCCTTTTTAGTAACAGCTCGTATTAAATCTCTCTCTGTGGACATGGGCTAAGTGTTTGGCAGAGGAAGTTAATGTGGAGTCTGCCTTCTGGGAGCCTCAGCTAGAGAGGAGAGTTTCATCAGAACGTTGCAGGGCGTTATTCTGCATGAGTACAGCCTTAGAGAGAAATGGATAGCTCAGATGAAGATGTAGTATGAAAATAAAAAAATACAGAGTGTCATAAAGTCCTCAGATGTAAAGCACATCAGTTTCACTCCTTACGTATTCATCCCATCTCTTCTCACCAGGGTGAGAGAAAACCTGCCAACAGCCTGGCCTCCTCCTCCCCTGCATGGTGCTGGAGCCATTCTGCTCCTTCCTCTCTCTCGCCCCCTTTCCTTGTTCTTTCTTCATTATGCTATCATTGTTACCATCCACATTAAAGCCAAGGGACATCTCTTCCCTCCCACACACACTGGGGTCTCGGGAGAGTATGTATGCCTCCTTTTCTGTCCCCTCCTGCTTCTCTGGGTAGTTCTGGGGTTTGGGGTAACCCGTTTGGGGACTATGCAGGCACCCTGATCTGTAGGTCTGGTTTTCTAGGAATCTGCTCTGGCTTGAAGTTTCGTTCCTTACGAATTTATCATGACTTATTTCTAGGCTGGTTGATTGGGGACTGCTGCTCCTTACTATGCTAGGTGCTTCCTTGAGAAGGGCTGACTGATGAAGTTTATTTCCCTTTAAAATGTACTTCAAAACTTTTATTTACTTAGGGTTATATTTAAATTTTAATAAGCTTTTGTTTTGAAATTTAAATGTATTTTTATGTTATCTTTTATACTTGCCCTTTAATATTAATTATAATTTTATATTTTCCTTTTTTATATTAAACCAAATTATATTTCCATTTGCTTCAATTGTGTTTTTGTTGCATTCCTCTAGAATAAAACAAGATAAGATGGTGTCCTCACCTTCTGCTTTGAATTTTGAATTTAACAGTCATGACTCACACCCCGAGGATCTTTAAGATCATTCATTCATGCCTTTGCTCTTCACTGACAGTGGGCTCAGTTCAGATAACAGGTATTGATTTCTTGAAAGCCTTTCTTTCTATTCTTTTTCCTGTTGGCTGCATTTCTCACCATTGGCAGTTCACTCGGTTTTGATCTGAGATGATCTGGCCTCGGAGTGCAAATGTCTGAGCTGTCCTTTCAGGTCGAAACCAGGCAATCTCGAGCTGGTGGGATGGGGCTAGGCTCTGAGCATATATACTCATGTATAAAGGATCGGTAGGGCTAAAGAAGTCTGTCTATGTTAGGTTTCTCTGTTAAAATAATTGTCCTGTAGAGAGATGTGCTCTCCAAGTAGTTTTACGAAAACAGTATCCCCAGCGGTTAAGTTAGCATAAGATAATTCTGCCCCAAGTAAGCAATTCCCCAATTTGGAGGGTTTCCTGATACTGCTAAATGCCAAGTATCTGTAATTCAGATGGGATGTTACTCTGTGAATAAAGCAATATGATGCCCTCTTAAAAATGCTTAAAGCCTTCTCTGTGTGCAATAGTAGTCTTTTGAGCTAGTCATTGTTTTTGCTCAGTGTTTACCTTCTGAGACTCTTATTCTTATTTGTGTTAATGTGTCAGAAGAGTATTATTTCAGTTCACATTCATTCACACTGCAGGCCCTTATTTAAAAATAATTGAACATTTGTTGTGTGCCATTAATGAGCTAGCACATGGTGTCTGCCCACAGGAAACAGTGTCTAGTGAGGGTACAAGAATACTGAAATAAGCACACAGACATGTAAAATTGGGAAATTCATCACATCTTCCTTGGCGTCAGCACTGGGTTCCAGTCTGCTATGTGTTACTTTTATAATTCTCGGAAGTTCTTTGACCTCTCTGAGCACTGTTTCTCAAGTGTAAAATGGAAATAACATTGTCTTCCTCAAGGGGTAGTGTGTGGATTAAATTGTTCTATGTAATAAATAATCAAACTCATAACCTGGCATATATTGGTGATTTATGAAATAGTAGTTCCCTCTCCTACCTCAAAACTGTTTTTCTTTCTTAGTCCAGGTTTCCCTTAAAGAGAACATGAACTTGATGCCCAGAGATGATTAAAACCTCAGTTTTCTTTGATTCCTCCCTTGACTTGCTTCTAAAATAGTGTCTCCAGCCTCCAGGGTTTTTCATTACCTAACCGTGACTGTCTAGACTAGATGAGTAGATCCTCACAGATTTCGTTTGCTTGTTTACCTCTCAGGTCTGACCTGAAATCCATTTCTGAGGAGGCCATTGCTTTGCTTGCAACCCCTTTCACAGCTTCCCCTCCTTAGCAAGGCATTGGAGGCTTTGAGTTAAGACTTGCACTGGTCTTTCTTGTCTTAGCTCATGTTATGCGCATACCCCAGGTACACATCTCTTACTTCAGCAGCACTAATGCACTTGCAGTTCTAAAACAGAACCTGAACTTTGCCCGATTTTTGTATTCGTCCCACTTGCCATTAAACAAAACCCCAATATTGCCATTAATTTTCAGTCCCTCTCCCCTCAGTGCCTTCCCTGTTCACACTTCTCTTTTAATAAAAGCCAACTGAAAGATTTGCACAAGCCAAAGGACATCCCCCTTCTATTTCTTCTGTCCTAAGTTCTTGGCATGTTGTCCGTATTCCAGGCCTTTCTCTCCCTCCTACTCCTGTGTCCATGGCAAGGTGGCCTCTGTCCTCGTCACTACCCAAATTGCTCTCCCAAACATCATCAATACCTATTTCTTGTTTAATTCAATGGACTGACTTGAATTCCTTACCTTATTTGATCTTTCTTTAGTATTTGACTTTGAGGACCACCTCTGCCTCCTTGCAGTTCCTTACAACTGTACTGTCCAATGTGGGAGCTGGTAGCCACAGGTGGCTGTTTAAACTAAATTTAATTAGTATTAAATTTATCTCTTGCTACTTTCTTCGTTTTGAAGTCTGTATTGCCTGATACAAGTACTGCAACACCTGCTTTTTTCTCTTTGTTGTTTGAATGAAATATCTTTTTCCATCCCTTCACTTTTAGTCTGTGTATATCTTTGGGTTTGAGGTGAGTCTCTTGTAAGCAGCATATAGATGGGTCTTGGTTTTTTTTATCCATTCTGTTACTCTGTGTCTTTTGATTGGTGCATTCAGTCCATTTACATTTAGGGTGATTATTGATAGATATGTACTTATTGCCATTGCTGGCTTTAGATTCGTGGTTACCAAAGGTTCAAGGGTTGCTTCTTTACTATCTAACAATCTAACTTAACTTTCTTGTTAAGTTATTGTAAACACCGTCTGATGTTTCTTTATTTCTCTCCCTTCTTATTCTTCCTCCTCCATTCTTTATATACTAGGTGTTTTAATTAGTATTAAATTTAAAATTCAGTTCTGCTGTCCAATAAGCCATAGGTGGTTTTGAGTATTTGAAAGGTGGCTAGTGTGATTGAACTAAA
The DNA here is from genome assembly GCA_032199065.1 of Smutsia gigantea. Lineage (NCBI taxonomy): Eukaryota > Metazoa > Chordata > Mammalia > Pholidota > Manidae > Smutsia > Smutsia gigantea. Next base: position 18,763 of record JAVSCE010009522.1, read on the forward strand.
TTTTTATTTTTATTTACTTTTAATTAATTTAGCTAGCTACCCATGGCTAGTGATGACCCTGTTAAACAGTGGAGATAGAGAACATTTCCATCATCACAGAGATTTCTATTGGACAGGGCTTCTCTAGAGCAAGGTTTGGCAATTTTTCTTTGAGGGGCCAAATAGTAAATGTTTTTGGCTTTGGAGAACTGATAGGTTCTGTTGTAACCATTCAGTTCTGCTGTTGTTGGGCAAAAGCTGCCACAGTGACTATGTAAATAATTTAGTGTGGCTGTGTTTATTCACACAAATAAGTGGTGTGTCAGATTTTGCCCATGACTGTAGTTTGCTGACACCTCTATAGCCCTCATTTCTTTGACACACATTTTTTCCCATTCTCTTCTTGTTTTTCTCTAAAAACTTCCTTTTTAGGTCTTCCATATTTCTTAGATTCCTCCCTCCTTCCTATCTATATCACCACAACAGTTCATTATTGAAAAAATCTTTTCACAGTTTCCTTTGTGTCCTCCTGGCCACTGTACCCATTGTCCACAACTCTGTTTCCATAACTTACCTAAGCAAGTTTCCTCACTGGTAAATGTGTAGTAAAAGTAATTGCCTGATGATAGGGTTATTGAAAGGAGTCAGTGAAATGTGTATAAAGTTGTGCTCATGTTGAGTATAAAGTATTCTCATATTAACTTATCACCAATAGTGGTTGTGACTCAGAGCCTGACTGCCTGACATCCAATCCCAGCTTGTTACACACCAGCGTGTACTTGGGTAGGCGATTCAACCTCTCTGTACCTCGGTTTCCTCATCTGTAAAATGAGGATGATATTAGTATACATACAGAGTCTTTATGAGAATTAAATGAATTAATTTGCATTAAATGCCCATAGTATTGTCTTGGTACAGAGTAAGTGCTATGTTGTTGGTTTTTATTTTATTTTCCTGATTTTATAGGAGAGGGAAGAAAGACTTAGACATTTCACTTGCCTGGGGTCGTACGCTAGTAAATGACACACCTGAGATTTGATCCCTGCTCTTTTGACCTTAAAGCACAGGCCTTTTCACAATACTACATTACTTTCAACATTCACCTGTTTTACCACATCCCTTTATTTGGAATTAGTCTATTTTTTCTGTGCTTTCATCATACCTGGTTTGTGCCTCTGTCAGGAAATTTGCAACATTTTGCTTCTTACCTACTTCTGCAAATCTGTGTGCCTTTCAGAGTGGAATATGTGTTCCCAGCTATATTTTTTACTTTCTGTCACAGTCTCAGGTCTAGTGAACAACAAATTATTGTTAAATTTGTTAGATAGAAAAACTTCTGTTGAAGAGAAATGTTATTATTAGTACTTAATGTTGGGGGTTGTAATCTGCCAAAGTCTTAGATAATAATGAATTAATTATTTCTTATAAAGGTTATATGTTCATTACAATTTTAGTATAGATTTATTATTTTAGTATGCAGATAACCAGATGTATCCATCATCTCTGAATGGTTTTCAATATATTGGCCTTGGATTTATTTAATTCTTGAAAAAGAGCTTGAAGTTTTTTTTTTTTTCTGAAACTGTGATGAAATGAAGACCCAAATAGGTCATTAAGGAAGGAAACTATAATATGATCCAAGGCAAGAACCTCCTGTCAGAAGGTAAATTGTAAGTTGGGCTTTCCAGTTACTTAATAATAAATATATGCAGAGTATAGAAATCAATAGTGAGAGTACAGAGAGGGTTACACCATGGTGATTACTAAATTCATTTGTGCTGGAGGAAGATTTCTATAGTTATTTCATGCATATTGAAATAGGGCAGTTTGTGAAAGAGTTTCATAAGCCACTCTGTTGAAAGTACACTAAATTTTATTCTTGAAATTGAAAGTGGTGAACTGAGAGGAACACTTTAGAATTTACCAATTCAGCTTTCCATAGCTGGGTAACCAAATTCACAGAGTAAACGCTATCAACTTCCCCCTCGGAAAGAAGTCATTTTCTTTTGAGTGTCAGTTTTATTTCTTCTCATAATGTTTGAAAACTGATTTAATAAATGCATGCTGAAGTGTACTTTTATCTATGAACAAAGGAGAGGTCAGTCATGATGGGAACTGAGTGGAGCAGAAGAACCAGGTGAACGTTTGCCACTAGCTTCTTTTGACACCCAGAGATCGAGACCCTGGAACTTTAAGAGGTTGGCAAACCTCTTAAAAATCCTGCAGACATCCACCCATATTCATTGACTTATCCCAGTGTGTGGGCCAATTACACACTCCAGTTTCACTTGCTCATGAACAAGTTCAAAGGGCAATACAGGATGGGCCAAAGTCAGATATTAGGAAAGACAGAGAAGAAGAGGTAGGCTGTGGTGAAGAAGAGAATAAATCATATTCAAGCAAGATTCCCTCCAAAGAGCTAGCCGAGCTAGATGTAAGCTAGCAGCGGTTAATGAGGAAAAGTCAAGGAAACAGAAAATTATGTATCAGAAGTCTGGAAGGAATTTCAAGAGCTTTCTTCTCCATGGAGACCCTGCTGAAGACACTCAGTTCTGCCTTGTGAGCTCAGACACTGACGAAGGTGCACCTTGACTCCTTTTTGAGGACGTCTCACATTACTGTAATGACTATATAATTACACTAGTTGAGATACCTCTTGTTTTGTTCTGGAATGTATTCCTCTGCCTCTTAAATTATGAAATAGGACAGCTTTAAATTTTGTTTGAATTTGCTAAAATTGATGGATCTTTAGACTTTGCTTTCAGTGAGGATGGACAAAGTTATACAGTTACGCTGCAGGAATAAACAACCCTCAAATATCCCTAGTTTAAAATAGCCTGGGTGTGTCTCATTCATGCAAGCTTATCTTGGGTTAGCCTGGGTTACTCAGGAGATTTGCTCTATGCTGTCCATCCTCACTCAAGAATATCAGTTGATGGTACAGTCAGTTTTTGGAATGTCACTTGTCCTTGTGGCAGCAAAAAGGAAATGTGGTGAGCATGCATTGTATCTGGAAGACTTCCTGCTTGTTATTTGTGTTGAAAATGTGACCTCCCCACACCCCAGCTTTGTTGTCTTCTATTTCATATGTATGTGTGTAAATATATGCACACTTACACATACATATACACGCACATACACACACTCATCTGAGTGTCAAGATGCTGGTGGCTGAGTACATCTCAGAATCCAAGTAAGGATCCTATTTATTCAGCAGTGAATGCAGATTTTGATTACTAGAGTCTTTCTTCCTATGATTGACTACTTGAGGGAAAAAAGGGGATTTCTAGGTGGTAATGGTGTGTAGGGTTTCTAGGCCTCCTGGAAGTTATATAGAGCTTTGTTCCTATTCTCCTGGTCTTAAATCTCTTGGAGGATCATTCATACACAAACTCTCCCTATTTCAGAAAGGTAGACTCTAGGCCAGTAAAAGTTTGTGTGATGTGTATATGAGGCTATGTGTGTGGCTTTTGTCTTATTTATCCATCCAGATACCCATGGTCCATTATTCCTTCCTGCTTCTGATCTTGGAGTTATTTCTGGGTTTTGTTGAGAGTTTTTTTGGTGAGTCTTCTTATTACCTGTTAGAGTTTTTAGGTTCCTCATGAATGTATTCATGGTATGGTTGTGTAAATTTTTCACCTTATTTTATTTCTTTTATTTTAACTTGACAGTATGTAAAATGTTATGGAACTATTTTCATATCAGTATACTTGGATATACCATGTTTCTCATGACTTTTAGATTTAGCACTTATTCACCTACTATCTGCTTTATATATTCCAAAAATTTGTCATGGTTCTGATCTGGTGGTAGCACCATTTCTAGGGGTTCCACTGTTGCTATCAATTTAATTCTAGTTTTGTGCTTTTTTTCTGTTATTCCAGCGTGCTGTGAAGGACATTCTGATTACTTACAATTTTCTGCAGAAGGCGTGTGGGGCAGGGATGGGGTAAGATAAAGAATATGAAGTTTTTTACTTTCTTTAATGGAACTGAAAGCTGGCTGAATTTAAAGAGAGAGCTACTTATAAGACTTCCATGACAGAACATTCCAGTAATTATGTGCAGAAACTATATAGCCCTGACAAAGACCCTGAAATATATATATACAAGATGCTAATACTTATATATAAGATGCTACTGCATGTAGCAAGAATGGAGTATCACTAATGAATGAAGACAGTAAGGATTAGTCAAAAAACGATGCTTAGAAAATTGACTACTGATAAATAAACGTGTAATTGTATCACTATATCGTAATATATGCACACATATACAATGCATATGTGTAATATATAACAGATCATACATACAGATTTTATACATAGAGTAATTATTGGCACATTTAGGAGGCTGTGTAAGAAATGAAACTAGGAGAGAGTAGTATAAACTATTTTAGAAGAAAAAATTGCAAGAAAAATGATAAATTTATTTGACTATATACAAATTTAAAATTATGTCAGGAAATTAAAATTTGTGAATAAACAGAAAATAATTTGTAACTATGTCAGATTTACGTTCAATGTCATATATAAAGAACTTTTAGAAATGGTAAGACATTGTACTTAATACTAGTAATGAAAGAAACCAAAATTAAAACTATTTCCACTTCTCAAATTGAAGAAGGTTGTGAACAATCTGTTTAGATGAGTGTGATAAAATGGACTTTCAAATAATGCTGATGGCAATATAAATTAATTCAATATTACCAGGAAGCAATTTGATTATTTGATTTGTGTGTGTGTGTGTGACTGTTTTTCATTATATCTGCAGGCAAGATTCTTATAGTGTGATCAATATTTCTCTACAAGAAACACCATCCCAGGATCATTCAATATAATGACAGTATTGTGAAAGGCAATTTGCAACAATGCATGATTGACTTTATTATTAAATAGCCAGTGAAGTCAATATTATGCCATCATTACATGTTTATTTTAAGAATTTTTCAGGCCCATGGAAAAAAAGCTCATAATGCAATCTCAAACACAGAGGCAAAATATTTACATGTAGAAAAAAATAGAAGAAAATACTCTCAAGTATATTTTCTATAGTTAGTTTTCTACAGTGAGCTTTACTGAAATTATTTGATTTAAAATGAAGTAAGAATCTTTTCATAGGAGAAAAATCAAATCTTTGAGCTGGGAGACCCCTTACAGGCCACTTGGTCCAGTCACCCACAGTAACCCAGTCTTTAAGTTCAGCCGATTATAGTGGTGTGTTCATTACCTGTAACCTCCTCTCAAGCCATGCCAGTTTGTTACTCTTGCCACGATTCTTGCTTAACATGCTTCCAGACCCTTCCCTCTGTTGGAATTTCCTTTTTACCTGTCCCAAAGGGTAACCTTACAATTTTTTAAGTTTCTTTAACAGTGCCCTTAAAAAAGAACATTTTAGGATGTTAGTAATTTAAATGTTAAACTATTCAAAATTTGCAAACAGCTGAAAAAAATCTGAAGTTCTTGGAGTGTTGCCTGTAGAGGTACTGTTGTTTGATGCCTAGGGGCCTGTTTCTGTCATCAAGCTGCCTTAGGAGTTACTATCAGCTGTGTTTCCTCATGTGTAAAATGGGGTTTGTCATAGGGCCTGCCCCACCGCGGTCCTTTCTCTGTGTCTATTTCTGTTTGGTTTGTTCTTTTTGTTTTTCAAATTCCACATCTAAGTGAAACCATATGGTGTAAGTTTATATTCCGTGATATATATGTACCACATCTTTATTCATCCATCTTCCATGGCTTCCGTATCTCAGTTATTGTAAATAGTGCTGCAATAAACAGAGGGGTGCTTTTCAAATTAGTGATTTTGTTTTTCTTTGGGTAAATTCCCAGAAGTGGAATTGTTGGATTGTATAGTATTTATCTTTTTAGCTTTTTGAGAAGCCTCCTTACCGCTTTCCATAGTGGCTGCACCAATTTAAATTCCCGTCAACAATGTATGTGGATTCCCTTTTCTCTACATCCTCACCAACACTTGTTATTTGTTCATTTACTTATTTATTTTTTGATATTAGCCATTCTGACAGGTGTGAGGTGATATCTCATTGTGGCTTTGATTTGCATTTCCTGATGATTAGTGATGTGGAGCATCTTTTCATGTGCCTGTTTGTTGTCTATCTTCTTTGGAAAAATGTCTGTTTTCTAAATCAGATTATTACTTTTTTGGGGTTCAGTTGTATGATTTTTTAAAATATATTTTGGATATTAATCCCCTATTAGATATATCATTTGCAAATATATTCCCCCATTCAGTATACTGTCTTTTCATTTTTATGGTTTCCTTTACTGTACAGCATAAGCTTTTTAGTTTTATGTGGTCCCTTTTGTTCACTTTTCCTTTTCTTTCTCTTGCTTGAGAAGACTTATCTAGAAGAAAATGAGTAATACTGATGTTCAAGAGTTTACTGTCTGTGTTTTCTTCTAAGAGTTTTATGGTTCCAGGTCTTAAATATATTTAAGTCTTTAATCTATTCTGAGTTTATTGTTGTGTATGGTGTAAGATAATGATTTAGTTTAATTTTTTTGCATGTAGCTATCTAGTTTTTCCAACACCATTTATTGAACAGACAGTCTCTTCCCCATTGTATATTCTTGCCTTCTTTGTCATGTATTAATTGACCATGTAAGTGTGGGTTTATTTCTGGGCTCTCTATTTGGTTCCATTGATCTATGTGTCTGTTTTTGTGCCAGTTCCAGATTGTTTTGATTACTATAGATTTATAGTATAGTTTGAAATCAGGGAATGTGATACTTTGGCTTTCTTAGGATTGCTTTGGCTATTCAGGGTCTTGGTAGTTGTGTTAGGCAGAAAGACAGAGATGAGCGGTGTGGAGAGAGAATAAAGTCAGTAAAGCCTACTAAAAGGGACTCAAAGAGTTAACCAGGTAAAACCAGAGAGCAAGAAAGAACTCACCATGTTAATTAGTTAATTAGTTGAAATTTCAAAGGCCAGGAGTAAATTTGAATGTCTGGATATTCCCCAGTTGAAAAACAATTTCCAGATAAAGAAAAGTATCAGAGCGCAACCCATGTCTTCACTGTACCAATTAGATTAGGCCTCCAAGGCCAGAGATTGTCCATCAAGGACTTCTGTGCCCAACCCAGTGAGGTACAGCAGGGATATGGGACCAGGGTCAGGCCATTGTAAAATCTACTTAGCCTGAGAGAAAAGCCCAGTTGATTCTTGAACTTAATCTATATGCTGTTCTTCCTCTCCTTCCAGCCCCTGAATCAATTAAATAACTTCATAACCAAGACAGGAGATAGACCTCTGAAATGTAAACAAACCTATGTAGATAAAGAATGCTGAGATACAGACCAACACAGTCCCCTAAATAACCCTATTCTTAAAACAAAACTTAAAAAGATTGTCAGTCACCTGTATACATCATGCCTTATGCTGACCCTTACCCAAAAGGCTGTATAAAACCCCAGACCCTAAACCCTTAAGTGCACCTCCTCTTGGAGGTTGCCTGCACTCCCCTTTCTTCAAGTGTGTGTACATTTTACCTTAAATAAAGACTTCTTACTGCTCAACTTACATTTTGTCTCTGCACTCTTCCAGTGGTAAGCTTCTTTGTCACTTTGCTTTTTATTCTATTTTCCAGACTTAAGCACAAGTCTTCACTCTGTCTCTGTTCTACTCCAGATAAGTTAGGAGGGGCTACTGAGAGCTCTGATTTAGGATTGCAAGTTCCTATCACCTGGGTGACCCAGACAAGGCTGCAGCTATATGATCATGCTCCTTAGTAGCCTGCCTGAATATCTCCTTTCTTTGCCTTTGGGAAGCTCTCAGAACATAATTTCACTCCATCCAGTGCTCTGCGGCTCCCCTAAATCCTGTGGTGGTAGGGGCTTAGTTCCCACACCAGGCAGATTCAAGTGGATGCTGGGCACCAGGTGACCCTGGCTTTAGGAGTTGGCAAGGCATTTGCTCGGTGCCGATCAGGAGTTTAATGAGCTTCCCTTTCCTCTTTCTGTTCTTTCTTGCTCTCTACTACTTGCAAGGCAGCCGCCATTCCCTGCTATTCTTGCTTTAATGAATTCCTTCATTACCTTTCATTCTGACTGGGAACTACATCTCTGAGCCAAATTCCTTCCCAACAGTTCCATACAAATTTTAGGATTATTTTCTCTAACTTTGGGCAGCATGGCCATTTTAACAATATTATTTTTTCCTTTTCATAAGCATGGGATATTTTTCTATTTACTTGTGTTGTCTTCAGTTTCTCTCATCAATGTTTTATAATTTTCAAAGTATAGATCTTTCACTTACTTGGTTAGATTTGTTCCTAAGTATGTTATTCTTTTTGAAGCAATTGTTAATGGGATTGTTTTCATTTCTCTTTCTGCTAGTTCATTATTTGTATATAGAAATGCAACAGATTTCTTTATATCCTGCAACTTCACTGAACTCACTTATTCTAATAGGTTTTTGGTTGTCTTTAAGGCTTTCTATATATAGTATCATGTCTTTTGCAAGTAGTTACAATTTTACTTCTTCCTTACCAGGTTGGATGCTTTTTATTTATTTTTCTTATCTAATGGCTCTGGGTAGGACTCCTAGTATTATGTTGAATAAAAGTGGTGACAGGGAGCATCCTTGTCTTGCTGCTGATCCTAGAGGAAAAACTTTCAGTTTTTCACCATTGAGTATAATGTTACCTGTAGGTTTGTTATATATGGCCTTTATTATGTTGAGAGTGTGCCTTCTATACCCTCTTTGTTTTGAGTGGTCTTATCATGAATGGATATTAAACTTTATCAAATGTTTTTTCAGCATCTATTGTAATGATCGTATGGTTGTTATTCCTTTTGTTAATGTGATCTATCATGTTGATTGATTTATAAATAGTGAACCATCCTTGCATCCCTGGAATAAATGGTGGTGAATGATCTTTTTAATGTATTTTTGAATTTGGCTTGCTAATATTTTGTTGAAGATTTTTCCATCTATCTTCTTCAGGGATATTGGCCTGTAGTTTTCTTATTTGTAGTGTCTGTCTGTTTTCAGTACCAGAGTAATGCTGGCCTCATAGAATGAATTTGGAAGCTTTACTTTCTCTTCAATTTTTTGGAACAGTTTGAGAAGAGGTATTAAACTCTTCTTAAAATGTTTGGTATAATTTATCTGTGAAACCATCTGGTCCTGGAATTTTGTTTATTGGTAGTTTTTTTATTATAAATTCAGTTTCATTACTAGTAATCAGTCTGTTCAGACTTTCTATTTTTTCCTGGTTCAGTCTTAGAAGATTTTAGTTTTCTAGGAATTTATCCATTTCTTCTAATTTGTTCAATTTGTTGGCATGTAATTTTTCACAGTAATCTCTTATAATAGTTTGTATTACTGTGGTGTCAATTATAACTTCTCTTTCATCTCTGATTATATATTTATTTAAGTCCTCTTTTTTCTTGATGAGTTTAGCTAAAGATTTATCAATTTTGTTTCTTTTCAGAGAACCAGCTCTTAGTTTCATTGATCTTTCATCAGTAAAAAGTATTGGTTTTTAGTCTCTCATTTATTTCCACTCTGATCTCTGTTATTTCTTTTCTTTAGCTGACTTTGGGCTTTTTAATTTTTCCAGCTCCTTTAGGTGTTGGGTTAGATTGTTTATTTGAGGTGTTTCTTGCTTCTTGAGGTGGGAATAAACATCCCTCTTAGGACTGCTTTTTCTGCACCCCCCAAATTTTGAACTGTTGTATTTCTATCTTCATTATTCTTCAAGTATATTTTTATTTCCTCTTTGATTTCTCTAATGACCCATTGGTTGTTTAGTAGCATGCTCTTTAGCTTCCCTGTGTTTGTTTTTTTTCTATGTTTTTTTCTTGTAATTTATTTCCAGTTTCATACCACTGAAGCTGGAAAAGATGCTTGACATGATTTTGGTCTTCTTCAATTTATCAAGACTTGCTTTGTGGCCTACCATTTGATCTGTCTGGAGATTGTGCACTTGATGTTTGAAAATACAATTGAAAAGAATGTATTTTACTGAAGTCACTGATATGTTCTTCTGCATCTTCTAATATGTTGATGTCTTCTAGTGTATTTTTCATTTCATTTATTTTATTCTTCATCTTTAATTGGTTCTTCTTTATATTTTCTGTCTGTTTGTTGAGGTTCTCATTGAGTGTATCCACTCTTCACTCAAGCCTGGTGAGCATCTTTATAACCATTACTTTGAACTCTTTATCTGGTAAATTGCTTAACTCTGTTTCATTTAGTTATTTTTGTGAAGTTTTGTCATGTTCTTTTGTTTCAAACACATTTCTCTGTCTCTTCATTTTGTTTGACTTTCTGTGCTTGATTCTATGACTTAGTTGAAAAGGCTGTATCTCCTTATCTTGCAGGAATGGCCTTGTGTAGGGGAGTCCACTGGGTAGACTGCATGTATCTGGTGGTTTTGGTTGGCTGGCTGGAGGCTAACTGAAAATGAGACAGTGTGAACATTTCCCTGTTTCAGGGCCCCCAGGGCATGTTTAAGGGGGCATGGTTGGAGGGGCTTCTGAATGTGTACCAGTGGGTCTGCATTGGTGGGGAGGTGGCAGGCCATTGTACTCTCCAAGGGAACCCCACGTCAGTGGTACTGTGTCCATGCCTGCAGTGCAGTGGTTGCCCGAGTGCACTCTGCAGGGGTCAGGTGACTGGCCCTCTGTCCGTGCTGCAGCAGCAGGCTTGAGTACATTCTCTCGGGACCCCCATGTCAGTAGCAGCCACTTATGCAACTGGAGCAGCAGTGGGCTGGTGGGGTGGCATGCTCTGGGGATCTTCTGGTTGGGTGCTGGGTGATAGGTGGGCTTGAGGGGATAAGCTTGGGCAAGCACTGCCATTGATACTGCTCTACAGGACTGCTAGATCTCAGCTGGCTTGTCTGGGTACAGGCAGGGGTGGGAGGCAACCTAGGCCAAGTCTGGAATGGGTGTGTGCTCTTGGACCCAGCTCCCCACAGCACCTCCAGGGTAGGGAAAGAATGTAAACCATGGCACTTGCCAGCACTTCAGATACCGGACGGAGTTCCAGCAGTTCCATTGCCAAATGGCCCATGCTTTAGGTCTAAAAACTAGGTTTTTTCTCTTACAATCTAGATGCACTTTAAAGTGCTGCTTTTCTTCTGTGCCCCAGGGAAGGGGATTTGCGTTGTGGTCGCTCAGCAATGACCCTCCCCTGGGGGCAGGGGGTTCTCTCTATTATCATGTCTCTGCCTCTCCTGCTGTTTTTTATGTGACCTTTCTATCCCTCCCTGTGGAGAAGGTGTTTGCTCAGGCCTCAGTTCTCAAGTGAATCAGTCTGTGTGTAGGTACAGATTCAGGGTGTAGGCGGGAGGGGGTAAGTCAGGCGCTTTCCATGCCAACATCGTCCCCTCTCTCTTTCCAAATGGAAATTTTAGAAGGGAGAAATACAATAGCCAAAATAAAAACTCAGTGAACTGGCCTCAACAGCAGAATGGAGACCATAGAAGAAAGAATCAGTGAACCTGAGGCCAGGAAACAAATGTTTATAGATGAACGAATGAGTATGTTAGTATGAGGTGTGGTCAGATGTTTAACAGTGACTTGCGGGAATGGCTTTCTTCAATTCTTAGTCAGATGTCCTGGGCATTATTCTCTTTAAGTCTCTAACCTCTCAACGTTCAAGTGAGGTAGTAATCCTAAATCCAGTGTTTCTTGAAGGTTTACTAATGTTTTCACTCATTCATTTGTCAAATATTTATTGAGTGCCTAAAACATGAAAATTGCTGTAGCACTTCCTAGGACTACAAGAAGAATATGACATAGTCTCTACTCTCAGGTAGATTACAGTATAATGAATAAAACATATAAGTAAGCCAATTATTAATGCAGTGTGATAAGTACTATGGTAGCTGCATTTATATACAATCCATTTCATCCCAGGCAAGTAGATTATTTTGGTGTTCTGTACTCTAGTTTCAGCCTAAGCAATAAAATCCACAAATATGTCACCTTGAAGTTTGAAGTATATTTTCTCTAGTGCACATAAAAATAAGTACATATTTATTAACATAAAAATGTCATTTCTGTGCCACTTTAAATATCTAGTTTATGGCCCTCATTACCTGGCATAACATGCATGGGGAAATACCGTTTTAAGGGTAGCTCTGCCAAACTAGAAATACAGGAACCTAGTTAAGCAACAGTGTATTTTAAAAAGAGCTATTCACTTTTATAATTGTTTTTCAGGTTTGTGGAAGGAATGCTTAACATTTGTTACAATGCCATTGATCGTCATATTGAAAATGGTAAAGGAGATAAGATTGCAATCATCTATGACAGTCCTGTTACAAATACCAAAGCAACTATAACCTATAAAGAAGTCCTGGAGCAGGTAATAGCATAAACTTCCTATGTATGTTATTTGGAAATCATACAGAAATTATGGCATACATTCCCATTGAATAACTTTTAATTTGCTTAATTCATTGACATGTTACCATGTTTTTCTTTTGATGCACATTGGGAATGAATAGAGGTTTGTTAACTCACTTATTTTTCCCCCCTTAAATGTATATGTCATAATGCTGGAAGATACTCATTTTACTGGGAGAGGTTAAGAATACATTTCAGTCCTCTCCTGGCCTTCATTTCCATCTACACTGGTATCACCTTAGTCCGGCTGCTTTCAGCTGACGTCCCTATTACCAGGTGCTGATCATGTTAGATTGTCACCTCAAATGACACCAGAGTTTTCTTCCTAAGAAACAACTACTTAAAACCTTTCATTTTTTTTTTTTTTCATGACTGGGATTTACTGGAAATAAGTGATTTATTGGAACAATTCTATTGTCAAAAAAAAGAGGTTTTTTAACTTGCTCAAAGTATAGAAAGGTTGTATTTTTCATTGGTAAGAGGCCACTTGTAGGCTTGTATGTAATAGCAATAATAGTCTTTGCACCGCCTAGTGATTTTCTGATTTTTTACATTTATTTTATAGTTTATGATTGTTTCATTATGTGATTTAAGTATTAAATAGAGCCTACCTGGTCTAATACGATCTGAACAGTTAATGCCTGTCATAAGACCAGTTTTAATGGAATGCTATTGAAAATACTAGTTTAAAAGGTTACCAAAGTGATTTGGGTGGTCATTTGGGGAAATGTCCTTTAAACTCTGCGAGGCACATCCTCTACTATGTATAACATATGCTATCATCTCTCTGTCTCTATTTTTAGACTTAAAAAAATTAATGACAAGCTTTTACCTATAGTTATATGTAAACTGATTATGTATTCTTCTCTAGAAGATTTCCAGCTTAGTCAAAATTGGCTAAGTATTTAGGTAAACATTAGGCAATGACTAGAGGAAAGCAAAATTAATTTCTTTAAAGTGTCAACTATTTACAAATATCCTTCCGTATGTCACTAAAACCCTGGGAGAGATTTGATTTTACTTATGTTGACAAAATTTTAGCATTAAAAAACAAACAAACCAGGAGTACTGAACTATGACCTTCAGAATTCATGTTGAATGGCAAAATTTTAAAAACAAAAGTCCAGAACTGAGAATCACATGATTCCTTTTCGGATTTAAGTGCCCACTTCATTCAGAGATCCTCAAAATTATCCTGACATTATCTCCAGAAACCTCAAACTTTGGTATAAATGATCACACACTCACAAAACACTTCTGTGGTTCTTTTTGGCCTTTATCCTAATTATGCTATACAGAGTCATTCTGCAATCCAGGTTTAAAACCTTTTCTATAAAAATGACTGTTAATTCAGAGAGTAAACTCTGGACCCCTGTGATGTACAAGACACTTTGGACCCAGATCACAGCATCCCTCCGAGCTGCTTTTCCCGGCATTCCCAGCCACGAACACAAGTCTTTTTCCCCCTGGGTGTCCCATCAGGCCCGCGGGCACTGCGGGAACTTTACAGCTCTTTGCACATCTTTGTTCCTTCCCTTTATTTGCTCTTTTTTAGTTCTAGTGATGTGGAGCATCTTTTCATGTGTCTGTTAGCCATCTGAATTTCTTCTTTGGAGAACTGTCTTTTCATATCCTCGCCCATTTTTTAATTGGGTTATTTGCTTTTTGGGTGTTGAGGTGTGTAAGTTCTTTATATATTTTGGATGTTAACCACCTGTCGGATATGTCATTTACAAATATATTCTCCCATACTGTAGGATACATTTTGTTCTGTTGATGGTGTCCTTTGCCATACAGAAACTTTTTAGTTTGATGTAGTCCCATGAGTTCATTTTTGCTTCTGTTTCCCTTGCTCGAGGAGATGCGTTCAGGAAGAAGTTGCTCCTGCTTATATTCAGGAGATTTTTGCCTATGTTGTCTTCTAAGAGTTTTATGGTTTCATGACTTACATATTCAGGTCTTGATCCATTTCGAGTTTACTTTTGTGTATGGAGTTAAACAATAATCCAGTTTCATTCTCTTGCATGTAGCTGTACAGTTTTGCCAACACCAGCTGTTGAAGAGGCTGTCATTTCCCATTGTATGTCCATGGCTCTTTTATCATATATTAATTGCCCTTATATGGTTGGGTTTATATCAGGGCTCTCTAGTCTGTTCCATTGGTCTATGGGTCTATTCTTGTGCCAGTACCAAATTGTTTTGAGTACTGTGGCTTTGTAGTAAAGCTTGATGTTGGGGAGCATAATCCCCCCAGTGTTATTCTTTCTTCTCAGGATTGCTTTGGTTATTCGGGGTCTTTTGTGATTCCATATGAATTTTAGAACAATTTTCTCTAGTTCGTTGAAAAATGCTGTTGGTATTTTGATAGGAATTGCATTGAATCTTTAGATTGCTTTAGTCAAGATGGCCATTTGGACAATATTAATTCTTCCTATCCATGAACATGGGATGTGTTTCCATTTATTGGTATCTTCTGTAATTTCTCTCATGAGTGTCTTGTAGTTTTCAGAGTATAGGTCTTTCACTTCCTTGGTTAGGTTTATTCCTAGGTATTTTATTCTTTTTGATGCAATTGTGAATGGAATTGTTTTCCTGATTTCTCTCTCTGCTAGGTCATTGTTAGTATATAGGAATGCCACAGATTTCTGTGTACTAATTTTGTATCCCGCAACTTTGCTTAATTCAGATATTAGATCTAGTAGTTTTGTAGTGGATTCTTTAGGATTTTTTATGTATAATATCATGTCATCTGCGAACAGGGACAGCTTAACTTCTTCCTTGCCAATCTGGATGCCTTTTATTTCTGTTGTCTGATTGCCGTGGCTAGGACCTCAAGTACTATGTTGAATAGAAGTGGGGAGAGTGGGCATCCTTGTCTTGTTCCTGATAGTAAAGGAAAATCTTTCAGCTTCTTGCTGTTAAGTATAATGTTGGCTGTGGATTTGTCATATATGGCCTTTATTATGTTGAGGTACTTGCCCTCTATACCCATTTTCTTGAGAGTTTTTATCATGAATGGATGTTGAATTTTGTCAAATGGTTTTCCCGCATCTAGGAGATGCTCATGTGGTTTTTGTCCTTCTTTTTGTTAATGTGGTAGATGATGTTGATGGATTTTCGAATGTTGAACCATTCTTGCATCCCTAGAATAAATCCTACTTGATCATGGTGTATGATCCTTTTGATGTATTTTTGAATTTGGTTTGCTATTTTGTGGGGTATTTTTGCATCTATGTTTGTCAGGGATATTGGTCTGTAGTTTTATTTTTTTGTGGTGTCTTTGCCTGGTTTTGGTATTAGAGTGATGCTGGCCTCATAGAATGAATTTGGAAGTATTCCCTCTTCTTCTACTCCTTGGAAAACTTTAAGGAGGATGGGTATTTGGTCTTCACTAAATTTTGATAAAAGTCAGCAGTGAAGCCATCTGGTCCAGGTGTTTTGTTCTCAGGTAGGTTTTTGATTACCAGTTCAATTTTGTTGCTGGTAATTGGTCTGTTGAGATTTTCTGTTTCTTGCTTGCTCAGCCTTGGAACATTGTATTTTCCTAGAACGTTTTCCATTTCTTCTAGGTTATCCAGTTTGTTAGCATACAATTTTTCATAGTATTCTCTCATAATTCTTTGTATTTCTGGGGTGTCTGTAGTAATTTTTCCTTTTTCATTTCTGATCTGTTTATGTGAGTAGACTCTCTTATTTTCTTGATAAGTTTGGCTACAGGTTTATCTATCTTGTTTATTTTCTTGAAGAAACAGCTTTTGCTTTCATTGATCCTTTCTATTGTTTTATTCTTCTCAATTTTATTTATTTCTGCTCTAATCTTTATTATGTCCCTCCTTCTACTGACTTTGGGTCTCATTTGTTCTTTTTCTAGTTTCGTTAATTGTGAGTTTAGACTGCTCATATGGGATTGTTCTTCTTTCCTGAGGTAGGCCTGTATTGCAATATCCTTTCCTCTTAGCACGGCCTTCGCTATGTCCCACAGATTTGGTGGTGTTGAATTATTGTTGTCATTTGTCTCCATATATTGCTTGATCTCTGTTTTTATTTGGTCATTGATCCATTGATTATTTAGGAGCATGTTGTGAAGCTCCATGTGTTTGTGGGATGTTTTATTTTCTTTGCATAATTCATTTCTACTTTCATACCTTTGTGGTCTGAGAAACTGGTTGGTACAATTTCAATCTTTTTGAATTTACCGAGGCTCTTTTTGTGGCCTAGGATATGATCTATTCTTGAAAATGTTCCATGTGCACTTGAGGAGAATGTGTATTCTGCTGCTTTTGGGTGTAGAGTTCTGTAGATATTTGTTAGGTCCATCTGTTCTAATGTGTTGTTCAGTGCTTCTGTCTCCTTATTTTCTGTCTGGTTGATCTGTCACCGAGTGAGTGGTGTGTTGAAGTCTCCTAGAATGACTGCATTGCATTCTATTTCCCCCTTTAATTCTGTTAGTATTTGTTTCACATATGTAGGTGCTTCCGTGTTGGGCATGTAGATATTTATAATGGTTATATCTTCTTGTTGGATTAACCCTTTTATCATTTTGTAATGTCCTTCTTTGTCTCTTGTGACTTTCTTTGTTTTGAAGTCTATTTTGTCTGATATAAGTACTGCAACTCCTGCTTTTTTCTCCCTGTTAGTTGCATGAAATGTCTTTTTAGGTCCCTTCACTTTTAGTCTGTGTATTTCTTTAGGTTTAAAGTGAGTCTCTTGTAGGCTGCATATAGATGGGGGATCTTGCTTTTTTATCCATTCAGTAACTCTATGTCTTTATTGGTGCATTCAGTTTATTTATATTTAGGGTGATTGTCGATAGGTATGTACTTACTGGTGTTGCAGGCTTGAGATTCATAGTTACCAAAGGTTCAAGCTTAACTTCCTTACTATCTAAGAGTCTAACTTAACTCACTTAATATGCTATTATGAACACAATCTAAAGGTTCCTTTTTTTTTTCTCCTCCTTTTTCTTCCTCCTCCATTCTTTATATGTTATGTATCATATTCTGTACTGTTTGTGTATTCTTTAATGACTTTGGGGATAGTTAATTTAATTTTGCATTTGCTTAGTAATTACCTGTTCTACTTTCTTTACTGTGGTTTTATTACCTCTGCTGACAGCTATTAAACCATAGGAACACTTCCATCTATAGCAGTCCCTCCAAAATACACTGTAGAGATTGTTTGTGGGTGGTAAATTCTCTCAGCTTTTGCTTATCTGGGAATTGTTTAATCCCTCCTTCAAATTTAAATGATAATCTTGCCAGATAAAGTAATCTTGGTTCAAGGTCCTTCTGCTTCATTGCATTAAATACATCATGCCACTCCCTTCTGGCCTGTAAGGTTCTGTTGAGAAGTCTGATGATAGCCTGATGGGTTTTCCTTTGTATGTGACCTTATTTCTGTCTCCGGCTGCTTTTAATAGTCTGTCCTTATCCTTGATCTTTGCCATTTTAATTACTATATGTCTTGGTGTTGTCTCCTTGGGTCCCTTGTGTTGGGAGACCTGTGCACCTCCATGTCCTGAGAGACTATCTCCTTCCCCAGATTGGGGAAGTTTTAAGCAATTACCTCCTCAAAGACACTTTCTATCCCTTTTTCTCTCTCTTCTTCTTCTGGTACCCCTATAATGCGAATATTGTTCCATTTGGATTGGTCACACAGTTCTCTCAATATTCTTTCATTCTTAGAGATCCTTTTTTCTCTCTGTGCCTCAGCTTCTTTATATTCCTCTTCTCTAGTTTCTGTTTCATTTGTCATCTCCTCCACCATATCCAATCTGCTTTTAATACTGTCCTTTGTGCCCTTCAATGATTGGATCTCCGACTGGAATTCATTCCTGAGTTCTTGAATATCTTTCCGTACCTCCATGAGCATGTTAATGATTTTTATTTTGAACTCCCTTTCAGAGAAAGTCATGAAGTCAATATCATTTAAATCTTTCTCAGGAGTTGTATTAATAATTTTACTCTGGACCAGGTTTCTTTGGCATTTCATATTTGTGTATGGCACCCTCTAGTGCCCAGAAACTCAACTCTCTGGAGCTGCTCAGTCCTTGAAGCAATGTCGGGGATTGCAGGGTAGTGGTATTGGTGCCTGGGGGGAGGAAAGAGTTGTTTCCTGCTTCCTGGCTGCTATGCCTGTCTCCATTGCCTTTCCCAGTTTGCAGGTCCAGTGGGGCTGGCTCAGTAGGCTGCCTGTCATGGAAGGGGTTTTTGGAGCTGTGTAGGCAGCCAGGGAGCTGGAGTACCTGAAGATCGTGAAAGCTCCCAATCTGCTAGGCAGAGTGCACCTGGTCAATTTTGTCTACCTGTCCTTTCTCCTGAGGAGTAAGCTCTGTGCAATCCTTGCGCCTTTAGCAGCTCTCTTGCTAAGGGCTTCTTTGTTAGGAAGTCTCTCAGACTGCCCGCCTTTCTTTTGTCCCAGAGCAGCTTGATGTGGATCCCTGCTTTCCAAAGGCAGCTGGAATCTTAGTGTCTCCAGGAATTCTGCCTGTCTTAGGTTTCCAACCCCCTAATTACGAGAGTATTATGCAAGCACCATGAAATGTAGGTTTGTGCTCCCAGAGCAGATCTCTGGAGTTAGGTATTCAGCAGTCCCAGTTCTCCACTCCCTCCCTGCTCCGTTCTTCTTCCTCCCACCAGTGAGCTGGGGTGGGGCAAGGGCATGGATCCCATAGGGCCACAGCTTTAGTGCGTTACCCTTTTCTGTGAGGGCTGCTCTTGTCTCCAGGTGTATGCAGTCTGGCGCTGTCATCTTCCCTGTTGCTCTTTCAAGAGTAATTGTATTAGTTATATTTTCGTATTATATGCAGTTTTAGGAGGAAGCCTCTGTCCCTCCTCTCATGCTGCTATCTTTAATCCTCCTGAGGCCATGTTTTCTTATAAGAGACCATGTAACTTCCCTGATAATCTATTATACTCCATGTTTTATTTTAGTTTTGCATTTTCAGTTTTTATATGAGGTTTTTTATGATTAAAAACTTATTCCTATGATTTGGGTATATTGGGCACAGTTTCACTTATTTAATAATCAGGCCTAAAATACTAGTGAATCTTAATTGGTATACTGATTAGGAAGCTTATTTCTATATCATAAAAATATTATCTATGTCAACATCCTGAGTTGATATGAAACCAGTGGGAGTCAAAGAAAAAGCTTTAGAGAAACATTAAATAAGTTAAATAATGGTTGTTGCTTTTCTCCTTCTCAACTACATAAATGTGTATGTTAAACACATGCACATTTTGCTTAGAAAGCTTTCTGCTAACTCATCTTGATTTTCTAATATTGAGTCAAGACTCTGAGACCCTTTTGAGGTTTGACCTGGTTCATTGGTTTCGGTTAGCCTGACATCAAAGTACTTAAAAGGCCTGTTTCTCTCACCTGCTGATGGTTTCTGATTTCCCCCAGGCCTTTCTTCTCCCAACTCCTAAAGGAGGCACTGTGAGAAAAGAGGGAGGCATCATGCTCTGCTTTGATTACCTGCTTCTGGTTCCCTGGGGCCTTTATTTTATGAAGTAGAGAACACAGAGGAAGAAAGATTAATGGGTAATGCCACACTGAGAACGAGCAAAGAGAAGAGCCTTTGTATTTTACTTACTTTAATCTCCTTTGTCTCATTTCTACTGGGAGTTTCAGGCTAGGTAAACCTTGATTAAGTTAGTTAGCATTTCTAACTTAATTAGTGAACCAACTAATTCTAGGCTAAATTGTTACCGTTGCATGAAGGATCTGAAGATTTTTACCGGATGATTCAAAAGAGCTTTTCCAAAACAACCTCCTTTTAGGTAGATCTGATAACTTAAGCAAGCCTTTGTTAAGATTTCTATAAAGAGATTTAAGCCTGGGTCAAGATCCGTCTTTCATTCATTCAACAGGTATTTTATTTTGTAAGCCAAAACCTGTTAGGAACAAGGGATATAAGGCAAATAGAACCATTCCATATTTTTAAGAAACTAAAAAAAATGTGTACGTAATAAAGGCTTTGTTAGGGGGTAATATTATATTCTGTGGAATCACATAGGAAGACACCCAGTTTAGCCTGAGATAAATGGAGCATAGGAAGGCTTTCTGGCAGAGTCATGCCCCAAATCTGCCCAAATGATCAAAAGTGAGAAGGGAATTGGGTGGGGAGAAGGAGGGTCCCACAGAGAGAAGGAAGGGCACGTGGAGAGAGACTGAGTGAAGAGAGCCCAGTGCCAGCACAAGGGGGTAGGGAGCAGGGCTCCAGTGACCCAGACTGGGAGGATTCTGAGTGCCATACGAATGATTTGTGCTTTATTCTGAGGGTGGTGGAAGACCCAAAAGCCAGTGTTCTCTGTGACCTGTGGGTCTGTGTGATGTGGCTCCTGTGACCTCCTTCCCAGGCCCACTACATTCACAGCACACCCCAGCCTGCCCTGCCTCCTGCAGTTAACTCTCCTGGCATGCTCCAGTCCTACCTTAGAGTCTTTGTGCTTGCCTACTTTGTGCTTGAAGTAGTTTTCTTCCAGATGTCTTATGGTTCTTGGTGGGCCTGGCTGTTATTTTCTCAGTGAGATCTTCTCTAGCCATATTAAGTACAAATGTTCTTGTTCAGTATAACTTCAAAATTTCCTTTTTTGCTTCTTTTTGAACATTTAGTCACTTCTTACTCAATACCATTCTTTGTATTTGTCTTTCCTGAGGGTTTCAGCCCCCCCGCTGGTTCACTATGGATCTGGTGAGACCGAGAAATAACAGTGGAATGTTCTTGGCATAAAAGGGTTTATAGCCAGCTTTATTCTCACTGTGGTAGGCCTAGCACTAGGATCACTTCTGCATCCAGCAGTCTGCAGGTCTGTAATCCACCTTTCTCTGCCTCCTCCCAGGGCACTGGGCAGAGCTCCTTATATAGTGACTCAGTCAACAATAGCTTATTGCCTACAGGTGTGGAAGCAGCAGCCTAGCAGCAGGCCAATTACATCATCAAGTACTTTAGGTTCAGGTGAGGATCCTGGCCATAGGCACTTCCATTTTCCCCACAATATTTAATCAACCAATCAACCAATCAATCAATTGACTTATTTATTTTTATTAAGATATTATTGATATACAATCATCTGAGCAACATTGTGGTTGTCCCCATTCCCACAATATTTATTTATCTTCTTTAGTGTTGTTTCCTCTTCCAGAATGTAAATTCTGTGAGGGAAGAGATTTTTGTCTTGTTCCCAGAATAGTGCCTTGTACGTAGTAAATGTTTACTGCATGATGAAGGAATGAATGAAATGCCATCTGACACTTTAAAGTGACTCTAGTTTCCTTTATTGCAGGAACTTCTTATCTTTGAATTGTATCAGTAACAGAACTTGATCTTCTTTCCAAGTAGACTCTAACTTCTTACTATCTGTGAAGAATTTTAGCTTACATTTGGGTTGGTAGTGGAAGATGAATATTTCCTCTTTGAATTTTCCATACTTAAATTCAGATCTGTGTTCCAGGAGACATGTAGTTTTTACTGTGTCCCTCTTTTATTAGCTTTTTTCAAGTTAGTAATTACAGGAAACCTCAGAGAAATAAAAGGTGTGTATGAATTTGTAGCATATGTGTATTTTATATATTGCACTTACCATTTTTAGAAATTCCTGCTCTGAATTTATGTTTTCATCTCTAACTTCATTTTGAGTGCATCTCCATGTGTGGTAAATTTGTTCCTTTTGATGTTTAAACAATTAATAATTTTTATGTATGTATTCACTAAATAAGAATATGACCCCTAAAAGTCATTTGAGAGTTTTTTATGAAAATATGTATACATGGAAAACTGATGAAGCCCAACGTGTGCTCATTTTCCTGATTTAATTCAGGCTGAAAGTGTCTGTTATCTCTACTAAAGGTAATTTTCTAAGCTGCAATTAGGGAAGTAATTGTAATTATGAATTTTGAATAATTTAGAGGAGAAAATTACTCTGAAATCAAGGGTTATGTCCCATGAGAAGTCTTCCTCCCAGCTTCTGCTCTTCAGAATTCTCTTCTCAAAGTATAAATTCCATCTGTTCCACAGAATAGTGGCAGACTTGGAGACTCCAGGAAGGAACTGGTGGTTGCCAGTGGGGAGGGGTGTGGGAGGGTGAGTGGGGAGGGTGGGAGAGGGGGATTGAGGGGTGTTTTGTTTGGTGCACATGGTGGGGGATCGCAGGGAGGACAGTGTAGCACAGACAGAGGGGGCAAGTGGTGAATCTGTGGCATCTTGCTGCACCCGAGGACAGTGACTGCATTGGGGTATGGGGTATTTATAATGTGGGTGAATGTAGTGGCCACATTGTTTTTTCATGTGGAACCTTCATAAGAGTGTATATCAATAATACCTTAATAAAAAAAACAAAAACAAAACAAACAAAAAAATTCCATCTGTTCCAATATATGTTAGGGTCAGATAATCTGGTATTTCTTTGCCTGTCACATACCAGTATTTCCTTTAGCAAGAAACTAAAGCACAAAAACCAGAATATGCAAAAATTTAGTCCAGCTAGTGGTTGCCTTTTTGAGGGGAAAAGATACAACAGTGCATGTGATCCGTTTTCTTTTCTTAACTTCCTAAATAAGCAATAAAAACTTCAGATGTATTACAGTCAGCTCCTCTAAAAAGTGTATCTCTAGAAGATAAATTACCTTTTCCATGCTTGGTAAATGTGTGAATACTAAGTATGAGATTGAACTTAGAGTTGTCTGGGTATGTTATTTCCTAACATAAAAATTTTAAAACTTTTATTGAAATGTATATATATTCAGATTAGTGCACAGGTCATGAATATAAAGCTTGATGGATTTTCACAAACAGGACACACCAATGGAACTGGATCAGGAGACAGAATATTTATTTCCAGCCCCCCTGGAAGCCCTTATTATGCCTGCCTTTAGTCATTTCTTTCTCTGTCCTTAAGTGATTGTTACCCAGATACCTTAACACCACCAGCAATGCAGTTTACTTGCTTTGGAACTTTGTATGAATTGATTGATACAGTGTATTCATTTGTGTCTTTTTTCATTTAACTCTTGTTCATGAGATTCTTGTTTTATTGAGAGAGGTTGTCCTTTTGTCTCAGGTAATGACTAGTTTGGAGCTTTTACAAATAATTCTATGCATATGTTTGTGCACAAATTTTGGTGACAATATGTATGCATTGTGTTGGGGATGTTTGTAGGAGTGAAATGGCTGGTTCATGGGAAATTTACATGTTCACCTTGAGTAAAAGTGCCAAACAGTTTTCCAGAGTGGTTGTACCAATTTACATGCCCACCTGTGGTGTCGACACTGGGCATTGAGAATCTCACACCTTTAATTCTGGCCTTTCTGGTGAATGTGTAGCTGTATTGCATGATGGTTTTAATTGGCCTTTCTCTAATGACCAATGAAATTGAGCTCCTTTTTCTGTACTTATTAAGGCCATTTGTTGTTCCACATTTCTGAAATGGGGTATGGGTGGGACTTTATAATTCAGCCTTTTATCGAGCAGTCACAGGTGAATTCTCTGCTTGTTCACCATCTTTCATAGTGTTTTTATGTAGCACTCCAAGGGAAGGTTCTGTTCAGTTTTCAAGCGAATCCTAGGGAAAGAAGACTGTTCACTCAAATATTATAATTGGTTTTTAAATTAGTTACATTTTCTGTGATTGGTTAAACCAGGGTTTATGGTATAACATAAGTTATAACATCAAGTCTTATGCCCATTCCTTTTTTCTGTTGGATTGTTACCATGTTAGCAAGTTTCAGAGAGAAACTTTCTCACAGTTGAACAGGATACCTTATCAATATCAGAAAACCTTAAGAAAAAAGTGATGAAGATCCTTTAGTGCAAGTATTGATGAGGTGAGTGGTTTTAAGAATCTAAAGCCAAGAAGACATTTTCCCCTGTTTTAAACATAATTAACGATAAAGTGTACACTCGACCAGTCTTGACTAGTCATTCTGTGGAAGGAAATGTGGAACGAAATGTCCTCCAGTAGATTATCTTAAAGCAGGAAGCATGAGCCCCCATGTTTAAGGCTATAATTATCTACTGAAGATGATGCGGACCACAGTAAATGCTGCCTGAAGACAGGGGTAATATTTTTATATTTATTTTTTACCTACACAGTGCCTAATTACAGGCCTCATAGCATAAGTTCATGTTGTTTACCGAGTGTATGAATAGACTATTCAAGACTCATTCATTAAAAAGTAAAGGAAGATCTGATTCTTGCATAAGATAAGGTTTGTTTCCAAAAATGTCACTTGTCTCTTCTACATTGTGGGGTTTTTTTTTTTTTTACACTGGGGAATTTTATTTTTTAATGGGATGAGCATCTTCCTTGTTTTAGTGCATTTCCTAAGTGGAGGTTTGTGTCCTCCTTCATCTAAAGCTCTGCTTAAAACATTTATCTTACTTGGCCATCTTGGAAACCTGAAAATCTGGTGCATGGATTTTATTCTTGTATTAGCATAGTGAATTTATTTTTATCATAAATTTGTATTTATCATTAGATGTTTTGTTTTATCTTCAGGGTGGCTAAACTCTGACCTTTTAAAAAGTTAACATAATCAATAAACCATCTGTTTGGAATTTATTTTCCTGGACTGGAATGATGGAATCAAATTTACTTATTTTTTCAAAATGTACTTGTACATCCCCTCATATGTACTTGACACAGCTTTGGACATCATGGACTGTAGTATTGAATGATGCAGTCTTTGTCCACAAGAAAATTGCATTCTGATTAGGGAGATATGTTATGAATAAGAAGATAATATAAATGAAGAAAAATATAAGGCCCGAGAGTAACTTGGGCTGCCGTTTTGGATACTTTTGTCAGGGAAAACTACTTGGCACTGAGGACATGACCCAAATAAAGACTGGGAGAGCCCATGTGAACATTTGAGTGAAAATCCTATCAGGCAGAGGCCCTGAAGCAAGAATGGACTCCCACTGAGGTGAACTGGGGGCCAGTGATGAGGGAGAAAGTGGGGCTGGGGGAGTATCCAGGAGTCAGACAGATCCTATGGGACCTTACAGGCCAGGCTAAAGACTACCTTTACTCTAAGTATGATGGGAAGCTGCATCTTGTTACAAGAATCACTTTGGCTTCTCTGAAGAAGAGACTGTAGTGGGTAAGAGTGGGAACCGGGAGATGACATATGGTCCAGGAGAGAAATGAATAGGCACTACTTAGCTTAAGCCCCCATAACAATAGCAGCATTTGCTTACATGTGGGTGGTTAAAGGACATAATATGGTTTTGCTGAGTGGAAGCTATTCCACATATGTCTCTTATCTTGGGTCTCCAGCTACACCTACTGGGTTTGCAAAAAGTCTGGTTCAGCCTTTTATCGAGCAGCCACAGGTGAATTCTGTGCTTGTTCACCATCTTTCATAGTGTTTTTATGTAGCACTCCAAGGGAAGGTTTCTGTTCAGTTTTCAAGCGAATCCTAGGGAAAGAAGACTGTTTCCTCAAATATTATAATTGTTTTTTAAATTAGTTACATTTTCTGTGATTGGTTAAACCAGGGTTTATGGTATAACATCATTGCAGCTTGAAATGTGCTTTCTTGTCTTCTCTTTCATATAATTTTCTTTGACATGGTCCTGAGGTTGTCCATGATTGTTTTTTATGATAATTTGGACACTAACACTATCTTTCACATATAAACATGATTTTCTTTAGATGGAGATACTTGGTGTTCATGAGGAAAATGCTAATTTACTCTATAGATCACAGCCTTTGGTCAGTCTCAGCTAACATTTATATTCGTAATGGGCATTTGGTCATGAAATTATATTAACCCACAGACTGTTTCTAAATGAAGCCTTTTCTGAATGAATACATCTTTATAATGTTAAACTCTTTTTTCATTATTTACACTAATATGTTTTCTCATTTTATAATTCTAAAAATTGAAATTTTTATTTGTGTCTAAAACAAACAATATACATAAAACATACATGTTATGTATAACCCACATATATGTGTATACCATTTTACATTACATGATATCTGTTGCTATGTTTTATTATTTTATCATTGCTATTCATGTATGTTATTTTTTCCTGGACTCAGAATTTTTTGCTTTAAGGACCATGTCTTCCTCATTTTTGTATCTCTGGACTTCATTTTAGTATAGGGTATATAATAGATACTGTACAAATTGAATCAATGATAGGATACTTATATATTAAGATGGTTTTAGATTAGTGCCAAAATAATGATTAATTCATATAATCATTAATGTGAGGAGGCAAACAACATTGTATCTACATGTATATGTACCTTTACTTCCTTCATAACTCACAGTTATCCTCATGCATGTTAAAATATTATCTTTCTGGATAACAATAGAAATTATAAATCTATACTCGTATATGGTATAATATAAGGTAATGTTGAATAAAAATACCTTATTTTCCTTCTCTTTGATAATTTTCCTTCTGAAAATTTAATAGAATTCAATAAAAAGATGAAAAACAACACTAATCAAGTTGCCCTTTATGTTGAGGTTTTATAGCACTTTGAGTGATTATGAACTCTTAGGTGACTGGGATTTCTAGATTTTTCCTTTTATTGTTTGTTTTGCCTACACTTACCTCCAAAATGATTTTGTGTCTGAGATGAGACTTAAGTATTCTATTCTGGGTTCCCATATTAACCATCTCTAGATTCAGTATTAATAAGGAATATTTTTAATGAAATATTCTTACATATTTTCATATTAAGTCAATGTCCATTTATTTTTCCTTCTACGAGCTAATAGTTCATTTTTCACAAGCCTTCTTTTACTTTTCACCAGAAACATATTTTCCCATACATTTTCATGTACATAGCTCATTATTTTTAATAATATATAATATACATGTATTAAATATTTACACATATTTTAAATTTACAAGTTACAGTGAAGAGTCTTACTGGAGTGACATTTAGCCCTGAAAACTACTGAGAAAGAAATTTTCCCTATTGATCATACAAAAATTTTTCTTTTGAGCAACTCTGGTGTGAGTAGCACAGTATCTACACATTGAGAAGCAGCTGAGTTAGGAGGGTTAACAAGGCCAAATGGGCGCCATCTAGGGGTCATATCGACCTGGTGCAGCCTCTTTTGACTGAAGGTGGTCTTCAGGGCTATGGTGAGCAATTGATGCTTCGGGAGCCAAGTGTATAATATAAATGGGAGAAAAATCACTA
Source organism: Smutsia gigantea (assembly GCA_032199065.1). Taxonomy (NCBI): domain Eukaryota; kingdom Metazoa; phylum Chordata; class Mammalia; order Pholidota; family Manidae; genus Smutsia; species Smutsia gigantea. The sequence goes on from JAVSCE010009522.1 coordinate 46,295, forward strand.
TGTATATATCACACCTTATGGTTACAGAACTATGGTGTAAGTAAATATCACACCTTTATGGGTACAGAACTATAGAGAAAGCATATAACATGAAAAACATGATTTAGAAGAATACATTTTAAACTCAGAATGGGAAGAAAAATGCAAGCTCTGTGATGAATGGCCCCAGGGAATGGTGAGATGTGTGGCAACCCTGGCAGCTGATCGTTGGGTTCATTGATTGCTCTTGTTCAAGAACACAGGCACAGTGTTGCTGGACTTCCCAATCCCTCCAGAGAACCTAGAAATCTGGATTTGCCTATGAAAACTCCTAATTTTAATACGTTGGCTCATTTTTTTTTTTTTTAATGTGAGAGATGGCCCCAACTTCAATACATCTTGGGGCCACATTTGGTCATTTTGAGATCTTCTCCTCAAAAAAGTTCTTGAACTTATTAACTTTGTTTCTTTCAGAGGACAGAAAAGTTGGGCATCTTTCAGTAACATGATGAAGTGAGAGTCAAATGCACAGTTACTGGACCATTGCTACCTTGGGTCTGGTTGAAGGTTACTTTCATTCAACAGCAGACACTGTTCAGCACGCTGAGAGCACTGAGTACACAGGACACACTCCTGGTCCCTCCCAGCGCTGTGCCCTACATGGGATACCCAGGAAAGTGGTCATGGAGCGTGACCCCTTTCTGCAGGAAGGGCACACAGGGATAAACACTTCCCAATGTTGCTCTTCATTCTTGAGCTCCCTATAGAATTGTTTTTTTTTTTCTATAGAATTTAAGGTCATGATTTATATTTCTTTGGTATGTGTATCTTGTGACTTGCTGCTCTGAGTTCTCCAAAAGGGCACTAAATTAAAATGTGCAATGTAGGAGAGAATCAACAGAGAGATTGTTGCTTTCTGTCTTCCACCAGACCCTTTAACCTTGACCATATCTTCCCCGTCTGTAGAGAGGAGGTAAATAAAGAGAAAAAGGAGGAATGATCAGGATTCAGAATCCTTTGAACATGATCAAAAAGCAGGAGTGGCAGACGGGAATGCAAGGAGACATAACTAGCTGTGTGGCCTAATTCCTTGCCTCGGGCCTCAGGCCTGTGTTGTTCAATATCCTGAACAGTCAGAGTCAAAGGCAAGCCGTAGTCCTTGCAGCCACTTGCCCGAAGGACCCACACAGGCCCTTCCTTTAGCTCTCTGACCTGACCCCAGCCACTTTCACTTGTTCTTTCTGGTCCAGCTCCCAGATGTCCTTGCTGTTTCTCAGTTACATCACACATGATCCCCTCACAGTGTGTACTGGTGTTCTCTCTGCCTGAAATAGTACACTCACAGATATCCACTAATTCGTAGCCTACTGCAAGTTGTTGCTAAAATGTTACCTTCTTAGTGAGGTCTACCCTGACAGTTCCTTTGAGAATCACATCCCCTGCCCTCCCAATCACCTCTACTAGGCTTTACTGCCAGCCCCTCCCCATAGCATGGATTACCTTTTAACATGATGTATAATTTACTTACATTTATTCTGTTTCCCTTGCAAAAACATAACTACTCTGAGGATAGATGAGGATAGAGATCTTTGTCTTGATTTGTTTGCTTATGTTTCAGGAAATTGTCTGGCATATACAGGTAGTTAAAATGTATTTTTAAAGTTAAAGAATGTCAAATTTCTTACTCACTTAAGTCTGGGCATCCTTCCCACAGCCTGCTGGGATTGCCCTGGAAAGGTTTCTTGCAACAAATTATGTAATGTGTGGGCTTATGACCTGTTTTGTGTTTATTACTAGAAATTGCAAAAAGCACATGTTAAGAAGAAAGAGATTTATTTGTATGTTTGGTCCCCAAATCACATGTTAAAATAAAAGTTTGTATGGTTGCCTTCAATGTAGAGGGCAGTTGTTTTGTATCAGTAATTAGTATAAAATCTATAAAGAAAAATAACTGGCAGTAGAAAGGACAAAGACTATGAGGTCAAAAGAACTGAGATGAAAGTAGACTTACAAACATAGAGAAGAGATTGGTGGTTGTCATAGGGATGGGGAGGGAGGATCGGTGAAATAGGCAAAGAGGATAAAGAGGCACAAACTTCCAGCTCTAAAATGAATTAGTCACAGGGATGAAATTATAGGGAATATAGTCAATAATAATGTAATATATTTGTATGTTGACAGGTGGTAACTACACTTATGGTGAGCATTTAGTAATGTACATAATTGTCAGATCACTATGTTGTTTAGCTGAAACCAATATAATATTGTATATCAGCTGTATTTCAGTATAAAAGAAAAGACAGACTCGTGATGGTATCCTGACCAAATCATTTACTAGCTTTCTGACCTTGGGTTAGCCATTTATTATTTCTGAGCCTCAGTTACCTTATCTTTAAAGTAAAAAAAATAATAAACTATCTTATTTACCTTATAAGTACATAATATGTTTTCTTTATTAATGGATACTTGTTTCCTTCAACAGTTAACCTAAATACATTTAAAATGTAATTAATTTTCTGTTCAGTTGGCCAATTCACACTTTAGAATAAAAGCTCCACGGGGACATGTCTGTGTCTTTGTTTTTCAACATTATGTTCCCAACTCTTAACACAATGTCTGTCACATAATGGGTGCTCAGTAAATATGTTGCTGAGTGAATAATTATACAAATGTAAGTCATGAAGTTCATATGGCATAACAGTGAGTTGGTTAGTAGTCACTTATAATACAGGGATCTATCATTACTATCTAATCAAGTATGTGTTACTTGGGTTTCATCAACCCACTACTAAGAGAGTGATCATCTTCTTGCATTATTACCTTAATGTAGAAGGTTAGCGAAATAACACAGCATTTTGTTGACCTGATGATCTTGTTGTAGGTCTCCAAGCTGGCTGGTGTTTTGGTCAAGCATGGTATCAAGAAAGGCGACACTGTGGTCATCTACATGCCCATGGTCCCACAAGCGATGTATACCATGCTGGCTTGTGCGAGGGTAGGAGCCATCCACAGTCTCATATTTGGTGGATTTGCATCCAAAGAATTAAGTAGTCGCATTGACCATGCAAAGGTAAGTGCTTTATTTGAAGAAAATGAATCGTAGCTGCCTGGACTACAGCCTAGTTATCTATGGATGGATCATCTAAGAGTGATCTGTACTTATTAGATCCTCCTTTCAAATGTGATACATGAAGTTTCCTTTTTCTTTAGCATATATCTATTAATCAAAAATGTATTTTTGAGTTAGTCCTGTGAAAGACATCTTGCTAGTTGCTGTGAGGAATAAAAAATATAAGATAAGGTACATTCCCTTCAAGTTAGTTTGCATGTATTTGGGTGTACATAATAAGAAATATAATAACTAATTTATTCACTCAATATATATTTGTTAAGATCCCACTATGTGCCTGATACTATCCTTGGAACTGGATAATAAGTGATACTTATCAATTGGGACACATAGCTAGCTTTACAGTCCCACACGTCCAGAAACAGTGGTTGGGGGACTCTCAGGGAGGGGTAGAGTAGCATGTTTAAATGGGGTAATAAAATAAACTTCATAAGGGTGTTGTGAAATCTCTCTGAGATATTGAATTTAAAACACTTAAGACAGTGCCTGGCATATAGTACTCATTAAAAAAATTAGCTATTATTATTCTATGAATTTAAAGCAGGGATCAGCAAACTGTTTTCTGTAAGTTACCAGACAGTAGATGCTTTAAGCACCACGGGCACATGGTTTCTGTCGCATGTCAGGGCACAATAGCACAAGAGCCTTCAGCTCTACCTACTGCAGGGCGTGGCGGTGTCCCAGTGAAACTTTCCAGAAACACAGTGCGGGCAGGGTTTGGTTCTCAATCACAGTTTGCAGACCCCCTGATTTATAGGAAGGAGTGATTTCTTTTAGTTCAGGTGGCCCAGTAAGGCTTTCTGAAGGAGGTGAAATTTGAGTTCTATCTCGGCTAAGATTCCGTTAGTCGAAGAGAATGACATCGTGGGATCCCAAAGGAAAGAAAAAGGGCATGAGGCTACTGTTAGAGGCAGGAAAGGGAAACATTCCTTTGTAGGACAGTGAATAGACCGCGTGACTAAAGAGGGAGGGAAGGTGAGGTTGCGAAGGCAGTTTGAGTCTGAACTGGGTGCTGTAGACCTTGGCCAAACTTTCTGAGCAGGTGAACATTCTGTTTTGTGCATGGGGAAGAGGAAGCAAGTCTGGCAATATGGTGTGAGTAGGAGAGGGGCTCGAACAGGACCTCTGGGAGGTGGTCCGTTTTTGAAGCAATGAGCAGTGTTCAGGGGAGTCGTGGCATGGGAAGAGTAAGGAAGGCAGGTCATTAGAAGAGCATGAGATGCGTGACCATTCGTTTTACAAGCCCAGACAAGGAAGGGAGCTGATGTACATTTAGGACCCTCCGAGTCTAGGCATAGGGTGAGGTTTTACGTTTCTGACTTCACCTCGTAATGGATCAGTTACTAGAACTAGGAGACTGGTTTGTGGACTAACAGGCTGGATCCCCTTTTTGTTTTCTCTTTAAAAAAAAAAAACCATGTTGAGTTAGTACTTATGAAGGGGAATTTAAGGGAAAATATCAGTCAGCTGACCTGCAAATCACCAGGCAGTTGAGGACTTGTCTGAGGAAACTATAGATGCCAGAGGTTTTTTTTTTTTGGCTACAGAAATCCTAAACACCACTGGATAATGGTAGGAGATGTGTTACTTTTTTTATTTTTATTTATTTATTTTTTATTTTATTTTATTTTGGTATCATTAATCTACAATTACATGTACAACATTATGGTTACAAAACTCCCCACTTCATCAAGTCCCCCCCCCACATACCCCACTACAGTCAATGTCCATCAGCGTAGTGAGATGCTATAGAATCACTACTTGTCTTCTCTGAGTTGTATACAGCCCTCCCCATGCGCCCCCACATTATGTGTGCTAATCGTAATGCCCTGTTTTCCCCCTTGTCCCTCCCTTCCCACCCATCCTCCCCAGTCCCTTTCCCTTTGGTAACTGTTAGTCCATTCTTGGGTTCTGTGAGTCTGCTGCTGTTTTATTCTCAGTTTTTTTTTTTCTTTGCTCTTATGCTCCACATATGAGTGAAATCATTTGATACCTGTCTTTTTCCGCCTGGCTTATTTCACTGAGCATAATACCCTCTAGTTCCATCCATGTTGTTGCAAATGGTAGGATTTGTTTTCTTCGTAGGGCTGAATAATATCCCATTGTCTATATGTACCACATCTTCTTTATCCATTCATCTACTGATGGACACTTAGGTTGCTTCCATTTCTTGGCTATTGTAAATAGTGCTGCTATAAACATAGGGGTGCATATGTCTTTTCCAAACCGGGCTGCTGCATGCTTAGGGTAAATTCCTAGGAGTGGGATTCCTGGGTCAAATGGTATTTCTATTTTGAGTTTTTGAGAAACCTGCATACTGCTTTCCACAATGGTTGAACTAATTTGCATTCCCACCAGCAGTGTAGGAGGGTTCCTCTTTCTCCACGTCCTCGCCAACATTTGTTGTTGTTTCTGTTTTGGATGTTAGCCATCCTTACTGGTGTGAGGTGATATCTCATTGTGGTTTTAATTTGCATTTCTCTGATGATTAGCGATGTGGAGCATCTTTTCATGTGCCTGTTGTCCATATTAATTTCTTCTTTGAAGAAGTGTCTATTCATATCCTCTGCCCATTTTTTAATTGGATTATTTGCTTTTTGTTTGTTAAGGTGCATGAGTTCTTTATATATTTTGGATGTCAACCCCTTATCAGATATGTCATTTATGAGTATATTCTCCCATACTGTAGGATGTCTTTTTGTTCTACTGATGGTGTCCTTTGCTGTACAGAAGCTTTTTAGTTTGATACAGTCCCACTTGTTCATTTTTGCTTTTGTTTCCCTTGCCTGGGGAGATACGTTCATGAAGAAGTCACTCATGTTTATGTCCAAGAGATTTTTGCCTGTTTTTGTCTAAGAGTCTTATGGTTTCATGAGTTACATTCAGGTCTTTGATCCACCTTGAGTTTACTTTTGTTTATGGGGTTAGACAGTAGTCCAGTTTCATTCTCTTACATGTAGCTGTCCAGTTTTTCCAACACCAGCTGCTGAAGAGGCTGTCATCTCCCCATTGTATATCTAAGATTCCTTCTTCAAATATTAATTGACTGTATATGTTTGAGTTAATGTTTGGATTTTCTATTCAGTTCCACTGGTCTGTGGGTCTGTTTTTTGCCAATACCAAATTGTCTTGATTACTGTGGCTTTGTAGTAGAGCTTGAAGTCAGGGAGCGTAATTTCCCACTGTTTTTTTCTTCCTTCTCACGATTGCTTTGGCTATTCGGGGTCTTTTGTGGTTCCATATGAATTTTAGAATTATTTATTCCAGTTCATTGAAGAAAGCTGTTGGTAGTTTGATAGGGATTGCGTTGAATCTGTAGATTGCTTAGGTAGTATAGCCATTTTGACCATATTTATTCTTCCTAGCCAAGAGCATGGAATGAATTTCCATTTGTTAGTGTCCTCTTTAATTTCTCTTAGGAGTGTCTTGTAGTTTTCAGAGTACAGGTCTTTCACTTCCTTTGTTAGGTTTATTCCTAGGTATTTTATTCTTTTTGATGCAATTGTGAATGGAATTGTTTTTCTGATTTCTCTTTCTCTTAGTTTATTGTTGGTGTATAGGAAAGCAACACTTTGGGGAAGTTTTCCTCAATTATGTCGTCAAAGACACTTTCTATCCCTTTTTCTCTCTCTTCTTCTCTGGTTCTCCTATAATGCGAATATTGTTCCGTTTGGATTGGTCACACAGTTCTCTTAATATTCTTTCATTCCTAGAGATCCTTTTATCTCTCTCTGCCTCAGCTTGTCTGTACTCCTGTTCTCTGATTTCTATTCTATTAACAGTCTCTTGCGCCTTGTCCACTCTGCTCTTAAGCCCGTCAATCGATTGTTTCATTTCTGTAAAATCCCTCCTGACTTTCTCCCTTAGCTCTTTCATATTTCTCTGTAGGTCCATCAGCATGGTTATGACTTTTATTCTGAATTCATTTTCAGGAAGATTGTTTAAATCTATCCCACCAGGCCTTCTTTTTGGGGTTGTGTTGGTGTTCTTTGACTGTACCATATTCTTCTGTCTTTTCATGGTGACAGAAGTGGTCGCAGGCAGATGCCACGTGTGTCAGCTGGGAGAACAAAGTCCCTTCCTGCTTGTTCTTCTCCTTGCCCTTCTCCGCAGCCTGTGCTGGTTACCTGCACACTGAGAGGCAGTTTCTGGGATAATTCCCTGATCTGCCGTGTGCAGGCCTCCCTCCGTCTAGCCTAGAGCACTGCGGGGGGGTTTGCAGCCGTGTCGGGTGCATTCTGTGCCCCTTGATTCCTTCCGGACCTTGCTCTAGCTTCCATGGCCCATCCCAGTTAGCTGCGCGCCCCCCAGTAGGAGATTCTGTGTGGTTACTGTGGGTGAGGCTGCTCTCCTGCTGTTCTGCAGATGTGGTGTATCCACCGGACCATTTGCAGTGCTGGCCCGGGATAACGAATGGCAGGCTGCCTATCGCTGTGAGGGGCTTCGGCGGGGCTGCTTTACCCGGCAGCCAGTTAAAAGGCCCGGAATTCCTTAAGATTCCCAGCCTGCTGGGCTGAGTGCACTGGAACGATTTTGTTCTGCTGTTGGGCCCTTGTCTCTTTAAGACTTTTAAAAAAGTGCCTGCTTTGCTTTTGTCCCAGGGGAGCCGGCTGTGGGGACCCAGTCGCAGTCTCCGTCTTGGATTCTGCCCTTCTGTTTCTCTAATCCCCGGTACACCATGTGATGTGTGTCTGTACTCCCGATGCAGATCACCAGGGTGGTTATTTAGCCGTCGTGTGCTTCCACTCCCTCCCCACTCTGATTCTTTTCCTCCCACTGGTGAGCTGGGGTGGGGGAGTGCTCGGGTCCTGCCAGGTCGCGGCTTTGTATGTTACCCGCTTCATGAGGCGCTAAGTTCTTGCAGATATAGGTGTAGCCTGGCTGTTGTACTGTATCTTCTGGTCTCTCTTTTAGGAATAGTTGTATTTGTTGTATTTTCACAAATATATATGGTTTTGGGAGGAGATTTCCGCTGCCCTGCTCACGCCACCATCTTCTACTCCCTCTCGATGTGTTATTTCTTTTTAAGAATTTATATATGATGTGGGAAAATTGAAATGTATTTAAAAATAAAGGTTTATAAAACTTAAGTGTTATGCCACTGGAGGAGTTTTCATTCATAAATACAGGCAGACATACACACAACTCCTTGTTAAGGAGTATAGGCAATAAGTGCATGTTCTTACAAGGCAAGACCATTGAGCAGGTCAGACTGTAGGTGCGAAGACGGAGATAGAGGTACATATTTGAGATATTTGGACAGAATAGTTGAGGTCAGGGATGATTTTGATATCATGATTTTAAAATAAGATGAAGAAAAAGTTTTAACAGCTGAAGATGAGAACAATGCACAGCATTCCAGTAAGTTAGCCTAGTCCAAATAAAACCTCTAGCAAAAGGCTGTTAATATGATGTTAAAGGGATTATTTTTCTAGTAAGAGTCTAATTTTGACTTAATTATATTATTCAAGTTTTGGTATATTCTATATATGTTTTTTTATAGGCATCTTTCATTTATTCAGAATTCTAATCTTGGGAATGTTATTTGGAGTTATTTTTTGTAACTATTATAGATACTAAAACATGGATTGTGTTCAAATGTCTGACCTTTAAAAATATAAAAGACAACAAGACTTACTTTTTTCTTCACTTTTTTTTTTTTTTTACTTTCAAAAGACAGCTTGATATAGTAGAAAGAGAAAGGTTATATAATCAGACAGAACTGACCCTCTTTCTGATTCCACCGCTCATAACCCTGGGGCAAGCTATGTAGCTGCACTAAGCTTTAGCTCCATGAATATTAAATAATATTCAAAAAGCAAGAAGTACTATATATGCATATAACCAGAAATCAGAATTCAGGAATAGATGCACACTATCTTGGATTGATTATCTGTCTTCTGAATAATTTATTATCTGTCTCCTTTGCTTTGGATTTCTGGGTGAAGAAACAGTGCACTTAAAAGAATAGGGACATGTTTATTTCTACAGATTAATGAGAATTTTGGTTCAGTGCCATAAATATTTATTGAGAGCTTATGGTACCACAAGCATATCCCAGGCACAGGAGAGAGAGAGAGAAAGAAATGGGATCCAAATTTGGCCTTGGTGAGCTGTCTGTGCAGTGTGGGGATGAAGGACCGCTTTGACTGTAGTTGGACAGCTGGGGCCGGCCTGCCGAGAATATACCAAGAGTGATTAGGCTTTAGCCCTAACTTCTTCAACCTCCTCCAGGGAGGCCTTTAGGCTCCGTCTTGAAGAATGAATGACTAGGAAGTTGTTACATGCAGACGAGTGCCACACGTCTTAATGCCAGGGCAGCAGGTTCAGGCTTTGTGGGGCTTGAAACTTAAATTGTTTGGAGACCCTTTTAAGAAAAATACAACAAAATTACAAATATCGTATTTATTGGAAAGGAATGTGTATTTAGAATGAGGAAGAAATCATAAAAGAATTATTGGAGATTCAGGTCCCTTACTTTTGCAATCCCATTTAAGCAGAGATGCATATCAGAAAACTTAGAAATGCTTCCTGATAGCAACTGGCTGGTCCTCCCTGCCTAGGAAACACAACAACTTGAACACCCAGCTGTTCAGTGGGGGCCTCTGCAAGTGAGGGGCCCCTAGGCTTACATTTCACAGCTTCCTGGCAATTTCTGCCTGGCCTAATGAATTGTTCGGAAAGTATTTTTTAACAGCTCATTCTTATTAGCCAAAAGCACCATTGAGCATGTAATGTTTTACAGATAAGTGAGATTCATGTGGAAGTAGTTGTTAGGTCTGTAACACTTAAAAAGAGTTTATTGGTTTTCAGGCCATTTATTCAATAGAGAACAGAATCATTCAGACATTTCTTTAGAAATGTTAAACTGCCAATCTGCACCCGAAATATTGTGTTTACTTTTCGTTAGGAATGTTAAACTTTCTCAATTATTATTTTGTTTTTCATTGTAGCCCAAGGTGGTGGTTACAGCATCATTTGGTATTGAACCTGGAAGGAAGGTGGAATACATTCCACTTCTCGAAGAAGCGCTGAGAACAGGACATCACAAACCAGATAAAGTTCTCATTTATAATCGCCCAAATATGGTAATCTGACTATTGAATTTGGCTCTGGCTTACGGTGATGTGCTAAGGATGATTCCAGTGTTGACCACCTGAAAGAAACAATAGACTTAGAAACCATTTAATATACTTTCTGAATGTCACTGTTGGTACAAAAAAGATGTGAATGATTATTTTCTATCTTTATGAAAAACTAGCTTGAAATAAAAAGATTAAAACATAGAAATGCCTGTAATAGCAATGAATTGGATTCTATGTATAGTCTATTTTGGTGTTATTTATTAATTTAATTACAATACCAACATACACGACTGCTTGCCCTATGATTTTAAGAGACTCTACTACAAATAATTAAGAAAAACTTCCTAATGACTCTATGGGCTAGGTGACAACATTATTCCTATTTTAAAGAAGAGGAATCCAATGAACAGAGAAAGTAAGTTGCCCAGCTAGTAAGTGTTTTCAGGGATATGATGTGAACATGTGCAGTCTGACTGCTTCATCCCCAGCTCTCCTGGTGGGGAGGTGTGACTAATTTGTATGTAAGTTTGTCTTTGAAAGACTTTTAAAAAGGTGTTCAGTCCGGAAATAAAAGCTATGTGCAGGAAAGCAAAATATGTATAGTCTAAACAGAAATTGTTCTGTGATCCATGAAAGAAGAACAAGCAGTATAATACATCACTGAACATATTTTCCAATGCTTTTCCTAGTAAACTTGACCTAATGATCACCTTACTTCTACATCCAAGCAAATCTCCACCTATTTATAGTGGGACCAACTTGGGTTTTTAACAAATGAAAAGTTTGTGCAGGAGAAAAGTTATAGGAGTTCAAAGAATCATGTATCATTTTGTAGAACTCTTGAGAGTTTGTCTGCAGGAAATGCTTAAATGACCAGATATAAGAAAAGAGAGCATTAAAACTATGTCATTTTGATTACCACCTAGCAATTCCCAGTACTCCATTAATTTCCCATGTAAAGTTTTAGTAGTCTATGGTTCATGAACTTCTGCACTCAGTGATTTTAATATTCTTACTGTCCTGAGTTTTCTTTAAGACGCCATCAAGTATAGTTTTTAAAGAGACTTGTGTTAAATCAGAGAATATAAAGTCAGCAATAAAGAAGGCTTTGGTAAGCAGTTAGAGGAAGGGTAGGAACACCCACACCACCACACACCCACACCACCACCACCACACACACACACACACACACACACACACACACACACACACACACACACACTCACACGCTGTCTGTGCTCATTATGTGAGTGTGTATATGCTCTTCACAAAAATATGAATTCATGTAGAATGTATAAAGAACTTATGCTAGGCCCAAGGCTAAGTACTTTCAAGTACTTCTTACTCAGTTCTCACAAACCTGATGCTGTTGCTGGTCCCATTTTACAGATGAAGAAACTGAGTTATGGAGAAATCATAGCCCAAAGTCATAGCTAATGAGTGAACTTTGAATTCTGGTTTAATGACTTTTAACCAACATGATAAATGTCATTTCTATTACTTTGTAAACACTCTGGGTATTGGCATGAATGGTTTCTGTTTTTAAATGCAGGTCTCTTCTTTTTCCTCTTAATAGATTGAGATCCATCCCCTCCCATAACCGGCTCATTGTCTCTCCTCCCTTTTTCTTGAGACCCTCCCCTTTATTTTGACTTGCCTTTATTTTAGATGAGGGCTTTGGTTGTGTGTGTCCTTCCTATTAGACCTGCTGTCTAGGCAGTAAATAAGCCCAGTGGACCGGCTTTGCTTTCAGTTTGGAGAGACACAAATTATGAGGCTCGATGGTGCAACTCATTAACTAGAATTGCATTTTTGGTAAAAGAGGCAAAAACCTGCTGCCATTCTGAAGCCTCACACATCAGTGAGAGACTCACAGAGCTACCACGCCAGCTACCTCCGGCACTCGCCCAGCATGGCCTCTTAAAGAGTATAACAGCTAGGAAGGACATGTCTATAGAAGGAAATGTATATATGTAAAAGCTAAGGTTGATTTTTTTCCCCCTCTCATATATTTGTCAAATCTTCTTTACATAGGCCTGTATTTCTGAAGAATAACCATTTATTCAAGTCCTCATTTCAGTCAATCTGTAATTTTTGTGATTACTCAATTGATATTTTTCATTATGTAGTATGATTTTTTTATAGATCTGTAATTGTGATGTCAATTGTGATGAAACTGATTTTACTTATCTGATGCATAAAAACAAATGGAAATACCTTATTCGGTCACAGCTAACTACTTTTATTTATCTAAATGGCATATCAGAGTGAGGTTGGGGAAGTCAGTTCAGACTAAAACTTAATTCAGATGGTTATCTATGAATGTGTGTATTCATATAGGTATTATATTTGTGGTATACTAAGGTGTTGATTTGTAAGCATACCCATTTAAATATATGACCATTTATTACATCCCTGATTAATATGTTAAGGAAACTGAGAAATGGAAATGGCTGGCTTTCCTAAATCTGTCAGTCTGTGGGCTTAGCTCAGGGATCACCTTGCTGAAATAAAAGGTAGCATACACTTTGTTGTATTATTAACTCTGAGAGATGTGTGGCCTCGCCTGTGCCAGCCGAACAGGTTCACCAACTGTAAACTTCATGATGTGGCATCTTGAGCTTAATAAACATTTCTGAAAATATCTAGACATGCACTGAGTTTTAACTCTACTTAAATAGCTGCAACTCCCCATTGGAGTAATTTTTCTACAAGCCACGTCCGTACTCCCCACCAATCTGGCTTATTTCAGTGGCGCCATTTTTAAAGAGGTTCTGTCTTGCTTATTTTAAAGCCTACCTATCTCACTTATGCCTCTATTATCATGAAGTGTACGACATAGAGCTTGGTTGTAAAAGGAAACAAATGTTTCTACCACATTTAATGATGACCTAGATGGAGGAAAACTTGAACATTAATTTTCAAAACTTATTTTTGTTCTTGAAAAAGCAAAAGTAAATTTCTCCCCCATCCCTGGAAGTGACTTAATAATCTCTCATTTGGAAAGATGTCCACAGTACCACGACTAAATGGCCCTTGTATAAACAGAAATTTTAGTGGGTTAGTTGACATTTCATTGTAAAAAAACTAGTTTCAAAGTAAAATAGGCTATGGAAAACAGAAATTACTTTATAAAGTTAATAGTGGATATACATTATGGAAACATGAACCACTGTTGAGCTCTGACTGGTGAAGAAAACATGACTGCATCACACTGAATTTCTTAAGGATATCCCTAGATTTGAACAAAACATGTTCTTTTGCCAGTTTAGTTGAAACCAGTATCAAACTGTTGGATTTCTTATGAATATTTATCTTCACTCATGACCCTGAGATATTTAGTCATACATCTGGTATTTAGTGCTGTAGAGGCCTAGATTTTCAGTCAGAATCTCAGACTGATAGATTTAGCTACTCTCCACTGTCCTCCTGATTCAATCTCCTTTGCTCCTGTTTATTCCTGCATTTTTGTTGTGCAGGAGGCAGTTCCTTTGGCCCCAGGCCGTGACCTCGACTGGGATGAAGAGATGACGAAAGCGCAGTCACACGACTGTGTCCCAGTGCTTTCCGAGCATCCGCTGTATATTCTTTATACATCCGGGACAACGGGGCTGCCCAAGGTATCTACTCCCCTAGGGACACCTGTTGATAGCAGCCAATTTCTCTTGCACTGAGAACATTTGATTACTGACTGAAAATGTTTGTAGATAGTACCTTGAGATTTAGACTTTGGTATTTTATATCTTCAAGAATGGTTGAGCTTAGATACAGAAAAATAGTAATTATACCTAATGTCAAATGCTTTGTATCAATTTATTCCCAAATCTTCACATGTATCAGCAATATACAGTTGCTTTAGTAAGTTATTAGAATGAATACTTGACCGAAGATCAGCTGGTTTAATAGACATTTATAAAAATATTTTTTAAATAAAATATTTTTATTTTTTAAATTGAGGTAAAACTTTCATACAGTATAGAATGGATTTTGATGTAGGGGAGTTCAGTTCTTCGTTATACAGTCAAGTTTAAGAATTGGCCTGGACAATTTGAACAACAGGCGATTAATCTGGAGTATTGAACGGTTTGATGTGCAGCATGGAAGGCACTCAGGATTTTTAAATCTGCTGTCCATGAAAGGAGTTTTGTAAAGCAAAGTCAAAAGCATCAGTATCTATGAAGGTGTTAGATAACAAACAAATGCTACTTTTGCCAGGTGTCTCCAAATAATACTCTTTCTTCATACAACTTCATAATGGCTTTCAAAATCACCTTCCTATTCATCTTTATTGTCGGGGGCAGGGGTGATATTCACTGAATCATAGAACTTCAGTGCTGCAGGCACTTAAACAGTCATTGCCTCCTGGCAGCCAGCAGCCTGTTTACTAATATTAGATCTCCGTGGTATCAGAGTCTGAAAACATAATCTGTTAATCTTAAAACAGGTTTTCTATTAGATTAAAAAAAGGAAAATTAAGACGTTCCATGTAATACTTACTTCTGAAAAAGAAAACGTTTAGTAGGAGAATATATTCTGAGGATGGAGGCCATGTTTTATTACATTTAGTCTACCATCATGCTTTATATGTAGTTGGTGCTCAGTAAATGTTTGTCGGGTACAAAAATAAATGCATATACATAAATATATTTGTGTCAATGGAGAATTGAAGCCTTACAATTTTTTTAATAAGTCTGATCATCTGAAAAATAAATATTCCTTTATATTGAAGACTCTAAGCCTTGTTTAAGCAGTTCAACTGATCTGCTGGAAATAATCCTTACCCACCACTTTTTGCGATTCTGCATTATGCACCGGCCACATGGAGTCTAACTGAAGTTTGACTAAAATAAAAGGAGGCTCAGCGAGTTAGAATCTAATATTGATACTTTCATATAGAAACCCCTGATCCTGAAAACATGGTATAACCTAGCAAAAACAAAAACAAAAAACAATCACTTTAGCTCCTTAAAAGTCTGAAGGAATCATATGAAAAGATTTGTGCCACCTCAAGATTTTAAATCACTTTGAAATTCACTGTGGCCTGGATGTGGATCTGTATGGGAGTAACAGGAGAGCCTGTCAGCAACTCAAAACTGACTCTGCCAGAAAGCAACTTAAAGATGCTCTGTATAGTGAAAGTAATATTCAGAGTATTAGATCTGAACAGTAGTGGTCCCAAGGAGGAGGGCTGCTAGCTATTCCAGGCTGTCTCTGGAACAAGAAGTTCTCCTTTGGATTCCTAGATGCCCAGACTGAAAATTATTTGAAGTTCCAGTCATTTTCAATTTCTTCCTAATGTACTTTCCTAAATATAATCTTTTTCAATAGATCAGAAACAGCTTTAATTATGTGGAGATCTCTAATCACATTGAATTCAGCTCAATTCATCCTGTGGTAAAAGAGGTAAACATGAGCAAAACCATAGTCCCTATAGCCTAGTGGGGTGGAGTATATATGAACACAGGTAATGCAAGTAGACTGTGATCCTTGCTCTCAGAGGGCAACACTATTTGTGTCTCTTGAGGAAAAGATGAGATCGAGTGGTATCTGAAGGATTAAATTCAATAAATTCAGCAAATATTACTGAGCACCCAAAATACGAGTCTTGCTTTCTTTTTAGAAGTATATCCTATAGCTGGGACACAGACACCAAGCAAATAAAGAGCCATGTAATATGTGGTAAGTGTTAGGAAGAAAAATAAAACAGGGTGAGGGGACTCCATGACAGGAAGAATAAAAGTTCTATCGGAGTGGTAGAGGAGAGCTCTGGGTAAGGTAACATTGAACACAACATCTTCACAGAACACCACGGGAGCAGGGCATTCCAGGCACGGGGGTGTGTAAGGAAGATTCCAGGATGTCTTGTGCATATGGTGCAAGTGAAGAAGAGAAATGGCTAAATATATAGGCAGGGGCCAAACTCTTAAAATGCAGCCAAGAAATTTAGGTTGTATTCTGTATGTAAGGGGTGGAAGGCACTAATGCTTCTTAGGCAGGAAAGAAAAATAGGAAGAAAGGTAACCCTTGCAACATTTTGTTGGGAAGATACACAAATACACACAATGGAGGCAAGGCGATGAGTTTTCAGGCTGTTTAAGTTCTAGGACTTTACTTAGGAACAAAAAACTTAAACGGGAGGAATCAGATTTTGTCCAAGGATAGGAGTGAGGCAGAAGAGGAGTCCAAGACTTTGAACCTGATAATGTAGGAGGATTTTTCGAATATTTACTGAAATAGAAACACAGGATGGTTTAGGGATGGAGAAACAGAGTTTCAAACACTTTGAGTGTGGTATGTCTTTGGGACATTGACATGGAGATGCCTAGCCAGTAGTTGTAAGTGATGGTCTGGATCCAGAAAGTACATCTGGGTTTGAAGACAGATCCTTGTACATCATCAATGTAGAGATCCGGTGTTTAAATCATGGGAGTGAGTAGGTTTTCACACAGTCAGACAGGCAGAATGGCAAGAGAAAGTAGTCATGTCTCAAGGTCCCTTAGAAATTATTCCCCTCATCCCTCTAGTGGACTTCAGAATGTCAATTAGATTGTAATTATACACTGCCAGCAAACCTTTATGCCACTTATTTATCTGCCATATACATATTAGTGTTTATCTCCTTATTTTCATAGCAGCCTGTTCTCTGAGATCTTAGGATATATTCCATACATCTTTGAATCTACTATTTCACTAACCTTAAAATCGGACTATGGTAAATCCTCAGAATATTTGTTAATTGATCTCTTACCTCTCAGGTTAGCTTCCAGACTCCTCTTTATTTATAAGATTCTCACTTCATTTTTGGTAGTTATAATTAGGATTAATGTGATCTGAAATTTTAATATGGGATTCCCAGAATGGAAGTACAGGAAAGATGAGCACACATGTATTTATGAAGCATTTAAATATGTTTCATGTCATTGTGTAGTATGTTTTCTTAATCTTTAATCTAAAGGAGGAAAAATAGTAGTGTGAGCACATAAAGATATTCTGTTTAAAAATGTTCATTTCTCAAAGGCACATACAATACACACATGAGGCAATCTATTCCTTCGTTAGAATTTGTAGATATATTTAGGGCACATTTGCATCTCTGCATCTGCCAACGCTGGCTCTGTCAGGTTGCCGTGTGACAGGTTAATCTGTTAGCTGCTGCAGATATTCCAGCAACATCGACTGGGCTGCTTTGCATTCATACCCGTCTTGTTGTGAGCTTCTTTCCTGTTTGGTTTGGCTACCTGTATTCAAGATACACAATAGAAGAATCCCTCTCTGGCTGAGGTGTCCTTTGGGGAGTGACGGTCATACTTATCTTCCAGCTTGGTTTCATGGAGGGACGGTGATAATAGCACAACAAAAAAGTCCAGCAGCAAAGGAGAACAGAGTGAAAGAAACCATGGTCAAAGGATTGAAGGGAAGGCATGAGAGGGCATTATGCTAAGTGAAGTAAGTCTGACAGAGAAAGACAAATATCATGTGATTTCACTTTGTGGCCTCTAAAAACCAAACAAAACAGAAACTGACTTACAGATACAGAGAACAATCTGATAATTGCCAGAGAGGAAGGAGGTGGGAGATGGGCAAAATAGGGGAAGGTGATGAGAAATGCAAACTTCCACTTATAAGATAACTAAGACACAGGGATACAATGTATAGCTTGGGGAATATAGTTAATACTATGTAACAACTTTGTATGGTGACTGATGGTGGCTAGGTTTATTGTAGTGATCACTTCCTAATGTATATGCTGAATCATTATGTTGTACGTTTGAAACTAGTATGATATTTTATGCCAATTATATTCCAATTAGAAAGAGAAGAAAAAGGAAGGCATTAACAGGAAGGTAGTAGATAAAGCCTGTTGTCCTGATGTGCATTTATATAACTTATGTCACGATTCTTACATGTTAGGCAACATTGATAGCCTAGAAAAAAATAAGAGAGTTAAAAAACGCCCTGAACTATTTTTTATCAGTGGCACAATTCTCACAGTTAAATGCTCAGCTTGGTACACCGTGCCCCTTACCTCACAGTTGCTCAGATCAATAAAAAATTATGCTACTACTAAAGTACCCTTGATAGAGTTGGCTTCAGAGTCATCTGAACCCTATAGCAAGAGATTTTATGTTTGATGAAATATCCCAAATGGAATAATTCCGTTCCAACAAATGTGATTGACTAAGTTCTACTAAAGGTTTCACCTGGACAAAGAAGAGTATTTTTAAAAAGAGAATTATATTTTTTGCACCTGTGCTTATTCATTCGACTCACTTAATCAATCAACAAATGTATTAAGTACCTATTCCATGCCAGACACTGTGCTGAAGGTACAAAGGCATTCTTCTCCCAGCACTCAGAGTGGTGGGGGAAACACAGCAGTAGGTTGGGATTTTCAGTGTTGAAAGACGTTTGCAGGCCCTGGGGCCACGGAAAAAGATGGGAGAGACATTTAACGCAAATTGTGGGATGGGACAGCTTCCAGAAGACGTAGTGCTCTCACAAGGTGGGTGGTGACTTGTGTGATAAAGTGGGAGCGAGGCAGGTTCAGAAAAGGGGTAGGGTGATGGCTCATCCAGAAAGGGGGTATCATCTGTAAAGCCATTCTAAGAGCAAGAATATTGTTGATGTGTTGAATTTTTTCAATAATCAGCACCATAGCTTTTATTTCTCAGACTTCAGCCATTTCTTCTCTTCAGGTAAAATATTTCCCCTTTCTTCTTGCTTTGTTTTTTTCTCAGTTTATCAGGCTGAATTGAAATCTATATATATATAATGTTATATATAATATATATACATATAAATATATAAACATACATACACAAGCATATACATATATAAACACACATATAGACATATTTACATATGTATGTGGAAATAAATATATATCTCATGTATGTAGGTATGTATATTTGGCTTATATAAGCTTTTCTTCCTGAGTAGGGTGACAGAGGGGCTCATCTGAGGAAGTAGGAAGTTTTGTTGCATACTCCAAATTTCTCTTACTTAAAAATTTTTAGATTTGCCTTTCAGATTTTTATAAATTAAAAAACATTCAGGATGAAGCATCACAAACCCCTAACCTTACTACACACTTCAGTCTCCCTTCCTCTTGCATTACAACCCATATTGTTCCAACTGTATTTTTCTTAAGCTGCAGCACCCAAAACTTCTTAACATTTGACACTGTCATATTTTCTGTTTTACCTTAATGGCCCCACTTATGATATTTTGTGGTTTTCTTTGTCTTCAAAGGCAGTTTATTAGGCTGGAAACAATAGTCATTTGTGGGGATTCTATGGTCCCATTTCTGGGTGATTCATAATCAGCCTTTAGTTTTACTTGTTTGGATTGAATTTTTTTAAATGCCCATATACATTAAAGTATAGTTTTTGTTGTTGCTTGTTTCTTAAGGGGTACCTTCACATTGACTCTTCTCCCATTTCTGAGGTAGAATTCATTTTTATGTCTTTATTTGGGGCATGGAGTGTCTGTCATTCCCACCTTTCAAGTTCTTCAGAAGACTTTAAGTATTATGGCTGATCTCACAAAAACCAGAACAGTATACTGGCAGGTTATAGGGCTTTTCCGAGAATATGTTAGGTCATCTAATATCTTTACTTTCAAGGCAGATAGGCTATAAGTACACGAAGAAAGTAATGACAGAGATGCAAACAGTACAATGCAACATTTCGTGTGTTTTAGAGGTAAGCTTTGATACTGAGTAAGTATTTTACCTCATTCTCAAGATTTCAAATATATCTTAGAATGCCATTTTTAGTTTTTGATTATTTTTGCATACTTAGAATAGAATGGTTTATTTTAGCATGATTTATCTTTTTTCAGAGGCTGAACAAGGTTTCTCTTGCATTTTAATTAGCATTACCTGGAAAACATGATTACAGACAAAAAATTTTTTTAAATGCTTTATCGCTTTATTTTGTCACATGCTAATATTAAAGAAATGCTCTTTGAATTTAGTCTTTCAATCTTTTTTAACATTCAAGCTTCTTGTAAAAGTTCTACATGGTGAACATGAAATTATGTAGTCAATTTTTCTACACCGTAACAAATACTCAGAAAACTGACAACCATCATCAGAATATTTCAGTGGCCAAAATGAATTTCAATTCTGGCTCTTGATTAATGAATGGTAAAATGATGCTTGACAGAAATTTTTTTTTAATGTGGATATGAAAGGCCAGTGACAAACAGGCGTTTGGCTTTTCTCTCTCTGGTCAACATTTAAATTGTTTCTGATGAGAATCGTTTACGGTAACCTCTGATTATTTTGACGTTTCTGCCTTTTGGGTGGTATTGGTGCAGGGGAAAATAAAACAATAATTGCCAGAACTAAGGAAATGATTTTGTTAATCAGATTAAATTTTCATATCTTTATAATTTTAAAGTTATATATATTACATATATATTTAATTAAATATATATAACACTTAAATATTAAAATGTGCTTTTTAATTATATACATATAAACATTTATAATTTCAAGTGCTTTTTCATACATGGCTCATTTTTAAGTGTTACCTTTGTGGGCTCAAATGGACTTAAGTATCCACCATTTTACAGAGAAAGCATTATTGGTAAATATCCTTTAAAGAAGTGAGAGGCAAATATAGATTCTATGGCCTATCCTTTACATTCTCTATTTAGTCTTACACATGAACTATGGCTCATTTATGTTTTTCCTAGACTTTAACGTCTTTTTCTCACTTCCAGTTGACTCACCTTACTGTCTGGACCATACAACCCCCAAATTTACCCACATACAATATTTAGAGTTATTGATGAAAAATGAGCTCCAACTGCAGGGACAGGTGGTGGAGAGAAAATTCTAAGACATCTAGGTGAAATGAGTACTGACCTTAATTATCACCATATGCCATTAGCATATTGTGTATGATATCCTACACATACTATACAATCAACTCAAAAAACCATTATATTCTAAGTAATGCAAATTAATCAGAAACTAAAAATGGCATTTTATAATATACTTGAAATCTTGAGTATAAGAATACTTCACTTTTCCTCTTTTACAAAAGGAAATAAAAATTTTTTAGAAAAGATTGTAATTTTGAATTAATCAAGGTGTTGAACTACAGGAAAAGCCATTCTCAATAGAACAAATTAATTTTTAAAGTGCAGGGAAGATATTACAGAATATACTGAGAAGAGCTGCTTAGTTGACACGTGTGAAAGCCCCTGGCAGGGGGCTCAGGATTTCTAATACTCCCGAAGTGATCAAGAGGTCCAGCTGCATGCTGACCATGCCACACGACCTAGGAAGTAACTGTCACATGTCAACAGAGCTGCATGTGCTATTTGCTGAGGCCAGGTGTCACTGCTGGTAGATCAGATGCGTTTCACAGCTTGATACCTATGTTTTATTAGGGGTACCTGAAGAGAACAGTGATTTTAGTAACTAATGGGAAGTCAGTTTCTTTTTCATTCCTCTGATTCATTCATGTGTATGAAAGCTGCAGAGCTATGCCAGAAAGGTCCAACTAAAAGCACATTTATTAATTAGGGCCATGTTTGCCTTTAAGTAAAATCATTACTTTCTGCATAGAGCAATGATAATTGTTCTATCAAAAAATGCTTCAAAATAGATGTGAGTGAAATAAAACGTGTATTTCTTTCATCATTCACTTGCTTGTTCTGAATATTCAGTGGTTCAGTCTTTTTGGGCCAATGATGATTAATGTCTAAAATGAAGCAATAAAAAATTTATTAAATTTACCATCACTTCTTATTTGTGGTGACTCTTGTGCCCAGTTTCCAAATATAAGCTTGGATTAAAGTTGAATGTGTTATGAACAGCTGCTAGAAATGGATTCATTTTCAGCTGTACTATGATGTACAATCCCTGCTTTTGGCCAAAATGTAATTTAAGGCAATCTGAAGGTCTTTGATCCTACTTTTCAGGATTGATTGCTCAGAGTTCCAGAGTTCTTCATTAAAGAATTACTTGTCTCTAACACTGTGTTAGCATGATTCCCTGTGTAGATTTGTAATGAGGTTCCAGTTAGAATATGACTTTGTTACCTCTGAGAATCTTATTATTATTTAAGGAAATTAAAGAATAGACATCCTTATGTTAGTATACACACAGTTCCCTTTGACCTATCTGTGCACTTAAGTTTGAGAGTTTCCATTTTTGGTCTGGAAATATGTCTGAAAACATAATATTAATTCAGGTTACCGCTGGGAAAAACATTGTATTGCATGTGATTTTGTGAAACTGGGTTTTCTTCAGAAGGTCAAGAATCATCTTGTGAGAATGGATTCTACAAATGGACTGATGTGAGCTAATTATTCTGTGTTTGTTATTCGAGGAGCCAAAGAAATAATGATTCAAACACAATTATATGGAAGCCAAAATACTTTGCAGCCTATAAATATAAAACACTTTTAATGGGAGTTTTTTAAGATGGACAGGATGAATACAGAGGATCTTTTAGCACATTGTTTATTGATTCATTCTTTCTCCCTTTTAGGGTGTGGTTAGACCCACTGGGGGATATGCTGTAATGCTAAACTGGACAATGTCCTCTGTATATGGACTTAAACCTGGAGAGGTAAGCATGGTTATAAATTCACATTACATGACATTCCTCTGATTCAGAATATGTATTTCAGTGTTTTCTTGTTTCTTTAGGTATGGTGGGCAGCTTCTGACTTAGGCTGGGTTGTTGGACATTCCTATATCTGTTATGGACCTCTTCTACATGGGAACACAACTGTTTTATATGAGGTAATAGAATAAAATCAGTACCATTTGTAGACAGCATGTACTTTACTGAAACTTTTTTTGAGTAGTAGTTCCAAGTGGGAACAGAAAAATTTGGATGGGGACGGGACACATGTGTATCACCTTCTAGTTAAGACTATGATTTCAAAAGAGAAAGGAATATAAGGAAAACAATAGCCACTTATTTAAATTGTATAGAACAAAGCAAGTAAAAATTATGCTCTGAAAAAATTACACTTAACAAGCATGATATCTATCCCTAACAGGTTCCTAAAAAGTATTATACCAAAGTCCTTGCAATTGAACAAATGTTTTTATTAAAATAATAATTTCCCTTGAAGTAAACAAAATAAGCCTCAACACTAAATACTTACAGTGAATGAATTATGATATTGGTAGCATAAATATGGCAGAGCCAAAGTTGCCGTTCTAAGTATTTATAAATATTAGGCTGCCTTTGGAACTGAAGTGCATACTATTTTGTGCATTTACTATTGGCATTTTATTATTTTTCAAGTTTATTTAAAACATGATTTTAACACCGTGAAAGGGCCTCGGTATTTGTCTGTATCTTGGAATGATGTACTCAAGAAAAGTGTAGATGCTCTATAAATATTTGTTGTGCCAGTGAGTGAATGAAGTAAGCTACGTTTTAAAATCTCTTCGCTGCACTCTGGTTTCCTTCCTATAATTTGTAAACATCCACAGTTCTCTCTGATCACAAAACAAAGCCTTTTAGACCTTTGCCTGCTTCTAGTTATCCATTTTTACTTTCTTCTCCACTAAGCTCTTTAAAAAAATACCAATGCATGTGGTCTGTCTGAACTTCATATTCTTCCAGTTACTCTTTATCCCACTGTTGTCTGATTTCTGTCCACATTGCTTCATAGATGCTGCAGTAGCAGAGGTCAACAGTGACTTCACAAGGGACAAAATCAAAGGGCCTTCTTCAATTTGATTTTATTTTTGCTTGCTCTGTGGCATCAACCCTGCTGACTGCTTTCTGCAAGTAATTCTCTTCTCTTGAGCTCCCTTCCCTTTTCCCACTGTTCAGGCTGTTTCTGGCAAGACTTTCCCTCTGTCTTTCCTTTCCTGGTTAATTCCTACTATCCTTGAAGACTCTGCTTAGATGTTATCATCTCTTGAAAGTTTCCTCTCACAGTCTCTGGCTGTGTTCAGTGCCCCCTTCCCTGGTGCCATTGTTCCCTGAGCCTGTGTCTATCAGCGAGCTGACCACGCTGGGCTGGAATTGTCTGTTTCCATCCAGTTAGAGTGTCAGATCCTCAAAAGCCAGTCTCCCAGCACAATGCAAAGGACACTCTAAGCACTCAATAAATGCTCATGGAACTGAATTAAATTCTACACCTATATTCTCTCCTATCTCTCTGATAGCTTGTCATCCTTTTCCTCTCCCTGGTATCTCTTACTCTGGTCCTAAACATTGGGGTTTGATAGGGTCTTATTCCTAGGCTTCTTTCTCATTCTGCTTGTCTTTCCTGGATAATGTCAGTGCAGTTGGATTTTAGTGTTACTAATCAAACCAAGGCTTCTAGCTCTTCTTTTCGATATCTGCCCTTTGTGCTGAGTACCATCTGATTGTTGGTTGGCCTCATACACGTCTTACTTGCAAGATGACATGAACTGAACTGTCTCCACTCTTTCCTGCAAAACACTTCTTCCCAAGTGTTCTGCAGTCTTCTCAATGTTGCCTGCATTCCCTCAGTCATCCAAACCAAGAACTGGGGAGTGATTCTAACTTCATTATCCTCTGGTCCTTGCATTCTGTTGAATTTCCATTGTAGTACCTATCAAAAGTATTCTCTCTTTTCCTTGCTTCCTGCCATATATTCAAGGCTGATATCCAGCTGGTATGCACAACTGTGTTGTTGACTGGTATATAGTCTGTGTTTGGCTTCTGATCTGACTTGTGCCTGTGTTTTCCCTTTATGTATTATGGACTACTACTAGACAATGAGTGTAGAGCAGATTGTAACAGATGGTCCTGCCTTAGATGTGCTTCCAGGCCCTCTCCACCCTCACTCCAATTTCTGAGCTCTCCACACATACAGTTCTCTCTCTAAAATGCAAAAGCTAACATAGAACTTTATTGCTTAAAATCCTTCAAGAGGTTGAGTTCTGTTGGGGAAGATGGATGACATACTTTATTTCTCCCTCTAAGGAGAACTCAAAGGTATTATGTCTAAAACAAACTTAAGATTAAAAGGTACAGAGAAAAAGGAAAACTGGCTTCTCCCGATGGACTTTGGAACTCAAGGAACGACATGGTTGTTAAGGCCCTGGGTTTTACTTTCCCTGACATATCCTAGACTTGTTGCTGAAGGAGCTCACGACCTAGAAATGCCGACAGCTACAGACCAAAAAGCTCCTCACCCCCTAAAAATTCCTGATCTCTCAAGCCAAAAGGGTAGGAAAGGGGCAGCCTAAGCAAGACCTAAGATTTGAAGACGGCTCTGCTTAAGACAAACACCACAGAACAATCCACGATTCTACTCCCAACAGCAGAGGCTGAGTGGGCAGCTTAGACTCACATTTGTCAGGCTGTAAGGAGGAGCTGTAACCCTCCCTCCTCCCACAGGGGTGTTATCAGAGAGGTTTAACCAGGCAGCCAAGACCTCCATTCCTGCCAGCGAGCCCCGAGACCTCTCCAGCCTGCAGTCCTGGTGAAGGCCACACCAGGAACCTGGGTTTATGCTCCTGCCCGTTAGTACTGGGGGATGGGGTCGACGGAGGCCTCGGAGAGAGGCAGGACTCCTACTCAGATATGTTTTCTGGCCTCTCTTCTATTTCATATTTGCCCCCTTTTCAAAGAGCCTACCATCTGCAGAATGAAAACCTGATCCTTCTCAAGGGCAAACAAATCCTTCTGGACCCTTTCCTCCTAATGTACAAATGTGTATCTTCTACATACATTTCCATTGTGCATAATACAGTGGAACCCAGGCTTCCACAGTGGCACTGGTGTGCTCAGCTAGAGATCAGCATACTTGAGAAACATCTCCCCCATTAGTTCCTTATGATCCTTTTTATTTCTGAGCCATCCATTATACTGTCTCCTCTTTCATTTCTGATTTTATTTATTTGAGTCTTTTTTTTTTGTCCTTGTTAGTCTAGCTAAAGCTCTATTGATTTTATTTTCTCAAAAATACCAACTCTTAAGTTTTTATTTTTTTCTATGATTTTTCTCTGTTTGATTTATTTCCACCCTAGTCTTTATTATTTTCTTCTTCTGCTAGCTTTGGGCTTGGTTCTCTTTCTAGTTCTTTGAGGTATAAAATTAGTTTGCTTTATTTTAGATCTTTCTATTTTTAATATCAGCATTTGCTGCTGTAATTACTTTTGTTGCAGCCCATAAGTTTTGGTATGTTGTATTTTCATTTTCATTTGTCTCAAAATACTTTTAAAATTCTCTTCTGATTTTCTCATATACCCAATGGTTGTTTAAGAATATGTTGTTTAGTTTCTATGTACTTGTGAATTTTTATTTTTCTTACTGTTATTTCTAGTTTAATTCTGTTGTGGTCAGAAAAGATACTTGGAATGATTTCTGTTTTCTTAAATTTGTTAAGGCTTGTTTTGTGACCTAACATGTGATCTATCCTGGCTATTGTTTCTTATGTGCTTGAGAAGACTATATATATATTTTTGCTGTTGGGTGGAAAGATGTTGGCCAAGAGGTAGAAAGTTTCAGTTATTCAAGAGGGATAATTTCCAGAGATCTAATGTACAGCAATGTGACCATGGTCAACAATACTGTATTTTTGTGTGTGTGTGAAGGGATTTTTGTTTAGTACATCTGAAAAGAATGCATATACAAAGAGTTGAAACATGAGAAAGCATTGGTTCAACCACTAATGAATCTACAAGAATTAGGAATTGGGGAAGGTGGAGAAGATTACCTAAACATTTTTAAAAATTGGAAACTGCAACCAAAATGAGCTGATAAAATCCCTATTAACACTTATGAAGAGTCTTCCTAAGACTCTCTGCATGATTTTTATTAAAATTAGAGAGACTCATTCGGCAGCTCTAGGGTTCCTCACATGCAAAACAAATAAGGGGATTCCCCTGACTGGTCCCTATGTTGTTAAGTGTTCTCCCCACCTCCACCCCACCATCAACTTCTTAATGAAGCAGGTATCCATCCTCATAACTTGAAAGAGGATGTGAATCATTCCATAAACATCTGTCTTCTAGCTCCACTCCTACTTCCTCTGTGTATCAGGTCTTCAGCTCTGTTCTAGAAGCACCGTATCATACACCATTAAGCTGCACATCTACACTAAGCATATAAGACAGTGACTGACAGGGAAAAAATTGTTTTTTAATTATGTAGTCAATCCATTTGGTGTATTTCAAAAGGTGCCATACTTTCCTTCATTTATCAGTGAAAGAAGTTAGAAATTAATTTAAAAAAATCAGCATATGACTAACAAATTTCCTTGAAAGTCACAGTCATATATATTGTACATCCTAGAAAAGAAGAGGGGCAAGACAGGTTCCACCCACTTTCATGAGTTTCATCAAATACTGGACCTCCTCAGTATAGAGAAAAGGCAACTTTCAAAAAGGTGTATGTTATTAAGTCAGGCATTTACTATACTCCTTCCTAAGAGCACCAGATGGGAACCATGTTTTCTAAACCACAGCTAAGAAGTGGAATATGGAATCTGCCCTCCTCCCCTTAAGGGCTGTCCAGTGGTTAATAAATTTTAAAGAACATGACTAAATAAAAGCAAACCCCCCACACACACTGCCCCTGCCCACAAAAAAAAGAAAAAATATACAACTAGATGTCCCAGATCACTCTCCAGAGTGGAGCCCAGGAGAAGCTTCAACAACCCAAATGAGTCTGTAACAGAGTCATCACAAGCATGCCCTGCTTTTAAACAAAAAAATAATAATAATATTTTTTTGAACCAACAAGACAAAAGCTAGTACTGATCATTTTTCTGACAATACACAATTACTCAAAAATTAACTCATACTGACAGGGGAAGGGGACCATGCCTGTGGGCCTCGTCTCACTTGAGTATGGGTGGGTAGGTGCAGGGCATTTGTCATTACTGGAAAAACGAATTTTAGGTTTTAATCTTTAGTTTGTTTGAACCATTGGTTTTAGGAAGGTGCTGAGACCAGCTAGGCAGAAAGGGCCCCGGAGAGGTGCTCACAGCACGCACCTGCGGCTCCCCTCAGCTCTGAGGCTGCAGGGCAGCCAGTGTTGCTTCCTCCCATGCCTGCCTTGGGCCTTTCCGTGTGGGTGCGGGACACTCCGCATGCCTCCCAGCTTCAGGTCACCGGCCAGCTTTCCAGCAGGCTCTGGGGTGATAGGCTTCTGCTTGCTCTTGGCGCGTTTCCCTCTTGCAGAGGGGCCATCTCTGACATCAATATGGGTCCCAACAAGCAAGAAAGGAGTCTTTGGACAGTGGCACCTTATCTCAGGCACCCACTTTTCTTTCACATTTTCGAACGAGGATGGAGAGGCCATTGAGAAACAGACTAGGAGCACACCTATTTGTGGATCTCTCGGCGACCGTAGTCTGTCCTGATGCTCTGGCCCCACAGTACCAGCAAGTCCGAGAGCCCCGGATGCCGGGCCAAGCAGCAGCCGCAAGCAGGGACGCCTACGCAGAGGGAAACCTGCTGTGTGAGATGTCGGGGGGCAGGTTTTACCAGCAGCACCATCGCCCACACCCACGCGCTTAATCATCCGCGTTGCTGAAACAGTTTTTTATACACCTGAAGTGTTTCAGGCTCGGTGAGCACCTCAGCTTCTCCCCCAGGGCTGGCAGCACCCGCAGGTCTCCACGGCTGCTGGACGGGGACCATGATGCCGTATTGTATATTTGACACTTGCCAAGAAGGCGGATTGTAAGAGCTGTCATCACGCGAAAAGAAAGAAAAAAAGGAAATGGTAACTGTGCGGTGGTGAATGTATTAATTCGCTTGGGTGTGATTGTGGTGATAGTTCAGTGTGCACTGATATCGAAACATCAAGTATGCAACAAATTTAATACATACAATTTTTGTCAATTATACCTCAATAAAGCTGGGGAAAAATAATATAAAACTGCCTGTATATAAAATAACAAAACAAAATAGACTTTGCTTTAAAAAAAAAGAAGAAAAGAAATCATCTTACTCTTCCTTGGATGTTATTAACTTGGCATTAAGTCATAAGCTGGTTGGGATATTTGATCTTGACATGGCAGTTGACATCGTTGTGTAACCTCTTTGAAAGTTCTCAAGGAATGAAATCTTGCTCTCATTTTACATTTGTTTGCATTCACAAATTACTTACTTCATAGTAGCAAATTTCAATAAACTCTTTGGTATGCCCACTAGATTAACCAGGACAGTTGGCTGTCTGTTTATAATTCAACAATCAACTTTGAAGATACAAACTAGGTTCTGCCCTCCCAGATGATACATTAGAGGAAGAAGAGGATTTAAGATTCCGAATTGTGGTATAGGAGCATAGTCATTAGATTGGAAATGGGTCATTAGATTAAATGCCTTAATCTACCTAAATGATTTTAGGCAAATTAATTCAACCTCTTTGGGTTCAACCTCCTTCATTGTAAAACTCAATGGTTAACACATATTCTCCCAATTCTGCACTTCTGCTTCTGCAAGTCCATCGTTTTTCTTTTTCTAGAATAGATGTATTATTTTGTAACATGTTTTAATTTTTTTCAGTCTGAAATTCATTCCCATTTCTGTCCATAGTGAGTGATGCTGACTTTCCAGATGCACTTACTGAAGAAAGGTTTCATTCTAAATTAGTGAAGAATTTTAGTGTTTGAGAGGAAGCATAGCAGTTAAGACTTCCATAGTATGATTTCTAAAACTAATCCATACTGATTGTTTGGCCACAGAAAAGTTACTTAACTGCTCTCAGCCTCCGTTTTCTTATCTGTATCAGTATTAATAGTATCTTTCTTACATGGCATTAACTTGGTTGATCCATGCAAAACCCTTAGACTAGTTGCCAGGATATAATAGTATCACAAATGCTGGATATAATAAGGCTACTGTTAATATTTAAAAACATAAATTTATTCTTTCTCAGAATGAAATTCTGCAAAATAGGCACCAACCACTCATTGCCATACAATCCAGTCCTAATGCCTGAATTTTCAGATACTCCACATTTCTTCTTCTAAAGTTGGTCCTCCAGCTCTGACGCGGTCATCAGAACCTAAGGCAGCCACCTTTGGAGCCCATTAAGCTCCCTTCCAAGCACCAGGCAAAGGAACCAGACAGGGGTGTGCTGGTCCTGCGGCTGTTGGCTTTGAGGAAGGAGCAGATGTGGCAAAGAACACAGTGGGCTCCCCCCTCAAAACTGTCCTTTCAGGGTAGAACTTGTGAGTGAAATAAGAGTGGCCTTGAAGCCTTACATCTATGAATAATATAGTACATTTCATAGTTCACCATTATCCAAATATCTGTAACCTTTCACTTCTATTTATTTGTTGATGGGCTTTACCATTGCTAGTTTATAAGCTGTATATATCTTTAAAAGCTTTAGTATATTCCGCTTGATGACCTTATTGAATACTCTTTTCCTAAATTCACAGGAGGAAGGAAGTGTTTAGCTGCCCCTATGTTTCTTTATAGAATGATTAGTGTGAAAAAGAGCTCTATACTCTCCTTTATTTGTATGGAATCAAATAAGATAAAGAATGTGAAATTAGTTTGAAAGCTTCAAAGAAATATCATGATAGCTATGTATGTATATATAGCATAATATGACAGCATGTACACATGTGTAAAATACAAGAAATTATTAGTACTTTACATATGTGAATCAAAACTAAGCCATTTCCCAGTATGAAAGTGTCATGTTTGAGAATATTGAGGATACTACTTGAAACTACTTCACAGTTATTTTTTGTGTTGAGCATTCTTGCTAAATCCTCCCCTGTGTATCTTCACTGTGCTCGCCATCTGCCTGTTTTCTGAACCGGGTCTGTGTTCTCCATGACATCCTAGAATGTATTTTCCACACGAGGACCTTCTGAATTCTTAGCCCCTCTCAGGCTTCCTTTTAACAGTGTGATTGTTACTTGCATGTATACAGTTATCTTCTTTTTGCAAGAATTTTGCCCTTTCACCTATGTTAGTTTTCCTCCACTTCGATTATTCCTTTTCAAGGACAGAGATTCTTCCAAGTGCAGGCACCTGTCGCTTCCTTCTGCTCATAGCCGTGAGGCTGCTGATGTGTGTGCTCCATAGGCACACAGCCTTTTTCCCCTTATGTAACAGAAAATGATTTCTTTGTTTTTTAGTCTAGTATATCAGCAGTATGCTTTTATGCATGTGCAGAATGAGAAAAATGATGACTAAGTTATTACCCTCATTCAGGCTATGTAATATGATCTTCTAGACTGGAAAAGATAGTGAAGGTGACGCCAGCATAGTTTAGATTTCTCACGTGACTAATTGTTCAAAGGTATTTGTCTTTGAGGCTTTTTTTTTCTCTGTGCGCACCTCTGTTTTATGTTGGAGCAAGTAAGTGTGGCTGTCATCATGGCTCCATGAACAGCATTTCTTGGAGCCTGTGGTGAGCTCAACAGCTTGCTGGGAGTTGGCAGGGAAACAGAATAAGTATCAAATATGGTCCCTGCACTGAAAGATCTGAGAATATAGCCAAGGAATTAAGATTAATGTAAAGGAGAGAAAGCAAATTAAGATACTACCTAAGAAATTTCTTACACTGTGTAGAAGTATTAATTTTTTTCAGCAATCCTATTGAGCCATTGCCTATGTTAAATACTCTACACTTAATTCTTGCATCTGTTTTGATGTAATTTTCTGATGATGGAACTAAATAAGGATCAAAGAAATGGTCATATAATGCATAAATGGCAGGGTTTGGATTCCACCCTGGCTCAAAAATCTGTCTACTAGCCCCTTAAGGGAAGTTTAGGACTAGAGTAGACAAGGAAAGCTTTGTGGATGAGGCATACAGGTAATAATAATGGATAATAATAGCTACTGTGGGTTAAGGGCTGGGTGATAGGAACTCTTACAAGTACTTTATATACATGGTTTTAATTACTTCTGTCTACAAATCCATGGGGTAAATATTTTGATTCCCTATTTACAACTGTAGGAACTTAGGCTCCGAGTCATTGAATAACTTTACCCATGGCACAAGAGTGATGGAACTGGGTTTGAAAACAGGTTCTCTGGCTCCAAAGTCATACTTTAGAAGCAAACACTGAGAAACTGTTGAGAAGTGCATCTGCCTGGCCAGAACCAGGCTCTCAGTGATCTGAACATTAAGGAGAAGGCAGGATACAGGTTGTCAGATGGATATTGTGAGGGAGAAGTACAGAGGAAGTTAGAAATAGCTCTGATGTCTTCAGCTAGGACAACTGATATAATGACAGTTATCAACTGAAGTACCGCAGTAGGAACAACAGCTACTGTGGAGGGAGGAACAGTATTTTTAGCTTTGGTGATGTTGAATTTAAGGGTGCTATTCAGACATTTGTTAGGATATTGAGAAACCAAGTTTGAAACCCAGAAAGACTTTCACAGTTAGAAATGTGAAGAGTTTATCATTTAAGTCCCTGAGGTCATCAGGGTACTCAGAAAGTTGAAGATTGAGAAAGGGAAGCTGTGTAAATGGAGAATGAGAGACTGGAGAAGCAATGGGAGAATCATAAAAGCAAAGTGTCCTGAAAACCAGGGAGGGGAGGTTTTCCAGAAGATTGGGGATCAGCCATGCCAAGTGCTACAGAGAAACGTCTGGTAGGACAGTAACTGAAGGGAATTTTGGTGACTAGAGTGTCATTAGTCACTTTTATGAGCACAATTTCATAGGAAGGTATTTGTGTTTGTTTTGTTCTTTAATGGAAAAATATGAGCATGGTGAAAGGTTGTTTTAGGTAAATTATTGGATGGTGTGGAGGAACCAGTCTTTGTATAATCTCTGGTTGAATTACAGCATTCATATGGAACAGCCACACTTGACTTTCTTGGAAGAAATCTTGTTTGTGTAATAAAGCAAGAAGCCATTTACTTTCTCTGCTCACAGCAGTCTCACTACTCACTATGAGTAAAGAAAACCTTAATTTGTCCCTCTAGTACCAGATAGCAGAGTAATTGTGCCTCAGTGTGGAAAAATTCAGAGGTGAAAGCAGTGTAGTTAGAAGCCATGGGCTGCCAGCTTCCCTAGCGATAAATGCTCTGTCTGACTGCTGAGAATGGTAAATACGTCCGAGTCCCGAATTAGCTCAGTACTGGGTGTGCAGGTACCAACCCCAGTGCTCTGCTTCATTTACTTGGCGTTACTGCTTCTGTAGGTGAGCATCTCTTCCGTGGGACGGGTGGACTCCGATGACCTGGATGAAGTCAATGGCTTATTCACCAGGGGCGGCCTCACTGCAGGGTCCTAGACAGTCGACTTTCAGAGCTGGGAGAAGGCTGGGGGAAAAACCAAACCAAAAGGGATTGACTGATTCTTTTTTATTTTTATTTTTTGTTTTATTGAGGTATAATTGACAAATAAAATTGTAGGATATTTAAAATGTACATCATGATGATTTGATACACGTATACACTGTGCACGGATTCCTTCAATCCAGTTAACACACCCATCACCTCACATATTTATCTTTTCTCTTTTGTTTGGTGCACACATTTAAGATCTACTCTCAGCCAATTTCAGTGATAAAATACAGTGTTGTCCACTATAGTCATCATGTTATACATCATTAGGTCCTTAGACTTTACAATATTATAGCTGAAAGTTTGTCCAAAATGGCTAAATCTAGATAGAGTTTATATAAATGCCCATCTTTAATATATGTAAATATGTAGAAAAAGATCTGGGAAATTTTAGCCTTGGAGATGTCTTACCTTCTCACTCCTGGAAACTGGAACACATCCTTAATAGAAGAAAGGGGAGAATCAAGCCTGAGGAACTGTAGTTCTATGTTATTTGCCACAGGAGATGGTGAAGAGGAATTGCCAAAATAGCACATTTGTAGAAAGTATTAATTTGAACATGTGAAATTGCTGATATTCAACTGTATTTGATGTACAAAAATGGCATATTGTTATAATCAAAGTAATAGAAGGGAAAAAAAGACAGGTTGGCTAGGAACCTGAGAATGGCCACTAAATTTGTTTTTTGAAATTATTTGTAGCCCTCCAATAGGAGTGGATTAAAGGGTAGTACTAGGGGGAGGTGGCCATCCTGTGGAGAAGAAAATGCAGAAATGTTATGGTAGCTACCTGTCCACCTGCACTCTAGCATCATCCAAGCTGTTTCTCAGAGCTAAACAGAAAATCTTTAAGGATTTTCTGTGTTTGGGGAGGCTCAAATACTAGAAACCTTTTTGGACTTCTTTTCAGAATCTGAGAAAAGCCTCTGACTTCTTTCTCTATGAAAGTAAACATAAACACATTGCAACTCTGGGGGGAAAGGTGTTCCTATGAAACCAGTGAAGCTGAAATAAGTCAAAGGAAAAGGCAGTTGGGAGAAAGGCTTTTATTTCTCGCTGTTGCTTGAGTTTGCTAGCCAGGCCCAGCCCCCACCGCGTCCTCTGGCCATCGCTGGCACTCTGCCACCTCATGTGCTCTCTGCCTCCTGCCCACCCCTTCCCTGAGGGACTCTATGGGTGGGTCCTTGGTGACTGGCAGATGCCAGGCCAATCACCTACCAGGAACGAAGGGGCGGAGATAATGGCCGTTTTCTCTCCATCCCTTGCCCAAGCTCATTGGGAGGCTCTGCAGTGGTAAACACCTATCGATAATGTAAATGAACTAAGGCGAGGTAGGAGAGTCTGGAAATTCTGCCATTTACCCCACACATATAAAAAATTTTTTTTTGAAATATTCATGAACTCTCCCAAAGTTCAGGTCAGGAACCCGTCATCTAAAAGACTGATATATAATCCTTTCAGGCAGTGATACAGCCAAACTAAAACCCCAAACTAAAAGGTAGCTATCAAAGGTCTCTGGGCAATATTGTAAGAGCTGCCGGGCCAGGGCTACTCCTCCCCTTTAGAAGAAAGGGCAGTTGTACTCAGGATTCTAGGTCCTGTACATCGTGGTGTATACATCCAGTCTGGAGTCTGCTTTATAGAGGAAGGCATAAAGAATTTGGAGCAGTGAGGCCCTTCTCCCCAATCTTAGTGTCTGACCCCTTATAATCAGATTAAATTATTAGTACATTTTATTAATTCATGGATTGGTGCATTTATTTATAACAGGTAGAAAAAAACAGTAAAGACTAGTGTTAAGTTCTAGGCTCATATACTAGGGTAACAAGACAGGTGGGCATGGGAAAATGGCCTAACTTTGGGTCATGCTTAGTCTTAGTCTAAGGACTAGGCATTGGTTCTCAGATTTACTGATCTGCACCCTACCTGCAGATTACAGCCACTTAGGGGACACTAGAGATGTGGCAATGCCCAGCCCCAGCTCAGTCAGTGTTGGTCCCTCCCCGCCACCGGCCACAGGGAAGGGAGGCGACACGATGAGTTATCAAAGATCTGAAAAGGCCAGCCAGGGGACTCAAGGCGTAACAGCGCCAGAGTGGTGCTGAGAGGGCACCCTTCGTATTTACTGAGCAAATACAAACTAACAACAATAGAATTCTGTGTGGGGGACTTAACAGACAACCATTAACTAACTTTAAACTTAATCCTCGGCAGTCTCCAGTCTCCTGGGGCGCGACATCTTACATGGTATTGAAACAATAGCAAGGGCAATTAGGTCCCAGAAACTGTTTTGGTCTTGTTTGTTCTGTTCTTGGTCACTTATCAGGAATTACGGGAAAAATAATCAAGTCATATATGATTATACATTTGATTTCTATACTTGATTTCTCTATTAATCCCACAGCTAGTTAGGTCAGAATCTCTGGGAGTGGGGACCAGACATTGGCACCTGTGAAAAGCATCTCAAGAAGTTCTAATGTGCAGTTAGGCTTGATAGTGACTAGGTCAGAGTGACCTTAGATGGTGGTGTGGATAAGACGAAGGAAAGCAAGAGGGCAGCATGTTCTCACAGATGAGGCCTAGGGAATGATAGGAAATCTCTAGCAAATAAGAAGTCAGGCAATGTCAATTCTTAGTTAACAGACTGCACTTTTAAGTAAGTTTTTACTCCTTGAAAGAGTCTGCTACAGTAACACAAAATCCTAAGTCTGATGGTCTTAAAGCATAGGACAATTACGCCATCTATCTTTAAAGCAAAGGTAATGTTTTCAAAAGTGTGCAAGATAATGTGATTTATTGAGAAAGGGACTTTCGGGAGGAAAAGTCCATTTTTAAAAGAAGTTATACATTTGGTTCATATTTCAAAACTTACAAAGAAGTGAGGAGTGCAAATCCTACTGTCTGTCCCCTATTTCCAGTGTCTGATTTCTCTAACTTGGAAGAGTCAGTCTTATGTGTACAATCGTTCATTCGTGTACAAGCAATATATTTTCCCCTTTTTTAATAGAAACCACAGTGTACAAATGATATGCACACTATTCTGCATTTTGCCTTTTTCACTAAACAGTGTATCTTTGGGTCTAGCTTGTGTTTTAACAAGTTTCAAGTTTAGATGTTGCACGCCCAAACTCTCATCCCTTGAATAAGGCATGAGGCATGTAGTAGGGACTCAACCAATGCTTTTGCTAGTTGCATCGCTCTTCCACAATAAAGAGGCCAACGCTGCTGTGCTTCTCCACTAGAATGGAATTCAGAACTAGTTCATAAGAGGCGTTGCTCCCTTTATCTTCGAACTGTAGGAGAAACATGCCTTCAGTGATATTCTCAGAAGTAGTGTTCAAAAAGAGACCAGGTGTATTTCTGATCCTGCCACAAAAAGAGGCAAAAGCTGCTGTTGTCAAAATTTTTATGTCAAAGTTTGAGAAACTACAAGTAGTCTTGCCACCAAGCCTTGGATTAGAGTGAAATAATAAGATTAATAATAAAGCAAAATATTTT
The DNA here is from genome assembly GCA_032199065.1 of Smutsia gigantea. NCBI lineage: Eukaryota > Metazoa > Chordata > Mammalia > Pholidota > Manidae > Smutsia > Smutsia gigantea. The sequence goes on from JAVSCE010009522.1 coordinate 83,231, forward strand.
TTGCTAAAAGATTTACCTCTAGTGTTTGTGTACCTTTGTTTTCCTAAGTTGCTGTGTTTCACTACTTTCATTATGTTGAAAACTTAATCTTAGTAGGAATTATGTAGGAAGTTGAGATATCTCCTGGTTTTCTAACTCAGGACTTAATATTTGCAGACATGAATATTAAATCATTGAATCATAAGTGGAAGAAAATTATACGTGCAAATTAACTTTAAGGTATTTCATTTTCTTGGTTTCTATGCTTTGTACCATCATTAACCACATTATAAATATTAGCAGTTGATATTTTATAAATCTCTGATGTTATAAATTCATGATTTATAATAGATGAAAGAGTAGAATCTCTGCTCACCAGTGCAGGGATTGCTTTCTGCCTCGTTTTCTGGGCAACAATCAACACTGTAGACATTAGTTTGGGAGAGGGGAATAAAAGCAAATGGTAATGACATTGATTTGAGTTTTGAAGAGTTTGTAAGTTACTGTTTCCTTTGAGCTGCATTATTTGGTGTGTATATTGTTTGTTAAAAATCCCTCCAATCTTAGACTCCTCTTTTTTAAATTGATAATGTCTGGGCTCTTGCCTCTTAATGAATATGCAAGTTCTGGAATCAGTGTCATTTTCTCCAGGCAGCTCAGCATGGTTGTGTATTACTGGTTGCTTTTAAAATGCATTGTAAAGGGGCTGTATTACCTATGTGTGCATGCATGTGTGTGCATATACACCCAAACCTGTGTATGTGCAGGAGGGCAGGGGAGGCATGTTTCATAAAATCAATAAGCCATTGAGTCGCTTTTATTTGGAGTTCATAATGGAAGAGACAGGTTTTGCTATAGTTCTCTGAACCTACTAGTAGTGAGAAGTGCTGAGAATATATGGGTCCTATGTTTATTACTGCATTCCTTCCCTTTATTAGACACAAAGAGCTTGTAGCACCTGCTATGTAATTTTTAATTTATCACACATACAAACATACACACTCATAATTAGTAGAATGTAAGTTTCATTGGAGTAGTATCATATCTGGCTTCTTCACAAAATTATTTCCAGAATTTAGTTTCTAGCCCATAGTAGATACTCAATCCTTGTTTGTTAAAGGAATGAGTATAGTAGCACTGCATAATTTTATGACCTTTTGGTATGTGGACAGTGGTTTCTGATAAAAGACCTGATTCTGTGCTTTGTTACCTGAAGCATTTACATCATTCAGAACTTTGCTGTTCAGCAGGCTGTTTTGAGGAATGGTAATTTCTTGGACATCTCATAGCTTATGTTTTAATTAAGATTTGATATCAAGTAGAAGTTCTTAAGAAAAAAAGGAAAATGTATTAATATTAACATAATTCTTAAATAGTGAAACATCATCTTCATAGCTTTGGATGATCTTGTGAGAATGGGTGATAAAATGCAAAGCCACTGAACCTTTCTGAGTTCAACTACCTTACAAAGGGACATTGTGAGAGCTTGCATCATTTCATTAAGTGTCCTAATAGAACTGTTATGTCATGATTTGTATGCTCAGTAAATATAATATTGATGGAAATTTGTTTGGTACAGCGTCAGAATTGCATTAGTAATTATATTATTTATAATTTATAAATTTTATAAATATTTACAAAAAGTAGGGTGCAGCTTTTAATTGGTATTTCAACTGTTATTGTTATCATTACACATAATTAATTGAAGGCACTGTAAAATACATTAAGCTCTGTCATCTCTGTAGGCAGTCATTCTGGTGTAGCATTTCCATCATGACATTAATGTTGCCCTTTGGGGAGTGTGTTAGCATTGTCCTTTGATGCTGGTGCTGTAGTGGAATTCAACTCCAAATGGTTATAAAATATCTTTTTTTTCAGGGGAGGTCAAACTATTTTAAAATATTATCTTAGTGCTTTGAGTTTATTGAGGAAGTACTGGAAAAGTGATTTATTTTTATTTAGGCAAGAAAATGGCAGCATAGACAGGACAAGTCAACTGCATCAGGTCAGTTGATAAATCATTTTTATGTGGATGAGATCATTTCCCAAGTCACAATCTCATACACCAGGGACTGATCAGTGCCTAAGACAGATCAAAGGGAAAGTCAAATGCTTACATCACTTGGATAGAAATAATAAAGTTGCAGATTCATTAGACTGATGTGCTTAAGGTTTCAAAATTTGTGAGTCAAATTCTGTGCCAGGGTTGTCAGATAGTATCTGGTAGCTTTTTATGCTATGTTAGTGTTGTTGACCTGTATGAGGTGGTTCGAATGAAATAAATTGAAATCAAACGTTTTGGGATAGTTGTGATAATAAAAATTAATTTCTATTTGTGACAAATCCTGGCATTAAAACAACAAGAGAAAAAGCAATGGAATATTTAAAAAATTACATTAAAGAATACTATGGGCAACCATTAAAAAAATAAAAGTAAAAACTAAATAGTGCCCTTCAAAGATCCATTTATGAGTAGATAGTGAATCTAAATTATTGGACAGCTAAGGTCGACATCATATTATCATTTACTTATTTATTGCTTTCTGTTTGTAGAGATCTCTACATTTGCCACCAGCAAATTCTTTCTTCTTTTTACCTTAATTCGGGGTTTTCCCAAAATGTAAGATCCATGGGACATGTGGACACAGGAGTTTAGGAAATATTACATGCAGTTACTTACCTGTTTGGAAATTCCTGATGTATTTTAAGCACTTTTAAGTCTTCAAGAAATGGTCCAAAATAAGAAACCTGTTTTCCTTTGTTTAAGAGCAGCCCTTTCCGAAAGGATTTGACTGTGAAAATACACATACAATTTCAATAACATATATTAACAGCATTCCAGGCACCCTGCCTTAGAAACAAAGGAGGAAGTAACAGTAATGGCTGAGGAATGAGGGGATGTGGAGGGCAAAGCTAGATTTTATGGGACGCCTCAAGTTTTTGTAGATTACTGATTTATTGATGCCACTTTCAGAGACATCAATTAAAAAATGCTTTGTGTCCTTTTGTATAGTATAGTCTCTAAAAGGAAAATGTATTAATTTTTATGTGTGGTATTTCCATTGAACATACACAATGTTGCTTTGAGGCTGTTAAAACCATGCATTTTGGGATATCTTACTCGATTTTTTAAAATTCAGAGCTGCTTTCCTTTGAGTGAGACATTTAATTGAAAAGGTTATTGCTCGGAAATCACTGGGTTTCCAGATATTTCTCTCTTCTTAAATATTTTGAGAATTGCTATTTTTACTTTTAATAGTGGTCGTGAAAAAACAGAATTTCATAACAACCGTATTTCTCATGTAGTCTACCACACAAAACAATATATTTAATCTCTTGGCAAATAGTAGACTGTTTTACAGTATTAATATGAATGTACTATTTTTTGCTGTCCTTTATCTTTCAAAATGTAAGAAAAATTGCAATTGGAAAAGTTTTTAAGGTGATGTAATGGAGCAAAGGGTCTCTCTGATGCTTTGGTATTTGGTTTGTTTTATTTATGAGAGAACATGGGTCTACTTTAAAACTAAGATATGTTGAGAACCCCATTTCATTAATATAGCTGTGTTAAATGTGTAAGTATTGAACTGTCAATGAAATATGAGACATTTTAGCAGGTGACACTTTAAATGAATCTCATTGTAGGGGAAGCCTGTGGGAACACCAGATGCTGGCGCTTATTTCCGTGTGCTCGCAGAGCATGGAGTCGCTGCTTTGTTTACAGCGCCGACTGCAATTAGAGCAATCCGTCAGCAGGACCCTGGGGCAGCCTTGGGGAAGCAGTACTCTCTGACAAGGTGAACTCGGGATGCACAGGGCAAATGACATTAAAAATGGCAATCAGAATGAGGAACTGAACATTTTATTTTTTTTTTCTGGCACTGCGATACCTCTATGGACCGAGCCAAAAGATTCTGAATGTTATTAAAAATGACTGTTCAAAACAGAGCTTCAAAATAGTTGAGATTTTAAGTATATTGTGGGCATTTTTTAATATATGTTAATTTCAGTTCCAATCATACTGAAATATTTCTATCCTTTAAACAACCCTGCTTATATTTTCCTTACCGTAAAATGCTATGGCCTAAAGTGCATTTATATATATACATATATAGATATAGATTTCATATATACAGATAAAATGAAAATTCTAGTCAAATTACTACTGTTGAAAGAGTGAAATTTTTTCTGTTGTTTTGTAGAAATATGCTCTGAATGGTTTAGCTATTTTTATGCTGATTTATTGACATCCATTTGAGTTCAATGATGTGTATATGCAAAGATAATTATAGCAGTTTGCATCTTCTAGGCAGTTTCCAGCATCAATTCCTATTGAATCTCTTTGAAATGGGTTCACAGCTATCATAAACTAAAAGAAGGATTTTTGTAGTTTCCTCAAGTCACAAAGTTTGTTTGAATTAAGTCAGCCTAAATGTTTTAAGTTAAATGCCAAATGTTATGAATTTTATGTTGCCATGACCCAAAAAGGAGTTCAAATAGATCATACACCAACTGCAAGAAGCTTTCAACTCAGACAGTTCAGTGGTTTAGTTTCTTTCTTTTTCCTCTGTTTTTTATTTCATGAGAAAATAAATCTGGGTTTACACAAAATTTTACCTATGATGTAAAGAATACACTCTTATTAAAATTAGACAGTGTTTGTAAAATGAATCTTCCATTCTAATATTTCTATTCAACCTTTATTAGTTCATTTGCGACAGTTCCATTTAGTTTCCTTCATTTCAGTCAAAAGGATAGAAAATGGAATTTGGTAAAAATATTTTATGTATAGTCTCCATGTGTTAAGACAATTCCAGGGACTTTTGAAGAAACAGCGATTGTAGTTTCTCTTTGCTGACAAATACAGGAAGTTGTGTGACCAGCAGGCTGAGACCTCATTTGCTACATCTTCTTCTTTCCCCATTTGTACATGGGTTTTAGATGTTATTCTTTGCTGTGTAGACAGGAACCATTTCTGCTTTGCCTGATGTATAAAGCATCAAACAGTACTGAATGCCTGTTAAAATCATCACTCTTTTCAAACTACAAACTAATACTGATAGACATGGAGTATGCGATTTTAGTATAAGAGAAATTTCAGTCACTTCCCCCTGATCACGTCCCTGTGTCTTTGGGCAGCTGAATTACTCATGGTAATGTGGCTATGTTTTTAATAGTTATCTTAGAATAAATGCAGACTGTGCAAATACCATCAACTACTCCAATTACTGCTATTAATAAATTCAAACATCTATATGCTAGGCATAAGGAGTTTAAATTTGTTATCTCATTTAATCATCACAATAAGTAGGAATTGCCATTGTCATCATCTTACAAATGAGTGAAGTTAGGACCAGGAGGCTTAAGTAAATCTTTAGAAAGAAACGAACTCAGGCAATCTGACCAGGGCCCGAGCTCTGAACTAAATGCCGCAGACATATTCTTCTATGACAGATAATTTAGGAAACTAACTTGACCCAGAGATTTTTATCCCACTCATGGGATAAAAGAAGCTTTTGCTTTTCAAATAGTTTTAGTCAATTCAAATCATACTTTCATCAAACTACTTTAGTAGATTCTCACTTGTGGTGTAAGAGAATGTAAGAAACAGAAGGGACCTCAGAATCCAACTGTCTCATTTTAAAAACAAGGAAATTGAGGTCCAAAATGTTAAGTTTGGCTTACAGACAGAAGAAAGACCAGAACTCAAGTCTTCTCATACAACACTAACTTTAGTTTTAATATTTATGTTTAAGACATTTCATACTTATTGAATTGACATTCACTTGGTATTATAATTGTGGGGTTCGTGATTTATTTGTAGTTTGCTTATTTCTTCTTATAAAGCTTTTCAAATGATGACATTTTCTTTAAAAGATGTGTTTTATATCTCATTAAAGACTGTTTCAAAATAAATTTGGACATTTTATAAAACTTTCAGCTTCCAAAACAAATTGAAGAGGGTGCTTTGTGATAGCGAGCTAACCAGAACTATTAATTCATTTTACTGTAGAGGATCACTGGCTAGAAAAATAGATTAGAGGGTGTCGAGTGTAATCATCTCATTTGACAGTTGAGAAAAGTTTCTCACAAAGAGGTGAAATAATACTCCCAGGTTTACAGAGCTACTTGGGGGCAAAGCTGGGACTAGGCAGTGTGGTATGGTAGTTAAATTCTCACTTTGGAGTTAGATTGACTGGGTTCAAAACTACCATACACTGGTTGTGTGACATCAGGGAAGATACATAGCCTCTCAGTTCTTCTTTTTCTTTTTCTTTTTTGTGAACATAAGAATAGTAGCAGTACGAGAATACAATGAGATGTATGCAATTCGTTGAAAGCACTTGGAACAGTTCTTAACATAGAATAATTTAGCTATTATTATCATCTACTTTCTGATTCACTGCTTTTTCATCATATCATAGTGATTTATTTCCCATGATCTTTTTTATTTTTTTAAATATAGTTTATATGTAATATTATATTGGTTTTAGATGAGCAACTCAGTGATCCATGAATTATATATATTACTAAATGCTCACCAGGATAAGTGTAGTTACCATCTTCTCGTTCAATGTTAATAAGATTAGAAAAAATTAAGTTCTGGGACTTACATTCAAAATATCACAGTCTCATACTTTGATGTAGCCTTTCTTTTCCAATTACATACTGATGAGTGGTCATACAAAAGGGAAAAATTAGAGCATCAGTAATGAGCTCAAAAGTAAGCATTTCTGTTGATGGGAAATACAGTAGATCTGCAATGGTGAGAGTCGCTGAAGCCAGAGGCTAGCTAGATGTGCAAGCAGACATTGGCAGTGCAGTGGACTCAGTATTCCTCTACTTCAGTTGTGGAGTCAGGGACAGCTCAGTGTCTGAAGATGGGATGGCATGTTACTCCTCGCTCATGAGAGGAGGTGGATAATAATGGCCATCAATTGTTTTCTGGGATGGTGACATATAGCAAGCTTTGGCCAAGGGGTCTGAATGGGACAGAACTTGCCAGCAAGCAGAGATGAATTAAACTGCCCATTTGTTGTCCTGGAGTAGGATCTTTGATTCTCAAGTATATTTATGGATTCTGGACTACCATTATGATACTGAACCTCTGGAGGATCATTACAGCAGCCACAAACAGAGCACAGAAGAGAGAGCAAGAGATAATAATAAAAACAAAGAACCTCTTTTTCAAAAAGAGCCTGAAAAATATAGTCTACGTGGAATTGATTTTTGTGTATGGCATAGGGTTCAAGGGTCAGTTTTTTCCTTATGTGTATCCAGTTAATCAAATTACATTTGTTTAAATGGCTACTCTCTCCCGCTGCTCTGCAGTATGATTTTTGTCATAGAAATGCCCAAATTCCGGAACACACAAGGAAATCTAATGTTAATAAAATCAACAATCAGAGCATAGATTCATTCCAGATGAGATTAATTTTGTAATATAGTAAAATCAAACTCAGAGAAATTTGAAAAATTACTAAAAACATTGTTTTGTGGATGTACAAATAGGCTGAATAAACAAATGGAAACGAAAACCTCCATGTAATGCTAATTACCTCTGGGGCTGGATGGCTGGAGAGATGGTGGAGGAGAGAAATGAGATTTAGGTAGAGTTTGGGGAAAACTCAATAAATTCAATAATATTTTATTTCTTAAGTGAAATAAATATGGTAGAATGATAAAACTGGATGGTATGCACACTCACAGGTTCACTATATTATTCTCTACTCCTGTGTTTCTCAGGAAAGTTACAAATTTCACAATAAAAATGATTTCACTTTTCTTTATATGCTCACTTGATATAAAATCCATGAACCCCTTTGATAAATCAAGGATTCCGTATTATGGATATGTATTCGTGAGTGGTAAGAGGAGAGCGAGTGTATGTGTACATGTTTTGATACTTTCTTCATTTAGTTTACCATAGATGATGATGGCTGAACACTTTCCTACTTTGGTGACTACAATTATAAAATTTAAATGAGGAAGAAACGCTTCATACAGAAACAAAATGTCTTCAGAAAGTTGCCAACCCCTTTTTCCTTCAAAAGCTTTCACAGATCTCCTTCATCTGACTCACTGCCCAAATATGTGTTCTTCTGAGTTGTGGAATAACAATAACTTTGTATTTGACTGTCTTTGGGTTTGTGGTGGAATTGCATATAAGCAATATACATATCCAGCTTTCATTATTGCATCATTTTATAAACCTGGCTACCAATTATCACTATCTTAGTCAAATCAGAAGAGTAAATAATTTTAAATCGTTCTGTGAAAAAGTAAAATTGTAATGATTTATACAAGGTAGAAAAATAATACATCTGTCTGCCCATTGTGTTTTAAAGCTTGTTGCTTTTTCATATTTCACTGACCTTTTGAAGATCCTATTTTGTGAAGTGTTTCTCCAAGACTTTGGCACATTTTAATTTTCTTTTTCTTGTTGACTTGTAGGAGCTGTTCATATATTCTTGATTCAAGTCCTTTATTGATTATATATATTACAAACAATCTTCTCCAACTTGTGATTGGAATTTACCTTTCACTATCTTACTGGTGACTTTTGATAAAGAGATAATGGCTTTTAACTAATATTTTCTTTATGGTTAGTGATTTTTTGTGCCCTATTTAAGACATTTCACCTATTCTAAGGTCTTCTATGTTATTTTCCAGAAGATTTATTGTTTTACCTTCCATATAGTCTACCTGGAGTTGATTTTTGTGTATGGCATGAAGGGTTCAAGGTTCACTTTTTTCCTTATGTGTATCCAGTTAATCAAGTTAACATTTGTTTAAGTGGCTATTCTCTCCCACTGCTCTGTGGTATGATTTTTGTCATAGAAGTGCCCACAAATCCTTTTCGCTTATTGGTTCCATTCTGTTTCATTGTCCTATTTGTCTATATTTGTGCTGCTCTCATATTGTCTCTATCACTACAGATTCATAACAGATCTTGACATCTAGTAGTAGTTGTACATCAAGTTTGCTCTTTTTCATATTTGCTTCGGCTATTCTTAGTGCCTTATTTCCATACAGATTTTATTATTAACCTGTAAATGTGTGTATGTCTCTCTATAAGTACATATACATACATATATGTACACACACACACAGACAATGAGAGACAGAGAAAACTGCCTAGAATTTTGCTTGGGGTCACTTTGAATTTGTAGATGGATATAGTAAATGCTGACATAGTAATATCAAGATTTCCAATTCATAATCATAGTATAGCTCTTTATTTATTTACATCCTTAATTTCATTGGTGCTCTTTGGTTTATTGTGTGAAAGGCTTACATATCTTTTCTCAGGTTTATTTTAAGAAATTTTGTTTTTATGTGATGGTCAATGGTATTGTTTACATTTGCATTTTTAAATGTTTGGTTCTGGCAGATAGAAATATAACTGTTTTGGTATAATGGTCTACTTTATAATAACTTTCCACAAGTCTCTTATTAATTTTAATAGTTTTTCTGCATATTTGTGTTTATTGTATTATGTACACGATCATGTAATCTGAGAATAGTTTCAGTTTTACTTCTTTTTTTAAAAAATACTTATGCCTTTTGTTTCTTTTTCTTAACTTATTGCTATGTATCTCCAGTACAGTCTGGCATAGAAGTGGTGATAAAAAGTATTTTTATCTTATTCAGTTTATCAGGGAAAAAGTATTCAAATTCATCATTAAGTAACATTTTTAGTATTTTTATTAATATATTACTGGTATTATTTTATTACTGTTTGTTTTATAGAAACTCTGTGAGATTAACAAAGTTCCTTTCTATTCCTGGTATTCAGTATTTTATCAAATGTTTTTTCTTAATCTATTAAGATGACCACATAATTTTCCATTTTCTGTTAATGTGGTGAATTATGATTGATATTTCAAATGTCAAAACATCCTTGTGATCTTGGAGTAAACACAACTTGGTTAATATATTATGATTTTTAAATATAGCTGAATTCAATTTATATTTTGTTGAGCATATTTTAATAGCCTTTATTTTTAGAGCACTTTTAGGTCACAGCCCAAATTAGTTGAAAGTACAGTATTTTCATATAACCTCTGGCCCCACACATGCACAGCCTCCCCCACTACCAATATTGTGCACCAGAGTGGTACCTTCGTGCTATAGACTGAATGTTTGTTTCCCCCCAAAGTTTATATGTTGAAATCCTACCCCCCAATGTGATGGTATTTGGAGGTAAGACATTTGGCAGGGGTGTGTGTGGTGTGTGTGGTATGTGTGTGTATATGTGTGTGTGGGTGGCATTCATGAATGGGATTAGTTCCCTTATAATAGAGACCTCTAAGAGTTTCCTTGCCCCTTCTATCATCTAAGGACACCATGAGAAGACTGCCCTTTGTGAACCAGAAAGTGGGCATTCACCAGACACCAAATATGCTGGCACATAGATCTTGAACTTCCCAGCCTCTAGAACTGTGAGAAATAAATTTCCATTGTTTATAAGCCACCCAGTCCATGATATTCTAAGAGCCCACATGGATGAAGACATTTTGTTACAGTCAATAAACCTACATTAATGCATCCTTATCATCCTACAGTTTACATTAGGGCTGACTCTAGGTGTGGTACATTCTATGGGTTTTGACAAGTGTGTAAAGACATGTATTCATTATATCATCATAGTTTTATTGTCCTAAAATCCTCAGTGCTCCACCCAACAATCACTCTATCACCCCTGAAACTGAGGATTTTTTAAATCTACATTTATGATCAAGATTGGCCTCTAATTTTCTTTTCTTGTAGTATCATAGGTTTTGGTTTCAAGGTTATTCTGGCTTCATAAAATGAATTTAGAGTTGTTCTTTTTCCCTCCCTCTTATCTGGAAGAGTTTGTGTTAAATTGATATTATTTCAGTAATTTCTTTGAAGTATTTACAAGTGAAGCTATCTGGGTCTGGAGTTTATACTGTAAGAAGGTTTTTATGGATTCAATTTCATTTGATTCAAACTACTTCTTAAATTTGTGGCTCGATAACCTTCATTAGTTTTAGAAACTTTTATACATTATCCCTTCCAATACTGCTGCTATCTTATTCTCCCTTCTTAGGTATTGACACATTAATGACACATATGTTAGGACTTTTGGTCATATACTTATATCTCATATCTTCTATTTTGTGTTTTTTGCTCCTGTATTCTTTCCAGTTGGAGTTTATTTTCTTCTCAACCATATTTTGGGTTTCTAGTCTTTTGTTCAGTTGTATTTAACCTTTTGCAGGTTTTAAGTTGAATTTTTTCTTGTATTTTCCAGTTCAGAGATCTTCATTTGATTCTTTATTATAATTTCTAGTGCTCTGCTAATAATATATGTATATTTCATGAACATATTCTTCAAAGTTATTTTGAAGTCTGTGTCTGATAACAAGAATACCTGACTTTCTCTGTGATTTTTTTTCTAGTGTCTTTTTTTTTCTTAGCATGGTGGTCATACGGCGTTGTATCTCAGTATGCCATTGTGTATGAAAATTGTACAGCTACTTTGAGACTGGATGTTGTTTTAGCCTCACAGAGTAAACTCTTATTTTGGCAGGCAGTTAGCATAAGGGAAGATCATTTTGATCCAGTTAGGGTAATTAGCTGATTTGAAACTAGACTTCAGTATTTGAGAAGACTGGTTTCTTTCCAGTTTATCTCTGTTGTTAGGATGTGCATCTTCAGGTGTCCCAACTGAAAGCCTAGGTATTTTACAATACTCTTTTCCTACTGTGGGCCTTGAACTCCAATTTTCCTTTTCCAAGAAATTGTGATGGCAAGAATTACTGTTCATTTTCTGAGCCTCAGACACAGAGGTTTTGTTCAGTTTCTCAGTTTTTCAACTACCGTTTG